>JAVYIG010001533.1:0-73653 GCA_035222895.1 Strongylocentrotus droebachiensis | reverse complement strand
TTAAAGACGTAAGAGAGTTAATGCTCAATAATAATAATACCCTGGGGCCTCCACCTTTCATAACAGGCGCCATTTCCCCGTAGCGCACACGCCTGGCATAGAACAACTCGTGTACACATCACGAATGCTGATATATCGTACAGCAACCAAAGTGATACCACCTATACAGTACACGTATGAACTATGAATATGAGGAAATTTAATATATTCAAAATGCATTGGAAAAGAAGAGAGTCGTTTCTATATATAAACATGGCTGACTTTGAAAGTGACCAGAGGAGATCAAGCAGTTTAATGGGCCTTCTTCGAAATGTCAGATTAATCAAACGCCATTTAAAGAAGAAAAAAAATTGTATTTGGATTGGTAACCAAAATGCTATAATCAGCCAACTAAACCAGTATTTGCTCAGACATAAGTTCACTTTTTCGAAATGGAAAGTGTTCCATCTTTTGGTTGATGCGGTTTTATGTATACTTACTCTCGCACACCATGCACAGAGGGACGTTTCGTTACAGAGGAAATCCATCCTGACAATAAACATGATTTGTATGAATAAAAAACTATTAAAAAAAATATTTAAAGCTCCCATTTCATGACTGATTCTAAGAGTCATGAATGTTTAAAGTTGTGATTCATCCAGCGGAATTTGGGAAGTTAGTTATTGTTTGCACTTTAATAGTACAACTGATCAGCAAATTATTTTAAAAATGAAAAAATAGAACAAATAATAATACAAGCAATAAAACAAGCGAATTTGATATTTACTCCTCACAAATTAAGATATGTTAGTGTAATAGTAACTAATTAATATCAAGACAATCCATTTTTATGTTTACCACACCTGCCAATCTTCGATGTATTTTGCAACCAGTATGCAAACTATGATAACTTGTAAACGGCATGCTACTTTAAGTTATTCAATCACAACTTCACAAGTATGTTTTTTGTGGTAACACCAAGTACAAAACAGTCATTGAACCGGTAAGTTACATTGATTTCTCTTTTCACTTTTATTCATAGAAAATAACGCCACATTGTCAAAATATTTCACCGAGTCATGAAGACAAAAGTCCCCCCCCCCCCTCACTTAATAGTCGAATGATGCAGCATTTTCAGGAAGAAATTTTATAACAGCTACCATTTTTAAATTGTATTGTATTGCATTATGTCGGTAGGCGGACCTGCACTATTTCAAGGTTGTTATCACATTTCAGGAAAAACAGCTACCCCTACAATGTTCATTATAATATTTGTCATTAAAAGTGCTTCATATAACAATATAATGCTGACTAGACTTCATATAGTATATAATCATGTCATTTAATCTAATCCATGAGATTAAAGTGAATATCATCACTCAGGCTGGAAAAACTAGACTTTTCAATGCATTATTTTACATTGTGAGATGGCTGTGAATGAACATGTGGAAACTTTCCTGAAAACCGAACAACGTTTAGTATTGATATTGTGAAAATATTTAACTAACGCGGTATTACGATAAATTTGAAAGAACTACAGTTATCTTCCAATTTCAACGAAATCTAAACAGTGCCCATATGTTCTTGCTTTCCATGACATTTTGTGGGGGACAGATTTTAAACAATAACTTGTTAGCAAGTCAATTAGTACCTTTAAAGAGCTGGTAAAAGTTCTTTACTTATTTTGTTTTCTTCAATTGAGGACATAGCTTAATCCGGCTTTACAGTAACACACACACAATACCACAATACATGGTTCAAAATCAAAATCTTAGTTGGTGCATTTCCTTCTATTCGACTGAAGTGCAATATTAGTAACACTTCAGTAACAACGATAGATCTCCCAGATACTTCGCATCAATACATGTAACTATTCACCTAAAAGATAATTGCTTTCTTCTGGTTAATAAGTAACAATAACATCATCACAACAAAGTTGATTGCCTGGTAACCATAATCGCTAAAAGCACATGATTTGAAAATCCACTCTTAGACTAAAGGGGAGCCATAGTAATGAGGGTTCACATCATTATGGAGTGGAAATCCACACATAAAACGAGTGGAATCCACTCTCATTAGAGCATTTTAAACCCACTGTAACTTGGAAGGAGGGGGAGATGGCACAGAAGTACGTTTTTAATAGAGCACTTTCACACCTCTGCATAGAGTACATTGTGAGTTTTTAAAAAAGGAACCTCTCATGTACATTCAAGCCCAATATATCTTTGATACCAAGTTAACTTGCTGAAAAGGTCTGAGCGTGAATGGTGCCTTCTTAAATGATGGCTGCTCATTACAATACGTTCATGTATACATGGGTGAGCACTGACCATTCAAACAAAATAATGTAAGTACATGTATAAACATGTAAATGTATTATGTACATGCATATCATACAAAACACGTCCAAATCGCCTTACCCAAGTTTGGGATAAGTGGTGTTCAGAAGAAAGGTACTTCAATTAAGTTTGGATCAATTCATGCAAATTGAGAACTACTCCAGACAGACATTAATGTTGACCATTCTTTTCATTCAAAACTTAGGTAGATGCATTTATGACATGATTCAGTAAAATATTGCTCAACTTTTTATGGCCAGAATGTTATTGATCAAGCTGTCAAATTAAAGTATACGGGTGTGTTTATCTTTTTGTTTGGCTTAATTATGAAGCTAAAAGGGATGATAAAGATATCTAGTTAAACATGGGTTCCTTTTTGTGATTCACACTTTATAATAATTATACTTTTTGATTCTATACCCGTTTTACACGAAATGCATGGAATAGACACCAACACGAGTGTCACCAAATTAGCACAACTTGAAAAACAAAAGGTGTAATATCATTGTATGCATGGAGGTTGAGCTCATTTGAATAAGTACAGTTTAAAAATATTAATAAATACACTCACACAAATTCTCATTTAGAATTAGGATATCAAAATATTCATTTCGTAGACAAGTCCATACAAAGAAATTGATTCTTATCGTTTAGTTTTCTTTATTCGATTTCGAAATACATTCCTTTTCATATCAATTCAAACTCTTCAAATCTGCATGTATGGAATTGACTAATTGCATTAATATATTTAATAAAAAATTCCTGATTATTACAACTTCTATATTTGGGTAGGTAGCTTTCCTTATGTTATCATGAACATTGGTAATAATTACATTAATTTGAAATAATTATATTATTTCAAATGTGTGCACGCAAAAAACTACGAGGTCATTAGAAAGTGCTAATGACCGATTACGTGTGAGAAAAATTAGATGCCTGGTCACATGTTCCCTCTCAACCAATCGTTCCATTAGAATCTACTTCATCATTGTATGTAGAAAAATAGCACTTTCACTATAATTATATCTACAAATATTCTTCCGAGTTTAGACAATATTTTGCGTTTTTATAACTCCAAAATCTCAGTGTCATAAATATATATATATCTATTTTTATATGGAATTGAGCATATATGATTCATATCTAAACTAACTCTGGGTGAATAGAAACAACTGTGTACAATTTCAATACATTATTTGCCAAGTCAATTACCTCATAAATCTCTATAAAATATTACAATACCATCTGTTAGTACTATAAAGTGAGCAAAGGTGATTAAATGTGAACTTGGGATAATACATTCTCTCAGTGCACTGGGTAAATTGACTAGAACACAGCAGCCATAACTTCTATAAACATTTCAGTGAGTATAGTCAGCTTTTTAAAAACATTAGAACGCAAAATAATGCTACTCAAAGTTATAAATAAATTTGAAATGTATAGAACAAAATATATATATAAATCACTTTAATCTCTATTTGAACTGATACATGGTTTAACAATAACTGCATGATCAACTAACAATATCTTGCACCAGGAAAAATGAAAGCATGTAGGCCTAATGTTAATACATCTAATTAGGGTGCAACGTATAAACCGAAACAAGGGTACGTTTTTATATAAATGAAAATATAATAATGATAATAGCTATGGCCAGCGAAAATATAATAACGAAATAGCTATGGCCAGCGAAAATATCAGGCTTTAAATTTAAAATCGCACTGAAGCTGCAACTTTCTCAACAATATCTTATATTAAAGATTTAACAAGACAGTAACTTGTCTTCAAACCAAATGAATTATGGAATACATGACCGGCATAAATTTGTCTTTTTTGGGGATGGGCAAAAGTAAACAAAATTACAAAACGTTCTCTAAACATCTTTGGATTTTTTTTTACAGGTATATAATAATACCCAACATACATGTATCCTCATACTGGCTTGCAACTATGAATTATTTCAGAAAGACGGAATAAAGATTCCTAAGAAGCTGCAAGGCATATACTACTCAAATATGCATAGCTCATTCTATACACGAACATGGCGTCTTTGTCACGGTTAAAACTACCAATTAAAGGGTAAAAATATCTTCTTTTCTCAGAGGGCCATTATATCAATTTAAAAAAAAATATTTTCATCAAAATTCATTGGTTCTTCCTCCACCTAAGGGTAGGTCTTATTCATCACAGAAGTCTTCGAAAGAGTATGTTGTTTTTATTTTTATGTTTTTATTAGTTAATTTGTTTGTTGTTTTTTCCAGCTGATAATTTCAGCTGTCATTTGCTAGTTAACATGCTACACGCGTGACATGAGATTACCTCCACATGAAGGCTACGAGGGAAATGCTAATAAACTTGAAGCGACTTCAAATACTTAGTACTTATCAATGATTTGTTATCTAGGATTATTCAATCGAGTAGATATAGAACATCGGCCGATATTTTGACTTCGCACTCTTGCCCCTAGATAAGTAAGATAAAGTTGAGTACATGTACATGTAAAACACACCGAATACAACACTGATCATTGATGAACACCTTTACACTACTGCTGTATAATGGTATGCAGCTTTAAAAAGCATTTGATATGTTGTATGATAATATTGCAGGCTATCATTTACAGTTCAATTTTCCAATATTCATCACAGCAAAATATTCAATAGCACCCTCAGTATTTCAGAACATTTCTTATAACTCTAGTAAACGTGTATTGTATGCAAGTTTGACAAGAAAGAGAATTTTTTTAGAAAGGAGCTACATCACGAAGTTCGCATAGCAAAAAAACAGTACAGATAGCTTATATTGTTCAATTGCCACAATCATGAGCAAAGATAATTAGTTTTGCATAGCAGATATGAAGTTAAATGTTAGTTAGACACTTACACCGGCAAACGACAAAATAGAACACACGTGAATAAATACCACAATTGAGTGAAAATTCATATGTTCTACAAAAGTCAAGCTACTTAATTTGAATTTTTTTTAATATAAAATATGATCTGTAGAATTATCCAGCTAGCTAGCATAGTAACATTTCTCGTACTGATATATGGAAGGGTTACTCACTCTAAATGCAATGCTTGAATATTATTTCACTTAAACAAAAAAATCATAACCTATATGTATGATGAATAGCAGTTTATTCATAATCGATTTGGGGTCTTTGTACGAGTACGACTCCGTTTCACCCAAGTCCATCTAAATGACCTGTACCTGCTCGACCAATGTCATTGCCATGGCTTGGTTGGCATCAGGATGAAGCCTTCTATCAGTGATAGTATCATCCACAAATATCATAGTTTCTTGACTTCCTCACACACAAGAGAGTAGTTCTGTCCGCCATTGCTATCCCAAAATATTTGTCCCGCTACCTTGTAATAGATGGCAAAACTGAGTATTGCTCCCGGGGCCATACTCCTAGGTCCAGAAAGTCCAAAAGAGAACCGATCCGTAGGCCCATCAAAAGAACCCTGGACGTACATAGCCATAGTGTCAATGTAAGAACTCCAATTGTCTGACGATTGGCGAATTCGGACTTCTTTGTTGTAGCCTAAGTTTTTCACCTTGATGGTGCCGATGAGGGTGAATTCGTGGACAACCACGTTCTCAAGGCAAACATTGAGGGAGTTGAGGCGAGACATGAAATCTGGCTTCCCACCGGGTTGTTGGAAGCACAACGACAGAACCTTGGCACATATTGTTTGTTTCTCCTCGTCCACATGGACATGCAGGTCAGGTGGTGACTCCGTTCGCAGTATGGTCTTGACAGTCTCCAAGTCCAACCCTAGCGCGTCCGCAAAGTGAACCGACTTCCGGGAAGGCGTGCCTGGGGGCGTTCGAGATCGTTTAGGGTCACGCATTGACGATTTCCGCGGTGATCGTACTCCGTCTGGATCAGGACTGGTGGGCGACGTCGGTGACGATGGCGATAAAAATCCATCTGGGGTAACAGTCACATTGAAAGCACTGAAAGCGGCATCATCAAGATCAACGCTATCGGCGCCGAGTTTGAAGTTCCCATGGGGAACAGTATTAGTATGATTTGTTAATACTGCGTCTACATCCTCATCAACGTAATTCGAGTCTACTGTATCAGAACACGCAGCCCCATCAGTTTCGTCTACTTGAGAATTTCCGCTGTGATGTGAAGGAGGCGGTGATTGTTCTGTAACTGCATTTTTAAAGTCCTGTTCCTCGACGCCTTCACTACTACTAGTAGTACTACATGTACATGTACTGCAATACGTTTGCCTGCATTCACTGGGGCAGCTACCGGCATTACTACTCACTGTTTCCGACACGTTGATTGGGTCCAAATGCTGTCCCTTCTCTGCGAGCGTTTTGCTGGCTTTCTTTGGAGATCCTGTCGACATTTTGTTGCGTATGTATTCCAAAATCAAAGCTAATCATATCCCCGTGTACACATCATCACGTAGCCTTAAATTCACTATTAATCCGGGTATAATACAAATGTTCACAGTGCAGTGAACGACGATACCGGCAGACATAGTAAACACAGCGGCATCAGTTCCCATGCAATGTGCACTAAGGCTATGCATTTACAGCTCAATGCATTTTGATTCTGGCCGGGTGTACGTGCGCGTGCGGCGCCGGTAATTTTAATATACGCACATCGTACGTAGTGCGCGTGTGTGCTGTCGACGGTGACAGTTCTTCTTGTCGTCTCTCGTGAGCTCGGGAAGGTTCTTGTAATATAATGCACAATGACGTAGAACATTGTTCGCATAACTGTGTCGATTTGCATAGTATCGGGGTGAGTGCCCAAGAGATACTACGTCACAGGGGAATCCTCAGATATAAGACAACTGATGTTCTAAACTTCAACGACTTTTTACCCTTTTTCTAAACTTTTTTTTTTCACCAGTATTTTTTAACGACAGTGACAGTGGTGGTTGGTATAGCAGGGATTGCCCAAGACAGAAATAACCGTCTGGTATGGGTCATTCTTTAATAAAAACTGATATTTGTCGACATTCCGAGGTCTAGTGGAGCCAGTCGTAGTCTCAGTGGAACAACCGACGACATAGAGAGACTGAAACTTTTGGTCAAGGATTGCGCCTACCCCCACTTTTAGCAAGATGAGTATCGCATTCGCAGTTACTTTTCTCCAGGTTCGAATTCATGATCTCTTCTTCCTAAGAATTGAATATGGTTAAGTAATTAAATGTATGAATGAAAGGTATCCACGGAGACGATGAATATTTGGATACATTTTTCTTTAAATGAGGAAATCTTTGTGCAAGCCAGAAAAATGCTATTCAGCTCATCAACGGCAATGTTTTGTTACAAATATGAATTGAGGTTCAATGGGCTTACATAAAACCTTTTTAGTTTGTTTCATATTTCACATATGTTTATGATTTCAACAAGTAAATGTTACAAACAAACCTGGATTCTATTCACAGAGACAAAAGAGAAAGTGAGTACCTCATATCAATAATGTATGATGCTTTTAACTTAAAGACTGAATTTAACAAAAAGTGGAAAAGTGAAATATAGAGGGGAATATGATGAGAGCTATGCTTGTGCAGATGTAGGTAATGTAGGGTAGGTCATTGAGTCTTTGATCAAAAGAGAGAACGAGCAATTAAGAATTTGAATTATGAAAAGGGCAATGTTAGAGTAACTTTCAATATGAATGTAACAAATTTACATCATTTGAATGACTTGCATTTATACCTGTAAAGATGTGCATTACTTGTATGCTTCGGCAAAGACTACAACAATACCAAACAAATTTCATGGTCAAATCCCATAAAAAGATATTACAAGGTAATTTTCATTGTCCTATTTGTTGTTGATAGGCTACGGTTGATCGGCCTGTATTTCGGCCAGTCATTAATTATGACAGTTGTCCTAAGTAGTGTAAAAAAAAAAAAACGCTGAGTCACACTCATCGCACCCCCCCCCCCCCCCTCAGGCCTGGATCCAGGATTTCTTAGTGGGGGGGGGGGGGCACGTGCCCCCTGTGCCCCTAGATCCGCCACTGCCCCTACAACTGAAACTTAAACAAAAAAGATCATGACATCCATCCATTAAAATGTTTATCCCGATAATATTAATTGCGGGTTGGTGAGCACTAATTCTTTTTTTTTTTTTTTTGGCCGGGCGGAGGTGCACGTGCCCCTGTCCCCCCTAGATCCGCCACTGCCCCTACAACTGAAACTTAAACAAAGAAGATCATGACATCCATCCATTAAATTGTTTATCCCGATCATATTAATTGCGATTGTTCAGTAAGCCACTTAATTTAGGGTTCAATGTGTTTGTCCAGAGTGAAATGCATGTATGAATAATCCGACTATCCACACATCCAAATAACGACTGAAAGGTGGAGACTATCTTTGCTCATCCGTGTCTGCCCAGCGGGTGAATAAAGCATGACATTGACCGTGTCTTTGGGGGAGTGCGGAGGTTCATGTACCTCAGTGTAACTGTATTGCATGGTTCAATTAAAGCCCCACTGCACTACTTATAGCAACTTCCGCCCTCTATATAGCAAACAATGTCTAATCAGTGACCGTCGGTCCACCATGATCATCTTTTTCTTATGTTAATTGAGAGCTGATTTGATGAGATAACCACCCGTCAGTGACCATGCAGGGAGGACTAATCCCTCCTGGCCAAACTAGTGCGATGGGGCTTTAATAGAGGTAAACAAGAACATAGCTCTTCTACAACCATGGACTTCCCTTTGATGAAGGGAATTACTGGGAGAATAAGGAGAAAGGAAGAGAATGAGATGAAAATAAATAGGAAAATATACAAAATTTAAAAAATTAAAAAAATGATTCAACATCAAAGTATAGGAATCTGTATCCCCAAATGCCCAGGCATCAATGGTAGTTATGGTTGATGGGTTCTGTACTTCTGGTCAGTGATGTTGCCCAACTCCCATCGGCAGGTGAAAAGGGGGAGAGAGAAAAATAAAGGGGTGTTGGAAAGACTGCATAATCAAAGAACATGATACCTCTGTTGTAATTGTCCATATTTTGAGCCATATAAATGTTTATAAATGTTTATGTCCAATGTTATGTTTGTTTGAAATAACAACCACCTCTTTTCACATGTCTTGTTTATTCTGTTGTTACTTTTGTTATTCACCCCTTTTATTTTTGAATGTTTATAGGAGCAAAAATATATTTTGTTAAAAAGTTAAGAAGAGCATCCCAACTTTGTTTTACCCATTGTTGTTTTGTTGTACTTCTGTTGTTACCCAAATTTTGACCCAAAGACATTCTTAAACGTTTTGTTATGCTTATGTCAGTTTGTGAAAATTATTTTTTATATTTCAGTGTCATTTTTTATATATGTAATGTATTTCACGGTCTTGCTGGAAATCAGCAAAATTATAGACACACCTTATTATGAAAACTTACCAGAAGTCACTCACATTCACTGAAAATTCGCAACATACATTATGCATATACCTGGGACCATGTGTTAATTTGCTCAGGACCTCCGGCTTAATTTCGTTTTGTCATTTTGGCTGTCCCTATCCTGCTACATTGGAAGACGCTATTCGTGCAAAGATACAAGTTCGTAGTTAGCAATATGGCACAAAATGACGGCATAATTCCACAGATTTTTTAATTTAAACATAAGGAGATGCCATTGTGTGCTTTGATTTGGAAACTCACGCCCAAAGTGCCCCAAAGTGATGGAAATGTCTTCATGAATAATTCCCCCCCCCCCTTTTTTGAGAATAACACACCAGTGTATCATGTAATGCATGCTGGTGAATACCTTTCATAAAAACCTATCTTATTCATATCTAAGTTTTACAAATCAAGTACAAATGAAATTTGTCTGCTCATGCATAGACTTCTAATATGAACTAGCTTATTCGTATCCTGGAGCACGTTTCATTTTTGATTCTTTTTAATTTTTGCCCCGTCATCGACATATTTTGCTAAAATGAGGTTTAATCCATTTTTTGTTGGCAATCATATAAACGCCACATACCAAACAGACTACAAATCGATGAGAAGTATACAGTGTCAGTTTCGAAATACTTTAATAGAGATCTGTTCAATCTACATGTATAGCAGGATTGATAGCTTTAACACATATTGGAGAATATAGAACATTGAAATTCCAGTTATATAAATAATTATATATCACTTCAAATGCAAACATTGATTCATATTTTATTTCTCATAAATTATTATGATAATGAAATAACAGCCTAAGCCTGTCATTTTGATAAATACTTTTTGGCATAATATTATATGAAAGTACTTTTTACGATGATGTATTATACATAAATATAGCGACAGTCTTGTATTTCTACTGAGTGTTGTATCTATGTCATTGAGGTTTTGTCGGTTGCAGGATATCCAGGGAGGTGTCAGTTAACTGGGATATCTTAGCAGAATAGTTTACCAACAGACACAATACCACACACACAAATCATTTCTCGATGTAAAATTTATTCACAGCTGATGCTTTTCACCGTGAGCGCTTTTATAGTATTCAAGCACTTACACAATTACCTTATTACACTAATTATCATTATCAAAATTGATCATAATATTGACTACAATTACACAAATAATCGACTATAATTCTCTAATATTAATGACTACCCGATCACTTGTACACACAACACTTGTTCCAAGCAATGTACAACAGGATATATTTCCATTGATAGGATACACAAAGTCACGAAACACTTTTCCAAAGGGCACGATATTTCACACAAATAAGTTTTATATTATTATCACGTTTGATGTTCGATCGATTTCACAAAGAACATTAGCATGTTACCATACTTTATAGAATAGAGAAAAGTTGCTTGGAAAGAAGCAGAAAAGTTGTCTAGATCAAAGTACAACAGAAATTGGAAGAGAAGCCATCAATGTACAGAAACAACACAATATTTCATACCAAATATATAAGTTTTACAGCACACCATGCGCTATTAACTATCTGTCATATTGCTCAATTTTTAACACTCTATACGGCACAGTTGGCAGTGTGGTCAATGTAGTTTTTTGCTTGGTATTATTCGCCATCTATTATTCAGTATGCGCCTTTTAAAAAAATACATTATTATACACCTTTATCAGCCATGTGACATAAAATATTCACCCATCCCCCTTTTCTCCCCCCACAAATACAATTGTTTCCAGATTGACAAATCGATAATTATAATTTCTGTTATTTGGGGGGATCTGTTAATAATATTCCATACGGACACATTTTGAAATGTGGTCTGACGCCTCTTCCCCAGTATCAAATTTTCCGTTTCTAAATTTTGTTGAACAAACGGAAGATTTCATCAAAACTAAACAAACAAACCTAAAATTACATGTTATTAAATTTGGAAAATAATTTTTCAGAGGCGAAATTCAAAATACCATAAATTTGTAACGCGTCAAATCTCCCCTTGATACTGCATGTGATATATTGATTTTGAACCCATGTTATCAAAGTATGACAAAACTATGACGACATATTAAAACAAGATATATTAATGCTTATTCTGCACAATTCAGCATCATGGCAATAACACAATATCAGAAGATCTATCATGTTTGTAATACGAGATCATTCATATTTCTTTTCAAGAAAAATGTACACATAATTATAAACAAGTTACTTACATTAAAAATGTAACATTTAACATGGAAAACATACTTTACCCTGTCAATTTTAGTGTTATACACAGGATATTGCCATTTCCAAAACGACGAATACAATATGCTGAGAGCTTCTGTCACAGTACAGGCTTACGACCTAGTGTGAGCTTGTATATAATGAAATGGAAAACCCAATTGCGACAGCCACGAGGGTAGAATTGATTGAAACCGAAAAGGCGTATGGCCGAGTCTAAGTTATAATTTTCGTAATGTAACCAAATTTAATGCATACCTCTTTGTGAAATGCCTCATTACAAATATTTCATTCACCTGTAACGAATAATTGCAATAATCAGAATTCAAAATGCATGTTATGTATTGTTAGGTAAGGCAAGCCATACTGTTTGTCCTACCTGGCAACAACTAATATATGCAGTTCGCGGTCCGACAATTGAAGTACAATTATTCGTAACAGATGAATGAAATAATTCGTATCGAGGCACTTCATAAAGAAGTATGCATAAGATTTGGTTATATTACAAAAATGGTATATATTCTAATTCATTATCGTGCTTTCTTTACCCTCCTCTAACCACGCACTGCTGTTGATGTGTTTAATCTTTCCCATTAGTATATATTATGAACAACAATATGAGAATCCTTACACAATGCTATAAAAACATACTGTATGTACAGGTATTCTTTTTTTTCTTTTAAAGAGGCAGAAAATATTCAATATCAAAACAGCATCAATCGTGCTTAAAAGCAGTGTGTACAGACCATTTGATGATCAAATATGATGATCAAACAAAGGTATACATTGTATACTTTTGCATTGATAAATACTATAACGCCACACTGACGAACTTAAATCAACGACAGTTGAAATACAAAATTAATACAAGATAAACCAGCAAAACAATCACAACAACAATGATAATACTGATAATAATATCAATAATAATAATTGTAATAACAATGATGATAATAATATGGACAAAAACGATGATAAAAAAAAAATTGTGAGAAGGGATAAGTTATCAAGAAACTAGTATGAAAAGAAAGCGAAACCAATTGTGATAATAAAAATAATTTAAGTACAGTACATAAATCTAGAAAACACTAACGACTTCATATCTACAAATGCAGCTTTACATGGTTTGTGCCTACATGTATGTACTATAAAACAGAAAGCATAACTGCGCAAGTCATGATATATAACATTCTAATAAGTGCATAATTATGAGGTTCCTATATCCGATGGGTTAGAACCGTGATTAAAAATGTTTGTTTAAAAAAGAGCGAGGTATATTCATATGGATTTTAGTCAACTTGAAACTCACCGCATAAACACATACAAATCGCACACATTTTGATGAGCTGGATTACCACAAACAATAGATATACTAACCACTAATTCAACCACTAATAATACGACTTATACAATAGTACGATGTTTCTCTTATGAAACAATTTAGTATACACACTACACAGACATTTAAAAAACAATACCTACATGTATTGAGGTAATATTATTCTCTATTTATGTGACCCGTTTCAATATCAATGACTGTGACTGAAATGTAGATCTTCACGAACAATAAGACGATCAGTATTTCATGGCTATCATT
The DNA here is from genome assembly GCA_035222895.1 of Strongylocentrotus droebachiensis. Lineage (NCBI taxonomy): Eukaryota > Metazoa > Echinodermata > Echinoidea > Camarodonta > Strongylocentrotidae > Strongylocentrotus > Strongylocentrotus droebachiensis. The sequence continues at coordinate 60,099 of JAVYIG010001533.1, read as the reverse complement.
TCAAGGATATGTTGTTCATGCTTAAACAATTGTGAAGACATTGATAAATCGGCCAAACATTTATTTCTTGCGCACTTTGTATAAAAAATACCACCTTCCAGTACTTGTACTTGTGCATGTTATTATAATACTAATCGATTTACGAAAAGGTAAATTATGAATGGCCTGCGCTTTAATACAGGAGTGTATCTCAATAAAACTAACTGCAATACATTAGTTAAGGACATTGGTTTACATCAGATGAGCATTTTTTTTTCTTGTCAAGGACTGTAAATAAATTTGCTTCATTTATTAAATAGTTCCATTCAAGCCTTCAAACTGATAAAAAGAATAACTCTACATGTCTGCCTTCATTTTATATAGGAAGTTATAGGGTTGATAACTTCTTTACGAAATCATTCACGTTTACGAGTGTTGCAATAATCTGTATTTGTTTTATTCTGTGTATGGCACGGAATGGCTAAAAATATATACCCTATTCTAAAAGTTATAGTTTAGTGCTTTAAAAAAACGAATTGTTCTGGTAAACATTTTGCCATCAGAATAAAACACAATTTACGTTTCGTGGCTTTGTCCGATATTTGACCCGCAGTCTGCTTGTAGAGTACAAAGTGACAGACTATACAGGTTGACCTTAAATGAAGGGTGAAATCCAAATATGAATTGATTCCTCCTGTTGATGTGCATGACTTTGTATACAACTCATATTTTGTTATTCAAAGGTCTAAATATATTTCATAGGTTCTGAACTATTTTTAAAAAAAAATCTCATACCTGCTAAGCTCCACCCTAAAAAAAATGGTCCAGATCTCATTCATCTTGTGACCTCATCTGTCAATCATTAGTGAGCTAACAAGAGACAGTGGTATGTAGCTTCATGAGAGCTGACCAACTGTTAACAATAGACCACACAATACCAACATATGAGTTGTTGTGTCAGACGTGCTGTAGCATCACCAGGAAAAGAAAGGCAATGTGGAGGTATTGTATCGAAGAATGCAATTCTTTTGTGATCATGTGCTGAGCTGGGGGAAGTTACGTTTTTCTACATACCCCAAAAATATATATAAACAAATACAAAAATATTAAAAAATCGATGAAATATATTTAGATGTTTGAATAACTAAATATGAGTTGTATGCGGCCCTGCAAATCGACAGGAATCACGTTATATTTGGATATCACCCGACCTTTAACTGAACATTAGTCTAGCTTCCAGATGTAGTGACGAGTAATCACCTTCTCAATGAAGATAATATAGTTCACCGTTTGAATTATGTAGACCATGTAGACCAATATTTCTAACTGCCTACATGTATATTCTCCTTAATTATGCTGATACAACTCGTGCATGTCACAAGAGATTAACATGAAAGGACAGATTCCCTGGTTTGAGAACAATTCTTACTGAAAGAGCGGGAACCGAACATATCCTGATAGTGATAGACAATCTGTTTCTTATCTCTGTCAATAATATGCTACATATTAATGTAAATATTAGAAGGTCACTGACCATTTGCTTGACAGATAAGGACAGTAATTTTCAACAGTCAAATATGACTCACAACTCATAAAGTAAGATTCTGTCTTATGGCTGGGTGTAAAAGAATGTAATAAATAAAGAATTATATGTTTGACTCAAAGGTTACAAATATCATCAGACTGAACTTTGCACAATGTGAAGTAGACAAGTGTAGACTTTATTTGCAATAAACTTTAGGTTATTTCGTGAATAACATTTGAAGAAGAAAACAAAAATCAATTTTAGGGGGACATGGGAAGTCTCAATCATCAAGAGAAATAAAACTCAGAGATCTTGTGAACTTTTAGTTGCACAAAAAGATAAACATCTTTCACTAGAGTGGTTTGTTTAGCTTTCAAAGCATTATGTACCAGTTGTTTCAAGTGGAAGTGCAAAAAGACCCCACTCGATCTGACATTATCAAAGGGTCGGCTCGATAAAAAAAGAATGGCATTGACCGAGAAAATGCCATTGTCCAAATTCATTCTGAGATGAAAGAACCAGAGCGACCAACAAGACAATGGTAAGCACCTCCATTTCCCTCTCTTATCGTTTTGTTGTTGTAAGTGTCCCAGTGTTCCAGTATGCAGTCATAACAGTGTTCCTTGTGTATACTGCAAGCATACCCTCAAACTTTGTTCAAAGAGTTTCTCGTCTTCAGAAACACACAAGAAGGGGCTTTGACATAAATGCGCTCAAGTTGGATAACAAATTCATTCAGACTGGTAGCCCCAATGATCATATTAAATGGCAAGGGTAAGCAATATGGCTATTACAAACCAAACATGTTCACTAGTATGCATCCATGTTTTCCCCAAAGGCAATAAACTACATTGTTTTGGGTTTTTCTGTGATTCTATACTGAATTATGAAATGTTCTCTTTAAACGATAAAAATATGGTTGTAACTACATCTGGATATTCTGTAGTGACTAGTAAGCATACAAGCCCTTTTTTCCTGAAAGGACTGTTTTTGTATATGTACCATAGTACATTATAATCTTTTTTTTTTTAAATGATGTTATAGTGAATATATTGCCATTCATACAATAAAATGTCAACGTTAATGCATGAAATTGTGATAAACTTTCTCAAAGATTGCACCGTTTACATTTCAATTTCAAGTGGTCATGACGTGATCTATTTCAGTGCAATAATATAATATATAATCCTCTTACAATATTAACAACTTTCATATATCTATTAATAATCTATCAAAATATTTACTTACGACACATACCCTTCACCTGCTTTTTGCTTTTGTTTTGACCTTTTCTTCGATGAGAAGCATGTAGTCCAGTCCATTGTTGTTATCCCAGTATTCTCGGCCGGCAACCTTGTAGAACACTGCAAAGAATACTTTGTCACCGACTCCAACATATCTCCGTGGTATGGTGAAACCAAAGCTAAACCGATCAGTTGGTCCATCACAGGAACCTGCAACATACCTTGCCATGATGTTCGCATGTGTTGTCCAGTTGTCCCAGGAGTAACGGACACGGACTTCCTTACAGAAGTCCAGGTTGCGTACCTTGATGGTTCCAATGACTGTCATTTCAGATATCATAGCGTTCTCTAAGCAGATGTTCTGCTGGCAGAGTCTCTGAAGGAAGTCTGGATTACCTCCAGGCTGCTCGAAGCACATGTGGACGGACTTGGAGATGGTTTGGCATGGTGATTCGAAGGCTAAAACTGTCATGGGAGGCGACGGACATGAGTCCATTTCAAGGATATGGCGAACGGTCTCTAGATCTAGTCCAAGAGCATCAGCAAACCTGACTGACTTTCTTGACGGATTTCCAGGTGGGGTCCTAGGCCTCTTTCGCATACTCGATTTTCTAGGTCTTGAACTGGATGCATCACTGTCCGTTTCACTGATTGTCGACTCTGAGTCAACACTTGATAACCTTTCTTCACTTTCATCACTTGCACTGTATGCTGCTGGGTTTACAAACACGTCAAACACATCGTTACAAGAACTTCCCACGCTTTCACCTTTTGGGGGCGATGTCAAACTTCTGGGGTTTGGCAAAAGAGGAACACAATTGTTATTATTACCGAGGTATGGATTTTTGTTCGCAACTCCCATGTAATCCGTCAGAGCGAACAGTTCATCCCAATCCAAACCTGGGTGTGCTTGTGGACACATCATGTGCCCATTGTCTGAGGATGAACATGCCCCAGCCTCGTCTGGCTCAGATACAGTAGGACTTATAGGTGTAAAATACTTCATGGAGGAACTATTGGTGGGGGTTCCAGAGTTAATCCAATCCTCAATACCTTCCTTTGAACTAATATCCACACCAAGAGGCGAAGATGATGGAGGCGAGCAGCTAGGTGTAGATACATGCTCGTAATCGTATAAATCTCCATCAAGCGTCTGCAAGGGTAAACATTCCGGTTTCATGTAGTTCTGGTCTGCAATGCCATTTCCTTTAATATCAACAGCATTTGAGCTGCCGAAACCATTCTTTTTGTCTAAGCCGTCATTGTCGAATTCATTCCCTGCTTTAGCCATCGCTTCGGATGGTATCAATACGCCCGGCATTACGAAACAATTAAAGCCTCTCTACATCAAAGTGGCAGAAAAACAAACGTCTTGAATAGCGCTAGCGTGGCGGCCTCGAACAGCTGATCGCTTTATTCTTACAGCTCACGGCAGAAAGTACACGGCGAACGTACAGTGGACCACTGCAATAGGCGATCTGTGCATAGTGAAGAAAAAAACAGATAAGATTTCCAGAAAAACGCTCGTCGTGATTATGCTCACACATTGCACGGTAAGATAATATTGGGTGATTTCAGTTGCAAATAATTTCAAAACATTCACTTACCTCCAATGTCCATGTTTCCCTCACCACAGCTTCGCTTCAAATGCTTTCACAAAAAACGGTCTGCCAACAACACGTCTAGCCAAATCTAGACACCGAGCCAGAATAAGTTTCAGGTACCTCTCGAATGCAATGCGGAGCGCGCGTGTGTTTGCGTGTGCGTTAATTTATGTTTGGGTATCGAGTGCAAAGCATGGGCATGCATGTCACGTTGATCATCATGCTGGTAGCTCGTGAAACAAAAACAAGCAAGGTCAGGGACGGGGACCACGGTCGTTCAGAATGAAATAAAACATGTATTTAATATTTGACAGAAATAAACAGTTGTCGGAAATTTTCATTTATAAATATGTAAATCTTTCCAACTCTTGCCCATAATTGTTATTAATCTGATGACAATTTTGTCATCCATGATGAAGTTTTTAGAGCTAATTATTGTTATTCTTTTAAATTATGTTGAAGTTGTTATAGTGGTTGCCGCATATGTAATGGCCTCACCGGCGTTGTTAAAGAGAAATTCGCCTAGCTTCGGAAATATGTGTTGATTAATTGACGACGTTATCGGCTGCTAATATCCATATACATTGGGTCCCTTTAACTTCTGAAAGACAAAATGATAGGTAGGCCCCCGGCCTACAAGATTAACAGGCAGTTAGGCCTACTTGAGGTCAATCAACAAGACCAAGAATAGAAGGTCACATTGTATTCCATTCTTTGAGCAGCAGGTCATACATCCAAACAAAGGGCGAGACGGGGTATGGCCTCGCCATTAGAATCGTCGATCGTGAATATCTCTTGTTTTTCGAATACATTGTAGTTACCTTTCCAGCATGTTATTAAAATTATCGATCAACATGACATGCATATAATTATTGTGTTAAAGCCAGAACTAATTATTATCATAGCCTATAGGTATCATATAGTAGACTATATGCAAGCCTATGGGCCAGTTTCTCGAAACCAATCATCGGTGTATGTTCGTGGACATCCATAAAGCCATTTTCGTAACTCTGACCAAATTTATGCAATTGCAGAATTATTTCATTCACATGTTACGAATAATTGTATTTCAATAGTCAGAATACATATTGCGTACTATACGTGTTGTTAGGTAGGGATAACTAGCAACAACAATTTGAATTCTGACTACTGAGATACTTTTTCGTATCGAGGCACTTTACAAAGGCTATGCATACAATATGTGCTTGCATTACGAAAATGGCCTATTATAATTTAGGCACGTTTCTACAGAAACTTCCCCGGGAGGGCAATCACGTCTCAACAATTTTATTTTGTTTGTGTTTTGCCAGCAATTCAAGAATGTTCCATTCAAATTTCAAATCATTTCAATAATTCCACATCCATTCATTATCGAAATTGAGTATTGTACCACCCACCACGGGTGCACACTTCTTGCCATAACAACACAGGACGCGTATTTCCGAAGAAAACACGGATCACGTGATGTGATCCCATTTTGTGGAGTTTTGCACGTAGGCCAGAAAAGTCATCTGAGGACACGTTGTCTATGATCGAAGATAGTCTGCGTTTCCAGACTGCTGTGACGTACCCAAATATTGGAAGTGATTTTGATATCGTTACTCTCGACCAAAACTCTTCATAATTTCATATGATACAATTTAATATTATTTGTAGATATTAGCAGACAGTGCGATGTATCTAAACATTCCTATTATTCACGAACAACATGATATTTTTATTTATAATGCTATATAACGTCTGGGTCATGAGAATAGTAACTTATCATAAAATAGAGCAGGGGGCAAGGACGTTTTAGTCTACTTTTTTAGACACACTTACTTGTTGAAGAGGGAAAGATGGGGGAATACTTCCTTTACCTTTAGCGATGTTATCGTAGTTTGACTGTTCAAATAGAACTCTATCAAAAGCATTAAAATGCTCAGATGTAACAGAAATTACAGAATACGTAAGTATTATTTCCTCTTTTTTGTCCCCCTTTTTGTGTGGGGGGTTGGGGGGGGGGTGGTGTTTTTGTCTATTTTTTACAAATATCTTTGTGCGATATTGCATAACAGTAAATGTCTATATTCATCTTCGCAGAGGGTATGTCTTTATCTTTATCCAGTGATATAATGAGGTTTTTAGCCAATGGTGAGGGATCAATTACTAGTGATCAGTTCTTTGTTGTTTTATGTGTTTAATTTTTGTTTAAACACCTGTATATAGTTCTATCAATAAGAGTGCAGAGAACATTATACAGGTAGTCCAGGTTATAGAACTACTTCTTGTTTTGTAATCAACACAAAAGTACTTGTTATGCCAATAACCGCACAATCTGTGTTTGTGTATTCGGAAGCAATAGCAGATCACGTGGTCGGATGACGTCATATGTTGTCTGCACGTAGACCAAATGTTAATGCAGTAGAATACCTTAGTCACACCGCCAAGCCGACTTCACATCGACTCCCAACCGACCGATTCGTTTCCATTGCAGGGTAATGTAAATTTTGTTCGGTCTGTTGTCGGTCTGTTGTCGGTCCTTTGGTGTGACTGGATTATGAGTGAGTGCACGAAATATAGGTCAAATATTCTGGATGAAGCCTTTGATTGTTGATCAGCAAACTTGTAGGCTACATCCAACGCTTATTTTGTCTGAATGGGTTCGGTTGAAGTTCATGTCATGTCTTGTCATCTATTTATTCAGTTCTGAATACATAATAACATCGGTATACATCCAAACGCAATATAAATAAATAAACGTTTATTTAAAAAAGAAGTTACGATTAAGTACTGTACAATAAGCAAAAAATGATATAATTTAGGAGGTTCCTGGTGATGCAGAAGTACATAAAAGAGAAGAGAAGAATAATACATGTAGGCCTATAGGTTGAGACTAGAGAGTGATTGGAAGAGAAAAAAAAGAGAGAGAGAGAGAGAGAGAGAACGAGAAAGGGGGTGAAGTGAGATGGAGCTTTAGATGATTATACATATCGTTGCTATGCAAACATAAACATTAATGCTCAAAAATAAAGTTGAGTTCTGGTCATGTGATTGCATTGTGAAAGAAACGGTGTTGAATCGATCAGAAAAGGTTGATCATGTAACAAATTAAGTATTTGTGTGTACTGCAAGTTTCTGTAGTCTTCATAATGATAAAAAATTGGCCCAATCTGTGTAAAGTAACAAGCACTGTACACAGAAAAATATATATGGGACTACACGCATTAATGTGGCATAAAAATCGGCTCTAATTTTTAACCTTCTCTTTAAAAGGTCAGTAAGAGCAGGAGGCAATAGACCATGTTCGTTATGTAATCAAATTTAATGCACAAATCTTTGTTAAGTGCTTCATTCCAAATCATTTCATTTAACTGTTACGAATAATCGTGTTTCAATAATCAAATTTCGTATTGCAGACATTGCTTGTTGTTAGGTAATAAAAACAAAATGTTTGTCGTAATCGGATTACATTACGAAAATTGTCTATTGGCCGTGGTAAAGATGAATCTTATAAATGCAGTATAATTATGTACAAGTAAGTTTATATCCGAAATTTTGAGGGTATTCAATTTTAAAACAAGGGAGCGCTTTTGTATATCTTAAAAATTAAGTCGTGAGGCTGACTTTTAGTATTCAATTCTATTCGATGAAACAATTTCTAAAATCAAAAGTTATGCTAGAGGTACACGTGAGAGCATCGTGTATGTATGGAGGTATATGTGTGCCCGTTTATGGGCGTGCGTCGTTTGTATGTATGCGCAGGGGCGTACGCAGGATTTTTTCAAGGGGGGGTTTTAAAATCGGGCCCAAAATATTTTGCTCCCGAAAAATTTAAAATCGCGCCGGCCGAAAAGTCGCTCAGTGGGGGGGGGGGGGGAGGGGGGGGGGGGATGGGGGGGGGGGGGGGGGGGGGTAAGCGGACACTTTTTTTTCTTTTTTTTCGTCTCGAAATTTGAAAATTTGACATTTTTCTTCGTTAGGGGGGGGGGGGTAAGGTCACCTCCTTTTTTAGGATAGCCGTGGGCATATTTTTTTTTTTTTTTATAAAAAAAAAAAAAAAATCCAAAGGGGGGGGGGGTTATTTTTTTTTTAGGGGGGTTTACACACATAAAAATACCAAAGGGGGGGTTTGAACCCCCAACCCCCCCCCCCCCTGCGTACGCCCCTGTGTATGCGTGTGTTTAGATTATGGGGATTTTTTTTATTGAGTGAGATATCGTTATGGATGCCTCATGTTCAGGCCTTCTCAACATAATGCCTGACTTTGTGCTCAGAAACTTTCTCAATTAACCGCTTAAATGGAATACAAACGACCTTTATTATAGATTTCAATGAAAGCAGAACAAATCTTCATTTATTTTGTATCAAACATTCATCTTCTCAAGCGCTGATCATAAGGATTTATTTTAGTAGTATGTACATACAACAATATGCGTGATATATCTAGATATTTATAATATTTTAAGCACTGCGAATCAAAATGATAAAACAAATTCTAATTTGTCGGCCCAAAATGAACATTTGTATTGATTTAACCCAAAATCGGGCCAGTCGGAATCAATTAATGAGTGGGTTTTGACAAACAAATTCCGTATAAAATGTGCACTGATATCAGAACATATAATTTCATTGAAATGATGTACCACTTGGTCATTTTGGCCATTTCGACCCAAATTGACCATTTACACGATTTCTGTAACAAACTATGAATTTTAGTGAACAGAGAGGACTTGGCTGAACTGGTCTGGCTGCAAGCTATTGCACGTTCCGTAACATCAATGCTTTCCCATTATTCTCGCCTAAAACTCAGCGACTTTAAAGATCAAATGTATGAAGAACAAAATCATATCTCAAAGATATTTATTATTTAATTTTGAAACTGTCCCCTTTTTCTTCTCTCTCTCTCAAAATAACGAAAGCAAACAATACAATTATCACACCTCGAAAATAGTAAAAAACATGTATTGTAGGCACACACAGTGTAGGCTGCTGTGCACCGCGAGTCTCTTGTTTGACCAACCCTCCGATTACGTAATGCGATTTAAAGGTCTCTGAATACATTACGAAACTGGCCTATTGCACCGCCAATACAATGTTCGACAGTAGATGGCGACCTTCCTCCCGCAATGTTTGAAAGATTGAAAGCATCATTGAATGCTTGAACGCCTTATCATTGCAGCTCAGCTACAGCTAGGTTGATAATGTGATATTTCAGAGTATAATTTGTATCTATAACCTATATAAATGGACATTTCTATTGTTGTTATTATTAGAATATGTGCCTCAATTTATACAAAAGCTATTTCTTGCAACGAGGTTGACAAGAAAATAGCTGTATTGTTCATTTGTTTTCAACCTCATGTTAGTACACTCTGACATAAGCAATAATTCTTAGGCCATAGAATATCTACATACACAATTTTAATGACGAAGAAAGTAGGACGATTAAGATGTGACAAACATGTAAAATATAAAAAAGTTTGATATGAAAGGCTTTAGAAATATTTGAAAATACGAATGTGGTTCCTACATCCACCTTATGACTAATGGAGCTGTGAAGGGGGCATGGATGAATATGCCCCTTCCCTCTGAACCCCCCCCCCCCCCATCAAAGGTGAAGAGAAAGGAGGGGAGATAGGTAGAATTTGACCCCGGTCGAATGATTAAAAAATGATTTACAGTCATTACTTCGCAAACTTCCATGATTTTGTAATGTTCTCCACATTCCTATTTATCTCATGTCCCACCTAAAGAAAAATCACTCCTTTTGTTTTATTTCATCTACGGTTGTGATACAACCCTGATCCTTTTCCGCAGGGAGGCTGGATGCAACCGTGTTGGTGTAAGATGGTGGGAGCTCCATTGGCGGCTGCCCTGGAGAGAAGGTGGCAGCGGTGGGATACCCTTGGCCTTGGGATGAAGTGACGTTTGAAGATCCTTGCTTGGTGAAATACAGAACAGCACAAAAGACGCCGATCACTCCGAAGAAAGTAAGACAGCAAATCACGATGATCGCAATCAACCAGCCAGCGAAGACTATACTTTCTGTGTGATAATAAAAATGTCAAAGAGAAGGTTGAGAGTGTTGTAAGACTGAAAAATCTTTTGTGAGCTCTCCAATTCTTCTCAAAATATTTTATGACAATTTGGAAGAATAGTGCACCCTGATTAGGATTACTCTTTCAAGGCTCCCATATTACAAATCTGACCAAAAACAAATATGTGAACTTCATGACAGTTTCAGCAAACTTGGGTAAATTGTTTATGAGTCATTTGGAACATTCCAAAAGTTCACACTATTCTTATGCACTTTCTTTTCAACCATTTTCACTGTCTTGCTTTCAGACAGTTTCCTTCACAATGTAATCTCATGACCAGTACTCAGCTTTATCTCAAAGGAAATCAAATATGAAAGGAAATTATTACACTACGGGGGGTTTTAGGAACTAGAACGAAATTTTCAGAAGTAACCTATTGCTTGTTGGTTTGTGTTGTTTCGGTTTGCTAGTTGCCGTTTGACGACTTAACCGCGTGACCAAACGTTATACTCGTTAATCTGTCGTTTCCTAGGGAGCGGTATTGGCCTTCTTGAAGGGGTTGTTCGACACTTGCTCCTGCGACAGTTGCTCTGCTTGATTTCTTATACTAACCAGAGGCGGCCCTCCCGGGGAGCACAATGCTCCTCCCTTTAACATAGGAAAATTGCCCCTTTAACTTTGTAATAAGTGCCCCTTCCGCTTTTCATCTCTGATATTAAGTGCCCCTTTTATTTTTACACGTACACGTTCCCTTTTCCTTTCTAATAAATGCTTTTTTTTCTTTCGTATAAGTGTCCATTCCCCTTTTCATAATTACCCCCTTTTCGTTTTTTGATAAGTGCCCCGTTTACTTTAACATGTGCCCCCTTTTTTTATAAGACCCACGTCCCATTCTCATCAAGCCCCCTTTCACCTCCGATAAATGAAGAACCTTGCAGCAATGTAGATCAATCCCAATAGAACACACACTCTCTCTCCCTCCCTCTCTCTCTCTCTCTCTCTCTCAAAAACAAACACTTAGTTCGTCGTTACCGACTTTGGGCGCGGGTGATGTCTGGCCGTACTGGGAGTAGGAACACTCAACACCAACAACATCAGCATGACTACAGTTGTTCTTGCCCCAGTGAAGTTGTGGACAGGACGGTAAAAAAAATTCAGTTCCACTGCATGCCACGTTTGTCAGATGGATCGGTCCATTGCCTGGTCCAAAGTAGGGGATCCGAAAGGGCGATGCAACAAAATGGTAGCCCAGCTGGCTGCAAACAACTCTGGTTTCGTCGTACCCCCAGCCGTCTTTGCAAATCGACCCCCAAACGCCGTTATTGGATTCGTTGTAGTGGAAGATCTCAACCCTGCCGTAGGTTTCATCCTTTCCGTCCATCAAACGCAACTCACCTTCGTCTTCTAAACATTTGGGAATAAAAATCAAATCAAATCAAAACATACTTACGGTAATCCTGTTGTATATACCGAAAGCACGATCGCAAAGACTTTCAAATATCCACTTACGAAAGCACGATCGCAAAGGCTTTCAAATATCCACTTACGATAGCAATATCATGATTGTGCATCCCCTCCTGAAATGCGCAAACATGACAATGACATATTACGTAATCTAAACATATGTTTCTTACAGGCAAATGCATCACGGTTTTGACATTGCAATTCAGGTGACTTCTTGAAAGCCTTTGCGACCGAGTTCGAAACTCAGGAAGGTACGTTAATTTGGTATTTAATGCTAAGTTCACACCGACGCCGAATTGATGGCGCATTAAATCGGCGAGCAAAGCGGCGGCAAAGCGTAACAAAGCTTAATTAAAGCGTAAAGACCTAAATAGAGCGTGAGAAAGCTTTGAGCAATTCGGGACATTCGGCAAGAGCGCCAAAAAAATTTAAACTGTTTAAAAATTTGAGGCGATCTGTCACGAATTGCGTAAAGCGGGGAGAGCGTGTTAAAGCTCATCAAAGCGTCACAAAGCTTATCAAAGCTTTGCTCAAAGCGTAGGAAAGCCGAATGTCTTGCCGAATGTCCCGAATTGCTCAAAGCTTTCTCACGCTCTATTACGGTCTTTACGCTTTAATTAAGCTTTGTTACGCTTTGCCGCCGCTTTGCTCGCCGATTTAATTCGCCATCAATTCGGCGTCGGTGTGAACTTAGCATAACATATCTCAGGAGATCGTGAGATTTTTTGAAAAAATGACGCCGAATTGATCGCCGATTTAAAGCGCGACATTCGGCGTCGGTGTGAACTAGGCATAAACAAAAACCTTCAGATGATCTCACTATTAAACACTGAAGGAAATTCATATCATAAATTATAGTTACGCCAATTTTCGATGTTTGGATTTTTTGACGAATCCGAAACCGTGCACTATTGGCCATCGGCCTCTACTCCAAGGGTTAGGTCTGTGGCTATAGATTGCGCTTGGATCGGTTCTGCGTATTTATATAGGCCTATGCCTACCTAAATCCTTTGCATGGTGCGAATTTAAATAATGCCTCTTGAGCACCGGGCCTTAGTGTTACAATTTTTGAAAATACAAAAATAAATAGAAAGTACCTGAAAGATTAGTACATAAGACTCCTGCATCCTCTTGGTGAGAGCATTGGTTGTCTCCCCAGTCACTGCTGGCACACTCAGACAATTCCTCTTCCTCCCCCGTGCAATTGACGTTACTCAACCAGATTGGCTGAGAGCTTTGACCAGGGCCATAGAATGCTGTTGATCTGGCCTTGCTGGCTCGGACGAAGCCTAACCATCTGCAGACCACAGTTGCGTCCGCGACGTCCCAAAAGTCGTCACAGATTGTTCCCCACTCGTCGTCATGGTAGATCTCAACTCGTCCCTCGTCACTTGACATTCCATCTAGACGAACGAAGCCCTCTCGAGCTGTTCCACGTTTGAAAAAAATTGAAATATATCGACAATTCAACATAGTAGGTGAAGTAAACCTCATATAAACTACCAATCCGTAATTCCGTATTGTTCCATTCTTCAACCCCAACCCCCCCCCCCCCCCCACACACACACACACACACACAACACACAAACGCATATGTAAATACACTGCTGCCCCTCAAGTTGGAATAAATATTTCTTACTTCTTTTCATGAAATTATCATCATGCTTGTGACATGATTTATTTTTGATATAAATAAAGTGTATAATTATCTTCTCAGAACTTTATTGATCAATCTAAGGAGTCATAGAAATTGATTTATAAAGCTCTGAGAAAATATAAACTTGATCTATCAAGAATAAATCATATTGTCATTAAGATTTCATGTAAATAGGTAAGAAAAATAATTTAATCCAAGTTTACGGACAACAGTGTCTTTCAAACATGCTCAATACCAAGGCACCTGTGTTTTTTGTCCTTCTAAAATAATGAATACGGTCAGAAAGGTGGAATCAGCCGTCGTTACCACTATGCTCCCCTTCCCCTCCCCTCACCCTCCATGTAAAGAAAGAGGAAAAGAGAGAAAGGGAATAGAAACAAGGAAGGAGAGGAACATTAGAATAACACGATACGACCCCGGCCCCAACGACCCCTTCTCCTTCCTCCCTGAGTCATTAACCCAGTTCGTTCGCATTTTTTCCATCTGATAAAGCAGGTTTCACTCATTAACTCCAGTATCCCCCCAATGGCTGTAAGCTTACCTTCGCTACATCGCTGGGAGGAAGAAAAAAATTGTTCATCAAACGGAGAAAATTTGGTCCGAGGGATTTATTAATTGTTGTAGTTCAAAATAAATTTTCTATGCATTTGAGGGACAAAATAGTGTCAGTTAGTGAACTACGACAAAGTACCTTTCAGCCAATCAAATGCCAGGATTTCAGTAGCTTATAACAATTACTGCAACTAGTAAGTGATAACAAGTTTCATGAAACGGGGCCCTGGGACTACAAACATGACAATACATGAAATAAACAAATAATTTCAACTGCATCTCGCATATAGAAAGAACTAAGAATATTGAGTTTCCTATATTCAATTGACCATTTTCTAAAGACCTTCCTTTGATCATAGCGTTATCAATTTAATTTCGAGCTAAAGGTAATGTTTACTATTGATACTAGTAAATAAATATTGACTGATTTGAGGGGCACGGTTGAAACTATTACGTGATTTCGAGGGGCATAGTGATATACCGCATCCCAATTTTCAATACTAAAAAACAGAATAGAATAACAATATTGGCCTGTTAAAGTATTTGATGCGTTAACCTTATACTGGACACTGAACGTTATTTATTCGTACCACAGAAAAGCTTTTTCAATGAAACGTCTTGAAAAGTTGGTGACATACACATAAAATACCAATGAATGAAGTCCACTAACTTTCAAGATGTAAATCTGCAGCATTCAGCAAGGATCGTCAAACAATGGAATCATTTCGAATTTTGTATAAGCTAAAAAGCATGCTCTTGATAAAGGGCTCTTATTTATATTAATTGCACTTCCACATGACCGACAAGATCATGATTACATATTTTTACTGATTTGGAACTTTAAAAAAAAAAAAATCTAAAACATTGCCTCATTAGAACGTTTTTAAAGCCCCCTGTCCTACTTGTAGCTACTTGCTCCCTCTTTATAGAAAACATCCCCATCGGTGCCTGTTGATACCCCATGATCCTCTTTTTCTTATGTTAGTTGAGAGCTGAGTTAATGAGATAGCCATTTGTCAGTGACCTCGCTGTGTGGTCTAATCCCTTATGGCACAGTAGTATTGACGGTCTTTAAAGAGTTCAAATCTTACTCTTGATGCATTGCTGCCTCGCATGTCAATTTCACCATGATTCGGTTCAATTGTTGAGAAGAAGTAAAGGATAAAATGCTAGCATTTAAAAGGTTCAATATACAAACGAAATTCTGACTTCTATTGCATTGCTAAATTTCTCGAATATAATTCGTGGATTTCACTATTAAATTTTTCTTCCCGATAATTATAAAAGTGGATAATATATGGATAAATTCCAGATACGCCACTATGTAATAAGCTGAATGAAACTATCCAAGTGAAGATTGAGTTTTGATACAGTCGGAAAAATCATGAACATCTCACACTGTTTATTTTATTTTGGAAGAATGTCAAAGTAGAAATTTCCTTTGAAAGGGAAATGCTCTTTAACTGGCCTCGCATCCGGGATATGACGAGAAAGAGCTAAGAATTTGGACCAATTTCCAAGTTAAACGTTTATGTGTACCCATAATAAACCCATATGTACATGAAATTTTCAGTACGACCGAGACAATTTATTTACATTTCGATAATTCCAAAACGTGACATTATACATCAATCTCTATATACAACACCGTCTACGTTTCCCAACTGCTCAGTTTTATCCGCAATAGATAAATACGTGACAATACCCTTTATATATTTATGTATAAACAAAACAATCTTAAGTAATATTAGTGAATCTTAGATATTCAAACGAGTGAAATGACTTACCAGACTGAACATCTGCTACATAAAGGATGACTAAAATACAGCAAAGCAATAGTGAACTTGCTATTGAAGCCATTGTGCCCTACCGTGACATAGATATCAACTGAAAGCACCCTGGTTGTCGATGTGTTTAAGTATTCACCAACACAGCTTCCCTGATTCTATCGAGCCTATCAATGATTGACAGCAACTTATATTATCGCTACCAAGATGTTTATGAGTCGTTATTCATGATTATTAAAAGATATATGTCATTCCTGATAGGTTTATGACCAAAGTACAACAAACTATTGCGATAAAGATTGATTTAACATAATGAATGTGTAATTGCGATGTATATTAATCTGTTTATCTCTAAGCTAAGAGTGTTTTAATATCAGCCTTTGTGATGCTATAATTAGTCATGACTCTTCGTCGTACGTCAACACATATGAACTTATCATTGTGATAAGAAATTTTTCCTTGATATCTTTCTTGATATTTTCCTTCGCATTATTCCAATTTGTCATCATTTAGTGACATGATGAACTTTGCAGGAAACTAATGAAGGAATTATTATTAATGTTATTCCAAAGCAAAGATTCAAAATATCAGGAGAAATGAATAATAAGTGAAAGGAAACATATCTAATTAAAGTCACTTTTAATATAAGAATAAGAATTGTCTTGAGACACTGTAGTATTGCCTTGAAACAGGAGACTGTTGTACCGTGTGAGTCAAAAAAGTTTACACCTAGAAAATTGCTAATTATTTTAAAAATCATCTATGAACAGTAAATTATTATACATCTTACGAAGGAGTGTTTTATCCCAAATCATTTGATATCACTTTTGTGTGGTATGTATCCACGCTTGGATGAACAGGAGGTATTGCTTGCGAGAGTGCAAAAATCGACTTGCGCCAAAGTGATGCCTACAGTATTTATTATGTTGGGATTACCGGAGTGAGAGAATGAATTGAATGTATCAAATGAAATGCATTGCATAATGCTTTTTGCAGAAGCAAAGTCACACACACACACACACACGCGCGCGCGCGCCCACAACATGTTCGTTAATATTTGATATTCGATATTTGATATGTGTGGCATGATTAATTTTGTTGGGGATGTTATTTAGATCTGCAAAGACCGAATTAATACCCAAATCCCAATTGTTTTATTCAAACATCACATAAGCAACTTTGGCGCAAGTCGAATGTTGCACTCACGCAAACAATGCCTCCTGTTCATCCAAGCGTGAACACTTACCACACAAAAATGATACCAAATGATTCGGGATAAAACACTCTTTCGTAAGATGTATAATAATTTACTGTTCATAGATGATTTTTAAAATAATTAGCAAATTTCTAGGTGTACATTTTTTTTTACTCACAATGTAGTACTCAGTGAAACCTGTATATAAAGACCTGCATAAGCGAGACTGCATAAGTGTTTATACGAAGATGGTCTTTAAGTACAAGTTTCTTTAGTAAATGTGTCAATGAGAAATGATTTGCTTTGTATACAAGTGATCGTTCAATACGGGTGTTCGCTAAAGCAGGCTTTAATACAAGTCATGTGAATGAAATTTGCGCCATTGCTATCCTGGCAGCGTTAAAGATACCATAGGTTTAGCTGATGTCTCGAATGAAGGTTATAAGTTTTTTTTAAATGCATCACCCGAGAAAATATGGAGTAATGACTCTGTACAGTTAATTTATCTTCAAAGCATTTTTGCATTTTATGCGCATAGCCAGTTTGGTCCAGTTGGTACGCCCACCGATGTCCGAAATACGCGTCGAAACATAAGGATCCTGTAAAGTGAAAAGATCCTGCAAAGATTTGTATTGATAGCATAAAACTTATCTTCAGAAAAGATAATAAATATAAGTAAACTAAATAAGTATATAAATCAAATAGCCTATGTTTGAAATACATAGGGTAGATGTAGGGAATTGGAGACCATCAAGCTTGAACCCATCAGTGTCTGTCCGTGTTAGCTTCAATATAGAGCCATCTGTGGCCTTTAACAACACTACTGCACATATCCAATTCATTTCGAAGACTAAAATGCGTTCTTTCTCCGAGAAAATTGGCAAAATTGACCAAGGTAAGCAATTTTGATCGTAAAATTTTGCTCTGATATAAAAACACAATTTTCACTGAATGTTGTGGTGTATGCAGATATTTAGAGGTGGCTCTTAAAAAGTAGTTTTAAAAGGAAGTTTATGAAGTGTGCCAACCATCAAAGAAAACTTATGGCCATTGTGTGTTGTGAATGGGTGTTGCAATGCACATTATGAATGGTATCTGGTCAGAAATGTGTGCAGGCAATGGGGGACACCAGGTTCAAGATGGGAGTCGTTTGTTGTGAATGTCGAGTATGCCGAGGACAGTCAATGACCCGATGCCGGTTGGTTAATTGTCCATGTACATAAATATTTTGGGCCACATTTGATTTATTTATTTCTGTTTGATTTTTTTTTCTTTTGCATTTTTACAAATATATAACAAACAAAAAATTGCAAATTTTACACATTTCAAAAGAATATAATGTCGAATAAAGTAACTAATCGAAAACAACAAACAGGAGGGTTGACAAAGTAAGCAAAGCTTGATAGCATGACTACCCTCAATGGATACATAATAATACGAATATGGTGGAACAAATATTGGTAAAAGGGGAAAGAGAGAGAGAGAGAGAGAGAGCTAGAGAGAAAAGAAAAAAGCAAGAGAGGGTGTACATCAAGATTCACAGATGTATGTGGTACAATGTAATTGGATTTCAATTTGATATATGAAGATGAAAAAAAGTAGATGCACATTTGAATATTGGGTGGCCAACTTGGGATGTATTATAGAATGAGAAGACTCACGAAGTTTTTGGACAATACGAATAAAAATGTGAGATCAGCGAGCTGGTTTATATAGACTGTAAACCTTTGTTTGTATACAAAACAGGTTTTGGGAGTATTCCAAGTAGGCCACATTGTTTTAAAATCGTTTCAAAATTACAGTAAGTTCATTGGCTGCATGTATCTCTTTCAAAAAGTGTTTGAACTAACTATAACAATCCCATTGTCATTCAAATTGTACATAAAATGTCTTGATTTATAACTGTTCCTTATAACATTTGGTGATGACGTCATTAATCATTGTTATCTTATTAATCAGTCACATCATGACCACAATTTTGTTACCAAATAAAGAGAAGAAGTTACTGAAGAACTTTCTGTATGTGTAACATTTTTCATGTTTATGTCAATTATGCAAATGTGCTTAAGGTTCTCCAATTCCCTACACCTACCCTATTTAAAAAAAACGATCGCGAAAGGTGATTTCACTATCGTTATGCCGATCGATATCTTGTTCGGATTTATTATTATAAAAAATGATGTCACTGTCATGTTCTCACATTTCAAGAGGCGACGCTCAGGACTGTTTAATAAGACGTACTTTAAACGATGGCGTCGTGCAGGCTCAGTCATGGGGGGGGGGGGGCACCGGTCTTTAGTGTACTAGATCAGCGTTTTTTGTTTCTTCCTTTCTTTCTTAGTCACGGCACCACTGTAGGAGTTAAAAAGTTCCACATCACCCAAATCTAAAATTCATCAACGATGTTCGACAGTAGATGGCGACCAACCTCCCACAATGTTTGAAAGATTGAAAGCGTCCTTGAATGATTTAGCGCCTTATTATGGCAGCTCGGCTACACTTAGGTTGATTTTTTCTCTCTTTTCCTCATATATACGAGGCACTTTATTACTTTATATCATTTTAACAACATTGCATATAGAGTTTGATTACAATATATATACAAAATCAACAGACTGATAAAACAAAAAGGGTAGACAAGAAGGAAGTGGAAGGGAAAAATCAATGACGGCATGAATAGAAAGTTTAATGCGTTAAATGTTAAACTAAGAAAGATTCATCTTGACATTATTTATTAATTTTTCTAGGTTACTGTATTGCCAATTGACATAAAACATAATATATAACAGCTAGGTTGATATTGTGATACTTTCGAGTATAATTTGTATCTATATCCTATATAAATGGACATTTTTGTTTGTTATTGTTATTAAAGTATGCGCCTCAATTTATTCAAAAGCTATTCATTGCAAGGAGGTTGACAAGAAAGTAGCTTTATTGTGTTTTTTCCTTCTCTTGATAGTACTCTCTGAAATAAGCAAAACTTCTTAGGCCATAGAATATCTACATACACAATTTTAATGACGAAGAAAGTAGGACGATTAAGATGAGACAAACATGTAAAATATAAAAAAAAAAGTTTGATATGAAAGGCTTAAGAAATATTTGAAAATACGAATGTGGTTCCTACATCCACCTTATGACTAATGGAGCTGTGAAGGGGGGCTGGATGAATATGCCCCTTCCCTCTGAACCCCCTCCCCCCCCCCCCCCCCACCCCATCAAAGGTGAAGAGAAAGAAGGGGAGATAGGTAGAATTTGACCCCGGTCGAATGATTAAAAATGATTTACAGTCATGACTTCGCAAACTTCCATGATTTTGTAATGTTCTCCACATTCCTATTTATCTCATGTCCCACCTAAAGAAAAATCACTCCTTTTGTTTTATTTCATCTACGGTTGTGATACAACCCTGATCCTTTTCCGCAGGGAGGCTGGATGCAACTGCGTTGGTGTATGATGGTGGGAGCTGCCCTGGAGGGACGGTGGCAGCGGTGGGATACCCTTGGCCTTGGGATGAAGTGACGTTTGAAGATCCTTGCTTGGTGAAATACAGAACAGCACCAAAGATGACGATCACTCCGAAGAAAGCAAGGCAGCAAATCACGATGATCGCAATCAACCAGCCAGCTAAGTCTGTATGATGTTCTGTATGATAATAAAAAATGTCAAAGAGAAGGTTGAGAGTGTTGTAAGACTGAAAAATCTTTTGTGAGCTCTCCAATTCTTCTCAAAATATTTTATGACAATTTGGAAGAATAGTGCACCCTGATTAGGATTACTCTTTCAAGGCTCCCATATTACAAATCTGACCAAAAACAAATATGTGAACTTCATGACAGTTTCAGCAAACTTGGGTAAATTGTTTATGAGTCATTTGGAACATTCCAAAAGTTCACACTATTCTTATGCACTTTCTTTTCAACCATTTTCACTGTCTTGCTTTCAGACAGTTTCCTTCACAATGTAATCTCATGACCAGTACTCAGCTTTATCTCAAAGGAAATCAAATATGAAAGGAAATTATTACACTACAGGGGGTTTTAGGAACTAGAACGAAATTTTCAGAAGTAACCTATTGCTTGTTGGTTTGTGTTGTTTCGGTTTGCTAGTTGCCGTTTGACGACTTAACCGCGTGACCAAACGTTATACTCGTTAATCTGTCGTTTCCTAGGGAGCGGTATTGGCCTTCTTGAAGGGGTTGTTCGACACTTGCTCCTGCGACAGTTGCTATGCTTGATTTCTTATACTAACCAGAGGCGGCCCTCCCGGGGGAGCACAATGCTCCTCCCTTTAACATAGGAAAATTGCCCCTTTAACTTTGTAATAAGTGCCCCTTCCGCTTTTCATCTCTGATATTAAGTGCCCCTTTTATTTTTACACGTACACGTTCCCTTTTCCTTTCTAATAAATGCTTTTTTTTCTTTCGTATAAGTGTCCATTCCCCTTTTCATAATTACCCCCTTTTCGTTTTTTGATAAGTGCCCCGTTTACTTTAACATGTGCCCCCTTTTTTTATAAGACCCACGTCCCATTCTCATCAAGCCCCCTTTCACCTCCGATAAATGAAGAACCTTGCAGCAATGTAGATCAATCCCAATAGAACACACACTCTCTCTCCCTCTCTCTCTCTCTCTCTCTCTCAAAAACAAACACTGAGTTCGTCGTTACCGACATTGGACGCGGGTGATGTCTGGCCGTACTGGGAGTAGGAACACTCAACACCAACAACATCAGCATGACTACAGTTGTTCTTGCCCCAGTGAAGTTGTGGACAGGACGGTAAAAAAAATTCAGTTCCACTGCATGCCACGTTTGTCAGATGGATCGGTCCATTGCCTGGTCCAAAGTAGGGGATCCGAAAGGGCGATGCAACAAAATGGTAGCCCAGCTGGCTGCAAACAACTCTGGTTTCGTCGTACCCCCAGCCGTCTTTGCAAATCGACCCCCAAACGCCGTTATTGGATTCGTTGTAGTGGAAGATCTCAACCCTGCCGTAGGTTTCATCCTTTCCGTCCATCAAACGCAACTCACCTTCGTCTTCTAAACATTTGGGAATAAAAATCAAATCATATCAAAACATACTTACGGTAATCCTGTTGTATATACCGAAAGCACGATCGCAAAGACTTTCAAATATCCACTTACGAAAGCACGATCGCAAAGGCTTTCAAATATCCACTTACGATAGCAATATCATGATTGTGCATCCCCTCCTGAAATGCGCAAACATGACAATGACATATTACGTAATCTAAACATATGTTTCTTACAGGCAAATGCATCACGGTTTTGACATTGCAATTCAGGTGACTTCTTGAAAGCCTTTGCGACCGAGTTCGAAACTCAGGAAGGTACGTTAATTTGGTATTTAATGCTAAGTTCACACCGACGCCGAATTGATGGCGCATTAAATCGGCGAGCAAAGCGGCGGCAAAGCGTAACAAAGCTTAATTAAAGCGTAAAGACCTAAATAGAGCGTGAGAAAGCTTTGAGCAATTCGGGACATTCGGCAAGAGCGCCAAAAAAATTTAAACTGTTTAAAAATTTGAGGCGATCTGTCACGAATTGCGTAAAGCGGGGAGAGCGTGTTAAAGCTCATCAAAGCGTCACAAAGCTTATCAAAGCTTTGCTCAAAGCGTAGGAAAGCCGAATGTCTTGCCGAATGTCCCGAATTGCTCAAAGCTTTCTCACGCTCTATTACGGTCTTTACGCTTTAATTAAGCTTTGTTACGCTTTGCCGCCGCTTTGCTCGCCGATTTAATTCGCCATCAATTCGGCGTCGGTGTGAACTTAGCATAACATATCTCAGGAGATCGTGAGATTTTTTGAAAAAATGACGCCGAATTGATCGCCGATTTAAAGCGCGACATTCGGCGTCGGTGTGAACTAGGCATAAACAAAAACCTTCAGATGATCTCACTATTAAACACTGAAGGAAATTCATATCATAAATTATAGTTACGCCAATTTTCGATGTTTGGATTTTTTGACGAATCCGAAACCGTGCACTATTGGCCATCGGCCTCTACTCCAAGGGTTAGGTCTGTGGCTATAGATTGCGCTTGGATCGGTTCTGCGTATTTATATAGGCCTATGCCTACCTAAATCCTTTGCATGGTGCGAATTTAAATAATGCCTCTTGAGCACCGGGCCTTAGTGTTACAATTTTTGAAAATACAAAAATAAATAGAAAGTACCTGAAAGATTAGTACATAAGACTCCTGCATCCTCTTGGTGAGAGCATTGGTTGTCTCCCCAGTCACTGCTGGCACACTCAGACAATTCCTCTTCCTCCCCCGTGCAATTGACGTTACTCAACCAGATTGGCTGAGAGCTTTGACCAGGGCCATAGAAGGCTGTTGATCTGGCCTTGCTGGCTCGGACGAAGCCTAACCATCTGCAGACCACAGTTGCGTCCGCGACGTCCCAAAAGTCGTCACAGATTGTTCCCCACTCGTCGTCATGGTAGATCTCTACTCGTCCCTCGCCACTTGACATTCCATCTAGACGAACGAAGCCCTCTCGAGCTGTTCCACATTTGAAAAAAATTGAAATATATCGAAAATTCAACATAGTAGGTGAAGTAAACCTCATAACTACCAATCCGTAATTCCGTATTGTTCCATTCTTCAACCCTACCCCCCCACACACACACTCACACACAACACACAAACGCATATGTAAATACACTGCTGCCCCTAAAGTTGGAATAAATATTTCTTACTTCTTTTCATGAAATTATCATCATGCTTGTGACATGATTTATTTTTGATATAAATAAAGTGTATAATTATCTTCTCAGAACTTTATTGATCAATCTAAGGAGTCATAGAAATTAATTTATAAAGCTCTGAGAAAATTTAAACTTGATCTATCAAGAATAAATCATATTGTCATTAAGATTTCATGTAAATAGGTAAGAAAAATAATTTAATCCAAGTTTACGGACAACAATGTCTTTCAAACATGCTCAACATCGAGGCACCTGTATTTTTTGTCCTTCTAAAATCATGAATACGGTCAGAAAGGTTGCCATAGCCTTTACGTCTATTGTTTTCCGGAATATATAGGAAGTTTTTTTTTAAGCGTTGTTACCACTATGCTCCCCTCCCCCTCTCCTCTCCCTCCATGTCAAAGAAAGAGGAAAAGAGAGACAGGGAATAGAAACAAGGGAGGGGGAGGAACATTAGAATAACACGATACGACCCCGACCCCCACGACCCCTTCTCCTTCCGCCCTCAGTCATTAACCCAGTTCGTTCGCAATTTTCCATCTGATAAAGCAGGTACCGCTCATTAACTCCAATATCCCCTCAATGGCTGTAATCCTACCTTCGCTACATCGCTGGGAGGAAAATAATTGTTCATCAAACGGAGAAAATTTGGTCCGAGGGATTTATTATTTGTTGTATTTCAAAATAAATTTTCTATGCATGTGAGAGACAATATAGTGTCAGTTAGTGAACTACGACAAAGTAACTTTCAGCCAATCAAATGCCACGATTTCAGTAGCTTATAACAATTACTGTAACTAGTTAGTGATAACAAGTTTCATGAAACGGGGCCCTGGGACTACAAACATGACAATACATGAAATAAACAAATAATTTCAACTGCATCTCGCATATAGAAAGAACTAAGAATATTGAGTTTCCTATTTTCAATTGACCATTTTCTAAAGATCTTTGATCATATCGTTATCAATTTATACTAATTTCGAGCTAAAGGTAATGTTTACTATTGATACTAGTAAATAAATATTGACTGCTTTGAGGGACGCGGTTGAAACTATTACGTGATTTCGAGGGGCATAGTGATATACCGCATCCCAAGTTTCAATACTAAAAAAATAGAATAGAATAAAATTTGTAACAATATTAGCCTGTTAAAGTATTTGATGCGTTAACCTTATACCGGACACTTAACGCTATTTCTTCGTACCACAGAAAAGCTTTTCAATGAAATGTCTTGAAAAGTTGGTGTCATACAAATAAAATATCCATGAATGGAGTCCACTAACTTTTAAGCAAGTAAATCTGCGGCATTCAGCAAGGATCGTCAAAATAATGGAACCATTCGAATTTTGTATGAGCTAAAAAGCATGCTCTTGATAAAGGGCTCTTATTTATATTAATTGCACTTCCACATGATCGACAAGATGATTACATAATTTGTACTGATTTGGAAAAGAAAAAAAAAGATCTTCTAAAATGTTCGCTCATTAAAACGTTTTTAAACGGTTCAAATCTAACTCTTGATGCGTTGCTGCCTAGCATATCAATTTCACCATAATTTGGTTCAATTTTTGAGAAACAGTAAAGGATAAAATGCTAGCATTTAAAAGGTTCAATATGCAAACGAAATTCTGACTTCTATTGCTTTGCTAAATTTTCCTTCGCATTATTCCAAATTGTTTTTTAATGACGTGTTGAAAAACAAGATGAACTTTGAATGAAACAAATAAGGGAATGTTATTAATGTTATTCCTAATCAAAGATTTAAAATATTAGGAGAAATGAATAAAAAGTGAAAGGAAACATATCTAATTAAATTCTAAAGGTTCAATATGCAAACAAAATTCTGACTTCTATTGCTTTGCTAAATTTCTCGAACATAATTCGTGGATTTCATTATTTTTTCTCCCCGATGTGGATAAAATAGCGTTCCCAGTGTTTAAAATCTGAAAGAAAATTCAGATACGCCACTATGTAATATAATAAGCTGAATGAAACTATTAAAGTGAAGATTGAGTTTTGATACAGACTAAAAAATTATGAACATTCTCACACTTTTTATTTCAATTTGGAAGAATATCATAGTGGAAATGTTCTCTGAAAGGGAATGCTCTTTAACTGGCCTCACATCCGGGATATGACGAGAAAGAGCTAAGAATTTGGACCAAATTTCCAAGTAAAACGTTTATGTGTACCCATAATAAACCCATATGTACATGAAATTTTCAGTACGACCGAGACAATTTATTTACATTTCGATATTTCCAAAACGTGACATTATACATCAATCTCTATGTACAACACCGTCTACGTTTCCCAACTGCTCAGTTTTATCCGCAATAGATAAATACGTGACAATACCCTTTATATAGTTATGTATAAACAAAACAATCTTAAGTAATATTAGTGAATCTTAGATATTCAAACGAGTGAAATGACTTACCAGACTGAACATCTGCTACATAAAGGATGACTAAAATACAGCAAAGCAATAGTGAACTTGCTATTGAAGCCATTGTGCCCTACCGTGACATAGATATCAACTGAAAGCACCCTGGTTGTCGATGTGTTTAAGTATTCACCAACACAGCTTCCCTGATTCTATCGAGCCTATCAATGATTGACAGCAACTTATATTATCGCTACCAAGATGTTTATGAGTCGTTATTCATGATTATTAAAAGATATATGTCATTCCTGATAAGTTTATGACCAAAGTACAACAAACTATTGCGATAAAGATTGATCTAACATAATGAATGTGTAATTGCGATGTATATTAATCTGTTTATCTCTAAGCTAAGAGTGTTTTAATATCAGCCTTTGTGATGCTATAATTAGTCATGACTCTTCGTCGTACGTCAACACATATGAACTTATCATTGTGATAAGAAATTTTTCCTTGATATTTTCCTTGATATTTTCCTCGATTAGTCCAATTTGTCATCATTTAATGGCGTAATGAATGGTGCGATAAAACAAGATGAGCTTTGCAACAAACTAATGAAGGAATGATTATTAATGTTATTCTTCAGCAAACATTCAAAATATCAAGAGAAATGATAAAATGAAAGGAAGCATGTCTAATTAAAGTCATTTAATGTAAGGATAAAAATTGCCTTGAGACACTCTAGTTAAATCTATGTGGTCGAGGAGATGGTTATATAGTACATGTATGGAAAGACCGCTGAAGTGAGACAAGAAAATTGGTCTTTATAAACCTTTCATATTTGTTACATGGTATCGACCTCCAAGCTCCAAATGTGATATTCTCAATTATTATGAAACTATGTTAACATTTCTTGAGGGATTTAACAAACCAATCATTCTTATGGGAGACATCAATTTTGATATTTTAAAACAACCTCAAACAAGTGGATGTAAACGATATAACCAATTCAATGCTATTTATGGTTTGAAACATGTAAATAAATCAGAATATACAAGAGTTACTAAGGAATCTTCAACACTTGTTGATCATATTATTACAAACTGTAACGAGAATGTAAATTCTTTTGGTGTTATTCATAATGATCTCAGTGATCACTCCATGACTTTTTTGATCTGGAACACTCGTCAATGTGATAAATGTTCTGATCCAAATTTCGTCACATTTCGTAAATCAAAAGGTGTAGATTTGAATGCTTTTAAAAGAGAAATCAATGAGCTTGATTGGTCTGATGTTAAAGAAATGAAGAGTATAGATGACGCCGTAGATGGATGGCAAGAGCTTTTGTTGGGTGTAGTTAATAGGTACATGCCACTAAAAACTAAAAGAGTAAGAAAGAAACATTCACCGTGGTTGAATGAATGGATTTTTGAATTAAGGAAGAAGCGTGACAAAGTGAAACAGAAGGCAAAAATTGAAAACAAAGATGAATATTGGAAAGAATATAGACAATTAAAAAATAAAGTAACATTTGAAAATAGAAAACTTAAAAGGAAATACTTTATCGAAAAATTAACTAAAACTATAGACAGAAATCAAACATGGCCGACTCTTAAATCTCTCCTACCCAACAAGAGCTCTAAATCACCTATTCCTGCGTCACATGATATTTTTGAAACTGCAAATTATTTTAATAATCATTTTGCCAATGTTGCTAATGTCTTACATGCATGTAATGGTGTTAATGTCTCGCATGTATGCAACGAGGCAGGTCTGGATAATGATATGCAAACCGCACTATTTGAGCTTTCTTTAGTTTCTGAAGCAGATGTGTTAAAAGAAATATACAGCCTAACGAATAAGAAATCAGTTGGTTTGGATGGGATCAGTTCTTATATATTGAAAACTTGTGCAACAGAAATCTTTAGAATTATAGCATACCTTATTAATAAGTCAATAACTGATGGGGTAGTTCCTTGCCAGTGGAAGATTGCAAAAATTATACCATTGCACAAAAAAGGTGACAAATGTCAGCCAGATAACTACAGGCCAATATCATTACTGCCCTGTGTTTCGAAACTTTTAGAGAGGGTTGTTCAAAAACAATTACTTAATTACTTGAATGACAATGATGTATTAGTGAAGGAGCAATCGGGCTTTAGATCGAAACATTCCACAACTACTGCACTTATTAAAGTAACTGATGAATGGCTTGAAGCAATTGATCAAGGGAAATATACTGGGTGTGTCTTTGTCGATTTACATAAGGCATTCGATACTGTCAATCACAAATTCTAATTAAAAAACTTTCTGATATTGGAGTACAAGGTACCTCATTAAGATGGTTTCAGGATTATCTAATGAAAAGACGTATTAGAACTTCCTTAGGACAAACATTGTCAGAAGAATTATTCCTTGATTACGGCGTACATCAGGGCTCAATACTGGGGCCACTGCTATTTTTAGTTTTTATAAACGATCTGCCTAGGTCTTTCACGAAATGCAATTTGCACTTTTATGCCGACGACACGGTTATGTATTATTCCCACAAAGATGTTCATGTGATTCAATCAGTTTTAAACGAAGAGCTAGGACATCTACAATCTTGGATGAATGCAAATAGACTCTCTGTGAACTCCATTAAAACAGTATGCATGCTTTTAGGGACAAAGTTTATGCTTTCTAAGCATGATATTCTCAATTTAGAGATAAATGCCACTAAGCTAATTAAAGTAAAATGTTTCAAATATCTTGGAGTAAATGTAGATTGTGAACTTAAGTGGAATATTCATATAAAGCAATTGAACAAAACAATTGGGAAAATGATTTGTTTCTTGAGGAGATTGAGGTATTTTATTAATGAGTCAAATCTGAAACTAATATACATCTGTAATTATGCCTCACTTTGACTATGCAGATACTGTTTGGCAAACTGCATATAATAATCATTTTGATCAACTTCAGAAACTTCAGAATCGGGCAGGAAGAATTATTCTTCAGGTTAAACCTGGTGAACATATATCTATTCAGCAGATTCACGATACCTTGGATTGGGAAACCCTAAAATCTCGACGTCGGAGACATATGTGTTCGTTACTGTTTAAAACATTTCATGAGCTAGCACCTAAATATATGACTGATAAATTTGTATTTAACGAAAAGTGTTACGGGCTAAGATATAATGACAATTTAATGCTTCCGAAACCAAGAACCAATCAGTGTAAACGTACATTCTTATATCGTGGATCCGTGCTTTACAATGAACTACCTATTAAGCTCCGTCAGTTAGGCACACTAAATTTGTTTAATAAACATGTTCAAAAATACTTCAATTATTTTGATATTTAAATTTCGCAATCTTTCGCAAATTTTGAAATTTTTGAGGACAAAGCCTATCAATGATTGACAACAATTTATATTATCGCTACCAAGATGTTTATAAGTCGTTATTTATGATATTTAAAAGATGTATGTCATTCCTGATAAGTTTATGACCAAAGTACAACAAACTATTGGGATAAAGATTGATCTAACAAAGTGAATGTGTAATTGCGATGTATATTAATCTGTTTATCTCTAAGCTAAGAGTGTTTTAATATTAGCTTTTTTTTAATGCTATAATTAGTCGTGACTCTTCGTCGTACGTCAACACATATGAACTTATCATTGTGATAAGAAATATTTTCCTTGATATTTTCCTTGATATTTTCCTCGATTAGTCCAATTTGTCATCATTTAATGACGTAATGAATGGTGCGATAAAACAAGATGAGCTTAGCAACAAACTAATGAGGGAATTATTATTAATGTTATTCCTTAGCAAAGATTCAAAGTATCAAGAGAAATGATAAAATGAAAGGAAGCATGTCTAATTAAAGTCATTAATGTAAGGATAAAAATTGCCTTGAGACACTCTAGTTAAATCTATGTGGTCGAGGAGATGGTTATATAGTACATGTACTCGGTGAAACATATATGGAAAGACTGCTGAAGTGAGACAAGAAAATTGGTCTTTATAGGAAGATGGTCTTTAAGTACAAGTTTCTTTACTTCATGTGTCAACGAGAAATGATTGTCATTGTAGACAGGTGGTCGCTAAAGCAGGTGTTACTGCATGTGAATTAAATTTGCGCCATTGCTATCATGGCAGTGTTCAAGATAAAATAGGTTTAGCTGATGTCTCAAATGAAAGTTACTTGTTTTAAAAAATGCATCACCCGAGAAAATACGGAGTAATGACTCCGTAAAGTTAATTTATCTTCAAAGCATTTTTGTATTTTATGCGCGTAGCCAGTTTGGTCCAGTTGGTACGCCCAGTGGCGGATCCAGGGGGGGGGGGGGGGGGGCGAAAAAAAAATTCCTACGAACTTTTATACCTGGCGCATGCGCACATACGAACTGTTATACTTGACGCATGCAAAGAGGTCACAAACAATTGGACTTTGATTATTTATTGCTTTGCCTCACTATTTATAAAGGCAAAAAACTAAATAAACTGAGATTTGAACCCTCACGGCAACTACAAAGTTATATTAGTATCACTCTGCCCTTAACGATTGAGCTAGCGATGAGTTGACAAAAGAATGATTTGTATAATTACTATCACCCTATTAGCCACCCTACCGGATTCCACGTGCGCATGCGCTGGTTTCCTTCGCGAGTGCGCATGCGCAGGTTCCCCTCGCGAGCTCAAAGTTCGTAGGAAAATAACATTCGCAGCCCGGGGGGCCCGCCCCCCCCCCCTCCCCCCTTGAGAAAAAACCATGTAAAAACACGTGATTTTTACCTTTTGGGGGTGCAAATTTTGAAATTTTTGAGGGAAAAAAATAAATGTGCTCACTACCCCTGCATCCCGTGCCCCCCATAGCTACGCCACTGTTGTTGTTTGAAAGTGTTCGCGATCATGTTCGTGGTGAATGTGTGTATATTGTACATCTCAAATTAGAATGAATCAAAAGCAATGATTTTCAATTTTGTTTATTTCTGCAATAATAAAAGCAATCACTACCTCGATTAATAATGTAAAATATTTGTATTCATCTTTACTTTATTTCTATACCGAGCAGAGAGATGAAATTCAACACGGCTATTCGCCTAAAGGTCGAACCACAATGGACATGATTTATGATTGCATTATTTATTACATTATGTCCAGCCCATTACAATTTAGCTTCTCTTCAATCTTACTTTATTAACGAACAAAATAGATACGTATAAACAATTTTATTTGATTTGATTTGATTTATTTATTTTTGTTTGATTTTCTTTTTCTTTAACATTTCTACAAATATATAACAAACAAACTTTGAAAATTTACACATGACAAAAAAATATATGTAGAATAACGTAAGGCTGACTGTAACTAATCGAAAGCATCAAACAGGAGGGTTGACAAAGTAAGCAAAGCTTGATAGTATGACTACCCTCAAAGGATACATAATAATACAAATATGGAGGGGAAAAAATGTTGGTAAAAGGGGAAAAAGACAGAAAAAAGAAAGAGGGGATGCACATCAAGATTCACAGATGTATGTGGTAGTTGGATTTCAATTTGATATATAAAGACAAAAAAGAAAATGCAAACATGAATATTGAGTGGCCAACTTGGGATATTGACATCTGAACATTACTACATAATGTCTTCCTCAAACCTAGCTGATATTGAATTGCATGAATAAAGCCGATATGCTGTATACAAGCGCTCAAGACTAATACCATCAATTTCGTCATAACTAGGTACTTCTACATCTAGGTATAGAGAAAGAACTGTAGATAAATTGAACTTGTCCAGCGAATGAATCAACATACAGTTATCCGAAACTGTTGATTGTCTATCACGAATCATCATACTTTGCAGCTTCTAGATGGTTCCCCAAGGTACATAGTATTCGTTTAATGCATGTAAATGTACCTCTTTTAATTTACCTACAACGGTTATAACCGAAGCCACTTGCTCCTGCGACAATTGCTCCGCGTCACATCGGTTCACTTACCGATCTCTGAACTGAGACCTAACAAGATACCTAACCCTGAACCTAACCCTGATCCTAACCCTGAACCTAACCTAAAACGAAATTGCAATCCTAACCGTAACTCTAAACCTTTGACGGAAATTCCCGGAGCAATTGTCGGTTCATAATTATGTTCACACCTGGAACATCGTCACTGTCGAACAACCAACCATTATCCACAGAGGGCATTAATTAAATATATTCGGGACTTTTCGATTTGCGTGGACGTGGACGTGTGACTTCCATTTAAGGCATTGGCAGTCACGTGTGACGTCCATTAAAGGCACTGGCAGTGCCTTAAAAGGATGTCACACGTTGCAGTCCACGTTCTCGTCGTGCAAATCGAAAAGTCCCTAATATCTACTCTTCTGTCTCCGTGTATAGTTCGCGTACACGGAACTTCTTTAAATTAATTGGGGAGTAGGCCTACTAGTTGTTTTGAGCACAAAACCTCAGAGAGAGTCGGTGTCCAACTGGGAAATTGTTGCGAGAGATTGGGAGAGCTTAATTCTAATGTCTTTTTGAATCGGAATCCATGATAACGGTTTTCCTTATGAGTTGTTTCTTGTGAAGTGGGTGGAGGGTGCACACATTACGTAAGGCCTTCTAGTAAAGTGAAGTCCACTCTCGGGTATCGATATCACCTGACATCGTGAAATATAGACTGCCGTAGGCTATCAAATTCTCCATGCTACGAATGGTGTTTTTTAGAACATTGTGTTTCTTCCTTTCAATGGTTTAACTCCTCTTCCATGTGAATTTCTTGCCTAAACTTTTCAGCATTTTAAAAACTTCTAGTCTGTACTGTTTAATGACGGTAAAATAGACCAGAGAGTTAGACCAGGTTGTACACAATAATATATACAAGATAGTCACTTGAGCTTGCCGTGAAACTTGGCGACCGAAAATCGGTTCCACGATTTCCGAAATCGTATAAGGAATCCAGCATATGAAATATGAACCTGTAATTGCAATCACAAACGTTACCGATCTCAATTTCCTTTTCCTTGCTGCTAATGCCCGCATTGCTATTTGGTAATCGTTTTTCATAACCTGATCTTTACACGAAATCGTAGATACAGACGGGTTGATACGATTGTAGAACTTTCGGATCCGGAATACAGATTCTTCCTGTCGAGCCATATCGTTGGTGTGTCTCCAGGCAGTTCGGACTACGATCAAGTAGAGTACCGTGATGATAACCGCCTGAGCCCAGATCGAGATGGTGTAATTTAAAATGGTTATTGGTAAGAAGTCTTTATCGGTTGAGTCCATGATGCACATCCCGAATTGTCGAAAACGGACGATGTCAAAAGAGCCTCCTGCGAATTCCATCTCGAGAAGGCCAATGATAACGAAACTGCAACACATCGATACAACGACTGCAACACAACGTCGTCGAGTTACAATGGACGGATATCGAAGGGGTCGGATTATTAGGATAAACCTGTCGATGTTGAGTAGTGTCACTGTTGCTGCCGAAAAGGACGGCACGATTCCCGCAAGGGATCCAATCGCTTTACAAGCTACTTCCCCATAAAACCAGTACCCCGATAGAGAAGGTTTGATCATAAGGATAAGTATAAACGTGACCATCAGATCAAAGATGGCGAGGGCGATATAAAAGACTTTCGAAGTTTCTGCCAAATAATTCAGCCTAGGTATAACGATAAAATTGATGGTGTTGCAAGAAATAGAAAGTACCGTGCATACAACAAGAAACCAGGCTGCAGGGATCGGACGAATATGTTCCCAGGATTCGGTCCCGGCTGCCGATTCTGTCGCATACATGATTGATGATTGATATAAGGCTTCTTTTTGTCAAGATCTGCCAAAGTCTACATCAATCAGGACATCAGAGGGTCCACAGAAAAGACAGATCTTGGGCTACGAGGAAAGCTCACTTAAAAAACTAAATGGATTGGCTTCCATGCATGGACTCACGTTGTTTGGCTTTATCTCTATGCCTTGTTTGCTCGAGATTGGTTAAGACACATTGTGTAGTGACTGCAAGCCTTCATCTAGATCTGTGTCATAATGCTTTGAATCCAGTAGAGTTGAAAACATCGGTATAATCTTTATGCTTTAAATAGCTCACGTTTGATTAGTTATTCGGGATTGATCAGTTTTGATGATTACTTTCTGCTTCATTAAGATCAGGCCGTGAATGAAATGGGATAATTTTTGGGAAATATATTTAAGGTAAACTCACAAATCTGACAGGCTACTTTTGATTACATGTCACTGTTAATTGCATTGCTGCTTGCCCTTTTAACGAAGGGAACGTGGAAAAAGCAATATAATTTTTACCCTTTTCAACCATCCCTCCGATTGCAATCCACACGTAACTGCCAAGCGCAAATACAGTCAATACAAAAACTCTTTAAGCCATTCATGATGGCCTTTGTCACGCAATGTCATTCATCGAGTCACCTAAATTTGAAAATCTAATGATCCTGTCAGAAATAGGTGTCGGGTAGAAGAAAAGAATTCCTTGCTCACATATATTTTGATCACGACTTCAAATTCTAAGGACCATTCTGATTCTTGACAAGAAAAAAAGACTCATCTTGGTACCCTAATGCTCGATGAAGTATAAGGATGATGACCGAAATAATTATCAATGGAAGAATCCAGATGTCACGTTTGTCATGACTTTTAAACAAAGCTAAATTTCGTATGTTTTTCCCCTTGAAGATTTGGTTTCATTTCTTATTTTATGTCACAGGAACAAATGTCGGGTCTCACCTGGTACATCACCATTATCCACAGGCATTCCTTAAAGATAACTTCACTCATCCGTTTCTATGTCATAGTTCGCATACACGGGACTTCTTAGTCTTTTGGATTCGGAATTTATGATGAAGGTTGGTGTTGTTCTTGTAAAGTGACTAGAGGGTACCCACATTACGTAAGGCCTTCTAGTAAAGTGACGTTCACTCTCGGGTATCAAGAAACCTGACATCGTTGAATATAGACTGCCGAAGGCTGTGAATTATTCCCATGCCACGAATGATGTTTTTAGAACATTATGTTTCTTCCTTTCAGTGGTTCAACCCCTCTTCTATTTGAATTTCATGACCACATTTTTCAGCAGTTTAAAAACCTCTTGTCTGTACTGTTTAATGATGATAAAATACACCACAGAGTTGGACCAGGTTGTACACACTAATATATATAAGAAAGTCACTTTAACTTGAAGTGAAACCGGACGACCAAACATCGGTTCTGCGATTTCCGAAATCGTATAGGGAATCCAGCATATGAAATATGAACCGGTAATTGCAATGACAAAAGTTACCGATTTGAGAACTTTCTTTTTCCTTGCTGCTAATGCCCGCATTGCTATTTGGTAATCGTTTTTCATAACTTGATCTTGACACGAAGTCGTAGGCAAAGACGGGTTGATACGATTGGAGAACTTTCGGAGGCGGAATATAGCTTCTTCACGTCGAGCCATATCGTTGGTGTGTCTCCAGGCAGTTCGGATTACGATCAAGTAGAGTACCGTGATGATAACCGCTTGAGCCCAGAACGAGATGGTATAATTAAAAATGGTTATTGGTAAGAAATCTTTATCCGTTGAGTCCATGAGGCACATCCCGAATTCTTGAAAGCGGACGATATCAAAGAAGTCTCCTGCGAATTCGAACTCGAAAAGGCCAATGATGACGAAGCTGCAACACGTCGATACTAACACAGCAACACAACGTCGTCGAGTTACAATGGACGGATATCGAAGGGGTCGGATAATTAGGATAAACCTGTCGATGTTGAGCAGTGTCACCGTTGCTGATGAAAAGGCTTGCGCCATTACCGCAAGGAATCCAATCGCTTTACAAGCTACTTCACCATAAAACCAGTACCCCGATAGAGAAGGTTCGATCATAAAGATTACTATAAACGTGCCCATAAGATCAAAGATGGCGAGAGCAATATAAAAGACTTTCGAAGTGTCTGCCAAATCATTCAGCCTAGGAATAACGATAAGGTTGGTGGTGTTGCAAGAAATAGAAAGTACCGTGCATACAACAAGAAACCAGAAGGCTCCGTACCTCAGGAATGGAAGGATGCTAATATTGACACCATCTTAAAAACAAAAAAGGAGATAGAACTCAGTGTGGAAACTACAGAGAAATGTCGCTATTGTCGATATATAGCAGGGAAAGTTTTTGCCCAGATCCTTCTGAACAGATTGAATGCACACATAACAATGGATGTATTGCCAGAGATACAATGCGGATTCCGAAACAACCGGAGCACAGTAGACATGATCTTCTGCCTCAGACAATTACATGAGAAGTGTATCGAGCACAACCAATCTCGCTATGTGGTCTTTGTGGATTTCACCAAAGCATTTGACACTGTTGGTAGGAAAGGTCTCCTTGCCTTACCCCTTGCTTAATATCAAAATAACCAGTAGCAAAACCCCCATTCATAACACAACTACTTATATTACTGTAAATAGTTTTTACCCACGAACAAAATGAGGGACGGAACCCAAACCTTTCTAAGACTCTAAAGAGGAAAGTATGAGATACGGAATCGAATGCTTTTTTCGAATCAACCGCAATCAAATAACTACAGGCTTTATCATCTGACTCCTCATTAAAAAAACAGAACATATCATCAATTAAAAGTACCGCTTCTCCAATATTACGATTATTCATATAGCCCACCTGGTCTACGTGTATGACTTCCTCAAGTACTCCTTTAAATTCTTGTAGCTAACACCTTTGACGCGCGTCCGCCCATCCAACCTCCCACACACGCACATAAACCTCCCACTCATACCCGCACACACTCACTGATGTAAAATAGAAATAGACTAACAACTAGCTATTCGACTAGTCATGTACTCAAAATGTATTTTTCATGCTTCATTTGATTATAATTATTATTTTTGCATGAGTATTACAATTTTATATTTGCATTTATTCATGATGGAGCAATGTTTTTCGGATGAAAAGATCGTCTCTTTCACAGTCTCCTTTGTTGTTATCATCTTCGTGCTAGCTTTTATTCTTTAATAGGCTACCAGTGTTGATACCAGTGGCGGATCCCCCCCCTTGAGAAAAAAATCATGTAAAATCACGTGATTTTTACCTTTTTTTGGGGGTTGGACCCCCCCCCTGGCGCTCAAGGGGGGGGTGCAAATTGAAAAATTTTCGAGGACCAAAAAAAAAAAAAAAAAAAAAAATTGTGCTCACTACCCCCCCCCCCCCCCCCCCCCCCCCCCCCCCACTGAGCGACTTTTCGGCCGGCGCGATTTTCCATTTTCGGGAGCAAACAAAAATGAATAAAGTTGGGCCCCCTCCCCTAAGAAATCCTGGATCCGCGCCTGGTTGATACTGACATATTTGAATACTGCGATCTTCCCGCTTATTTCAATTGTACCACGCAAATATATGCCTTTAATAATATAAGCCAGGCCGACTTCCACATTGTATTTAAAAAATAGGAAAACGGGAAATTGCGAAATATTCTGTTATGGAAAACACTTCGTCTCTCCTAGCAATAGCGTGGATTGATAAACTTGATGTATAGCTTAGATGCTGGAGCCTTCAAACCCAAATCGGAACGAAGGATTCAAACTATCTCTCTCTCTCTCTCTCTCCTTCTCGCGCGCTGTCTCTCTCTCTCTCTCTCCCTCTTTCTCACTCTCTCTTTCTCCCTGTCTCTGTCTCTTTCTCTTCTATGCTGTCTATTTTGTTCCTTTGCTCTTAAACTTTGGTATATTGGTTTATCGCTTTGAACTGCCCTTACTTATTTTAGAATGATTTGTCGTATTTCAGGCCAATGGTAATTTACAGTTTCTGAAGTACTAATTCAAAAATATATAATTTACTAGTCAAATCATCTCATCAAAAAGCATTTGATGCAGAATTATACATATATTAGGAATTAGATGACTCCTTAAAACGAAATTAAAACCCTAACCCCAACCTTAGTAAACATTTGACGAAAATTCTCGCAGCAATTGTAACAGGAACAAAATGTCGGGTCGCAACTGGAACATCATCATTATCCACCAACCATTATCCACAGAATGCATTCATTAAAGATCCTATTTTATACTCGTCTGTTTCCATGTCATAGTTCGCATAGTTCACAGGACTTCTTTAAATTGCTAGGGAGTAGGCCTACTATTTGTTGTGCTTGAAATATTCTCGTAGCAGAGAGAGTCGGTGTCACATCGGGAAATTGCTGCAAGAAATTGGGAAAGCTTTTTCATGTCTTTTGGATTCGAAGGCCATGATGATGGTTGGGGTTGTTCTTGTGAAGTGGGTGGAGGGTGCACACATTAGGTTAGGCCTTCCAGTAAAGTGAAGTCCACTCTCGGGTATCGATATAACCTGACATCGTTTAACAGAAGCGGATCTAGAGGGGGGGGTTGGGGGGGTTGCAACCCCCCCCCCCCCCCCTTGGGCGGCCAAAAAAAAAAAAAAAAAAAAAAAAAAAAAAAGAAAAAAAAAAGAAAAAAAGAAAGAAAAAAGAACGCACGCTGGAGAGAAACCCTTTCAAGTGCAAATATTGTGAGAAGATATTCAACTCATCTGGTAACTTAACCAAACACATGATAACTCTGGATATAACTATGTATTAAACTGTTACTTGATTTAAAAAGACGTTATCATGCACTGCTTTTTATGGTCTCCATTGTGTTAATAGATGCCAGGAAAACATCACTTACGGGGTTCAAATAAACACCCCAAAAAAAATCAGCTCGCCGCTTCGCGGCTCGTGTACGATGCTCCGCATCGTCATTATTTTGGTCAAACCCCCCCCCCCCCCTTAGCAAAAAGCTAGATCCGCCCCTGTTTAATATGAACTGCCAAAGGCTGTGAAATTCCCCATGCCACGAATTATATTTTTAGAACATTATGTTTCTTCCTTTCAGTGGTTTAACCCCTCTTCGATGTGAATTTCATGACCAAAGATTTCATCATTTTAAAAACTTCTTGTCTGTACTGTTTAATGATGATAAAATAGACCACATAGTTGGACCAGGTTGTACACGATAATATATATAAGAAAGTTACTTGAGCTTGACGTGAAACGGACGACCGAAAATCGGTTCCGCGATTTCCGAAATCGTGTAGGAATCCAGCATATGAAATATGAACCGGTAATTGCAATTACAAAAGTTATCGATCTAAATTTCTTTTTCCTTGCTGCTAATGCACGCATTGCTATTTGGTAATCGTTTTTCATAACCTGATCTTGACACGAAATCGTAGATACAGACGGGTTGATACGATTGTAGAACTTTCGGATCCGAATACAGATTGTTCCTGTCGAGCAATATCGTTGGTATGTCTCCAGGCAGTTCGGATTACGATCAAGTAGAGTACCGTGATGATAACCGCCTGAGCCCAGATCGAGATGGTGTAATTTAAAATGAGTATTGGTAAGAAGTCTTTATCGGTTGAGTCCATGAGGCACATCCCGAATTCTCGAAAGCGGACGATGTCAAAAGAGTCTCCTGCGAATTCGAAATCCAGAAGGCCAATGATAACGAAAACTGCAACACGTCGATACTACAACTGCAACACAACGTCGTCGAGTTACAATCGACGGGTACCGAAGGGGTCTGATAATTAGGATAAACCTGTCGATGTTGAGCAGTGTCACTGTTGCTGACGAAAATGCTTGCGCGAATGCCGCAAGGGATCCAATCGCTTTACAAGCTACTTCACCATAAAACCAGTACCCCGATAGGGAAGGTTTGATTATAAGGATTAGTATAAACGTGACCATGAGATCAAAGATGGCGAGAGCGATATAAAAGACTTTCGAAGTGTCTGCCAAATCATTCAGCCTAGGAAAAACGATAAGGTTGATGGTGTTGCAAGAAATAGAAAGTACTGTGCATACAACAAGGAACCAGCTGCAGGGATCGGATGAATATGTTCCCAGGATTCGGTACCGGCTGCAGATTCTGTCGCAGACATGATGTGCATGATTGGTTGATTATTTAAGGCTTCTTTTTGTCAAGATCTACCAAAGTATACATCAATATGGACATCAGAGGGTCCTCAGAAACCTTACTTAAAGAACTAAATGGAATTTGTTGTTGACTCTGTCTATGCTCAGTTTGCTCGACATTGGTTAAAACACATTACGTACTGACTGCAAGCCTCCATCTAGACCCTGTGTCATATTGCTTTGAAGTCAGTAGCGTTGAAATCTTCGGTACAACCGCTATGATAAAAAAGCTCAAGTTGAAAGTCATTCTGGATCGATCAGTTTTAATGATTACTTTCTGCCTCATTAAGATGAGACCGTGTATAAAATGGGATACCTGTCACCAGGCGCGTACGCATAATTTTTTTCAAAAGGGGGGGGGGGGTTAAAAATGGGGGGGGGGTAAGGTTAACTTTTTGGGGTCACCTATTACCACAATTTTTATTTTATATTTTTATTTTTAATTTAATTTTAAAAAATTTGAGCGGGGGGGGGGGGTTATCCTCCAAAATAAACCAAAACAAATTGTGGGGGGTTTCGACCCCCACCCCCCCCCCCCCCGTGTACGCGCCTGCCTGTCACTGTTAATAGCATTCTTGTCTGTCCTCATAACGAAGGAAAGTGGAAATGCAATATTTTTTTAACGTCTTTCAACCTCCCATGAGGTTGCAATCCACAATATTGCCAAAATGCAATTATAGTCATCAGAATCTCTTTAAGCCACTAACCATGATGGTCTTTGTCATGTAATGTCACTCATAGAGTCACGCATCGTACGTCCCCTATTTATAACCTAATGAGCTTTTCACGAATGTCAGGTAGAAGAAAAGAAGTCCTTGCTCGCATGTATTTTGATCACGACTTCAAATTCTAAGGACCACTCTGACTCTTGACAAGAACAAAAGGCTCGTGTTGGTACCCTACTCAGTGGCGGATCTACGGGGGGGGGTTTAACCCACCCCCCCCCCCCCTCCCCCCCACCCCCCCCCCCCCTGGGCTGTCAAGTGAAAATGTGATGCGCATAGAAAAACGACATCCTGTGTTCAGACCCATACAGTATTAGCAGATGTTAGTAAATACCAGGAAAACATCACAAAATAGCACCAAAAAGATCGCCTCGCCGCTCCGCATCGTCATTGGGTCACCCCCCCCCCCCCCCCCCATGACGTTTTTCGTCTACGCGACTAATTGTCAACGAAATGAAGTTTAGTCTTTTGTCAACTCTATGTGGGCATGCCTTAAACCATAATGTATGGTCCTACAGAGGAAATTTTCCTGTTGGGGACTGGGGGAAAATGCAATGAATTATTGAAAATGTATTGTATTTTCTTTGTTTTTTTGTTTTTGTGGGGGCGTCGACGTACTCTAGCGCCCGCTGCGTACATTCATGATTAATTGGCTAAGCAGTGGCCTCGTTACTGTGAGCCCCAAGGATCAAAACCGTGTCGATGTGCTATATTAGTGCCCTTTTATGAGGCATTAATCCCCATTACTGTCAGTTATGACTTAAGGACGTAGGTCCCCTACTTGATTAGCATAGTAGCACACACATGCTTTAGCAGTCACGCAAAACAAACACTCCCCAACTGTCATTTAATAAAATCTGAGAATGTATACTATTATCGAGATCTATTAGTTATAAATCATTGTCAAAATCATTCAATAAATTGGGGTAAAAATAATTATTCCACCATTATGACCAACAGTGTATGAATAACTCATATCCTGCCATAAGGCTACATGCACGCTATCGTTAAAGTGCTTTGTACATGCGAGCGAGCCATTGCTTCGCTGCCTTGTGCATGATTGCCCGCATTCGTTATAGCAGTTATTTTTCATGCTCATTGTACTGTGCTGCGTGTTTCGTACGCGCTATTCATAGTACCATTGTATTAATCAT
Organism: Strongylocentrotus droebachiensis; assembly: GCA_035222895.1. Lineage (NCBI taxonomy): Eukaryota > Metazoa > Echinodermata > Echinoidea > Camarodonta > Strongylocentrotidae > Strongylocentrotus > Strongylocentrotus droebachiensis. Next base: position 18,068 of record JAVYIG010001533.1, on the reverse strand, counting down.
AATTATCTCAAAATAAACTTGACACGGGGGGAATTTGTAGCTTGGCATAATGGGGATTAGCCTTGTGGCATGATAAGAGATAATGCACACGCGCGCGTCCGCCCTTTCACACTCCCACACACGCACATAAACCCCGTCCTACTCCCTTTTTAATATTTTTTGTAATTTTGTTTTATTCCTCCAAATGTGATACAAACAAGAACAACATACAATTCAATAAATATAAACTTTTTCAATAGCAATGGCTCAACATAAACATAATTAAACAAAACCTTATTTGCAGTATATATAACTACATGAGCAATAAAGTAAACTTAAAGTACATAAGCATAATTTACAAGTCAATTATATATGTTATTTACTCCATAATATAAACAAAATTAAACAAATCTGGAGGTTATTTTACTGGTAGGAACAAAATTCTGCTCATCCCTACCCCGCTCTTCCTCACACAAACCCACCCACGCACACTCACTGATCTAAACTAGCAATAGACTAACCACCAGCTATTTACTTATATATTTTGGGGGAATGATTATTACAATTTTGCTAGTACAATTTTATATTTGCATTTATTTATAATGGAGCAATGTTTTTTGGATGAAAAGATCGTCCCTTTCACAGTCTCTTTTGTTGTTATCATCTTCGTGCTAGCTTGTATTCTTTAATAGGCTACCAGTGTTGATACTAAAATATTTGCATACTGCAATCTTCCCGCTTATTTAAAGTGTACTACGCATTCATATGCCTAGTTAAAGCCAGACGACTTCCACATTGCATTACCACATAAGCGGATGAACATAGGAAAACGGAAAATTGCGAAATATTCTGGTATGGAATACTGTATTCCTGACACTTCGTCTCTCCTAGCAATTAGCGTGGATTTATAAACTTGATGATTACAGTTGCTTTGTTGCTGGAGCTTTCGAACCCAAATCGGAAGGAAAGATTCAAATTCTCTATATCTCTCTCATCTCTCTTTCTTTTCCTCTCTCTTCTATTATTTTAGTCTATTATGTTCCTTTGATTTTAAACTATGTCCTATGGTTTATCACTTTCATCTGCCCTGATTTTCCAACCCTTTTTATTTTAGTTGCAATAACACTCAGAAATTCCCCCACTATAATTAGGGTAGTTTGTAACATGTATAACCCTTTAGGAATTTTGAAAATATGTTTATGGGGGTGTAGCTCAGTGGCAGAGCAACTGACTTATAATCAGAACTGGTCCCGGGTTCGATCCTCGGTACCTCCAAGGGGATTTTTTTTCTTCATGTCAATCCTCTTTAATCTCGTCCATTTCCTTTCTCCGGATATAAGGATTTTTCTTTCTCGAGGGGGGAGGGGAGAGTAATAGCTTATTACACGTTGACTCAATGGAGATGTAAGGATAAGTTGCATGTATGTAGGGTGTGGCGTGGCGTGTGTTCACCTTTGAGGCGGCACTGAAACGGTTGAGGACACCAGTATTTCTCGAAAAATGAAATGCAAATCTCCCTTTCCAAACATCCATCTCTCCCCATGACCCTCATCACCCCTTGCCACCATCCCTTCCCTACCGCCCCCTCCATCCATCCATCTCTCTCTCTCTCTCTCTCCCTTCCCCTCACCCTCTCTCCTCCTTCTTCTCCCTCTCTCTCCTCTCCTTTCTTTCTCTCTCCTCTCTCTCTATCATAAATCCACACGTCATAAATATTTCCCTTTTCTCATATCTCCACACTCCAGTGTCCTCACCCTAACCGAATTAGCAATCTCTGTAAACCTCAACCCCCAAACTGAGAATTGTTACCAAACTTTCTATCGCATAACTATAGAAACACAGGATATTGCAAAATGTTCTCGTTTAAAATACCCTTCGATCCTCCTCGGAATATTATGGATTCATAAACCTCATGATTATGTCGAGGGGGTATAGCTCAGTTGGTAGAGCGTTCGACTTAAAATCGAAAGGTCTCGGGTTTCGAATCCCAATATCTCCAATAGAGGATTTTTTCTTTTTCAAGGAATACGGTGTGTAATAATTGCACAATATTATGTCTCCCCCGTCCGTTAGGACATCTCTTTCCCCTTGTCTTTATTTCACTTATATGCTCTCCCCTCTCGCTCTCTCCTCCGTTATCTCTCATATTGCTCCGGTTGTCTCATTTCCTCTCGTTGGACCAAAGCCAGCACAAACGTAGCTAGTTCGACGTCACTACCAAACTATAGCCAATCAGCTGTCAATGACGTCATATTGTATGAGGCGGCAAATATATTTTGTGAAATTATCGAAAAATGTATAATCGCAAACTAATTTTATTTCTGTATGGAAACGCAGCCTTTGTTATCTTGGCATGCATTTATGTCATCAGACTAGGGTAAAATACGTCTTACATGATTCAAGGGGTCTATTTTGCAGGAAAATTGTCAATTTCGTAGAATGTTCCACTATGTTACAGGGTGTGCCATTGGGTATGTGTGAACCGGGTGTGCGGAAATGGTGTGTTGGGGAGGGAAAGTGAGAGTGTTCGTGTGTGTGGTAATTGTATGTGTGTCAGATGGCTAATCATAAATCTACAATGACGAGTAAACTGTCTACATCACAGTCCACGAATAAATATGTGCCTTGAACGTAAAGCAGACGGCAATCGGCGGAGCAGACGACACTTGATAGAGATTTTGTATGTGAGTTTGCTTTGCTAAATATAAACTACAAGAACCTTTTCCATATCTTTAAACTATCATTGATATCTGATAATTAAACAGTTAGTAAAAATAAACCTACCAAACTACATAATACAATGAAATACTTGACTGAAAGTAGGGGAGTTTGAGATGGTGCACAATTGTACCCCTCTGTAAATAATCGAATAGTCCATGGTGTGTCATGAATATTCATGTTTTTGCTTACCTCGGCAAAATGTTTGCCTATACTAAATGGAAAAATTACGGTGGGGGTTGGCTGAAGTGGACATAATGAACCAAGCAGAACTGTCAATTGCACCCCTCTGTAAATGATCGAATAGTCCATGGTGTGTCATGAATATTCATGTGTTTGCTTACCTCGGCAAAATGGAAAAATCACGGTGGGGGGTTGGCTGAAGTGGACATAATGAACCAAGCAGAACTGATCTATAATATTCATGCTTGTTATCCTTCGTGTGCTTGACCTATAATCTTACAATCACGCGTGGTAAATTGCGTCCAAAGTTCGACTTGTTACACATGCGTTATATATGCAATGGCGAGGTTGCGACCTATTTTGATCAAATTACGGTGGGTGAACTTTCAAAAGTCAATGGGACATGAGGGTTCCAATGAAAGAGCTAGTGTCAACGTACGTCGGGGTGGATGTGCTTCTCGTTTAAACAAAAAATGAATTTCTAACGATTTTTTTTGTAAAAGTCCATATGCTAACACACGGTTAGGCTGCTGGACTCTGACGATAGGGGGCGTTGCCAAATGAGACTAATCAGAGCTATATGTCTATCTCTCTCGTTCTCTCTCTCTCTCTCTCTCATTCTCTTTCTCCCTCTATCTTTCTCCCTCTTTCCCTTCTATGCAGTCTATTATGTTCCTTTGCTTTTAAAATTCGTTCTACAGTGTGAGTCGAAAAAAAAGGTTTACACCTAGAAAATTGGTAATTATTTAAAAAATCATCTATGAACTATTATACATCTTATGAAAGAGTGTTTTATCCCAAATCATTTGGTATATCATTTTTGTGGGGTATGTGTTCACGCTTGGATGACCAGGGAGGCATTGTTCGCGTGAGTGCAAAATTCGACTTGCGCCAAAGTTGCTTATGTGATGTTTGACTTTGAACAACAAAATTAGGATTTGGGTATTAATTCGGTCTTTGCAGATCCAAATAACCTCCCTAACAAGATTAATCATGCCACACATATCAAATATTGAAAATCAAATATCACCGAACATTTTGTGCGTGCACGTGTGTGTGTGTGTGACTTTGCTTCTGCAAAAAGAATTTGCAATGCATTTCATTTGATACATTCAATTCATTCCCTCACTCCGCTAATCCAAACATAATACATATTGTAGTCATCACTTTGGCGCAAGTCGATTGATGCACTCTCGCAAACAATGCCTCCTGTTCATCCAAGCATGAACACATATCACACAAAAAAATGATATCAAAGGATTCGGGATAACACACTCTTTCATAAGATGTATAATAATTTACTATTCATAGATGATTTTTAAAATAATTAGCCATTTTCTAGGTGTCAACTTTTTTTTGACTCACACGGTATTGGTTTAACACTTTCAACTGCCCTTACCTGTCTTATAATAAATGGTCGTTTTGACTGCTATCAGTTGCGCGCCGCCCGCCCCGGTGTGCCTCGGGGTTATATCAGGATGTAAAGTCCCCTTGAGCCTATAGAAATAGCTATGCTTCGATTATTAAAGCAGTCGATAGATCTGTTATATTCCGAATTCACAACAAATTCTACAAAGAATTCTTACCTTATCCTTTTCTTGAGTAAAGGCTGGTTAAAATATCACAGAAAATCTGAGAGACTGTCTATAAATCTTCGCTGGAAAGTTGCCTGAAAAGACTTAATGTTACGATCATTCTGTATGTAGTCTCCGCGCTCGTACAACGAAATTCTGTACACGTAAACCAATCGGGATCTCAGCAAAATGTATTTATACGGCCTTTAATCGGGCTAACGGGCATCTTTAAAAAAAAACTATTGACCGGTAGGCGGGCATGGCTAAAATCACGACTCCAATTTCAACCATTCAGATGAATAGATTTCTAAAGAGAGGTACATACTAATTTATAAGTACTCATTCAAAAATGTATAATTTACTAGTCATCAACTCATCAAAAGCATAAAGATAAGAATTGTACATGTATTACGAAAAAGATGACTCCTTAAAAAGTCAATTAAATCCTAAACCTAAGCCTATTAAACCTTTGGCGAAAATTCCCCTAGCAATTGTCACAGGAATAAACGTTGGGTCGCACCCGGAACATCATCATAATCCACCAACCATTATCCACACAAGGCGTTCCTTAAAGACAATTTATACTCGTCTGTTTCCATGTCGTAGTTCGCATAGTTCACAGGGCTTCTTCAAATTGCTAGGGAGTACTAGTTGAGTTTTGCTTAAATCTCGCCTCAGAGAGAGTCGGTGTCCCATCAATAAAGTGCTGCGAGAGATTAGGAAAGCTTTCTAACGTCTTTTTGATTCGGAATTCATGATGATGGTTGGGTTTGTTCTTGCAAAGTGGGTGGAGAATGCTGAATGCGCACATTAATTACGTAAGGCTTTCCAGTCAAGTGAAGTCCGGAAGTGAAGTCCACTCTCGGGTTTCGATAAAAACCTGACATCGTGAAATATAAACTGCCGAAGGCTGTCAAATTCCCCATGCTACGAATGATTTGTTTAGAACATTATGTTTCTTCCTTTCAGTGGTTTAACCCCTCTTCTATTTGAATTTCATGACCAATTTTCTCAGCAGTTTAAAAACTTCTTGTCTGTACTGTTTAATGACGGTAAAATAGACCACAGAGTTGGACCAAGTTGTACACGACAATATATATAACAAAGTTACTTGAGCTTGACGTGAAACTGGACGACCGAAAATAGGTTCCACGATTTCCGAAATCGTATAAGGAATCCAGCATTATGAAATATGAACCGGTAATTGCAATTACAAAAGTGACCGATCTCAATTTCTTTTTCCTTGCTGCTAATGCACGCATTGCTATTTGGTAATCGTTTTTCATAACCTGATCGTTACACGAAATCGTAGGCAAAGACGGGTTGATACGATTGTAGAACTTTCGGGTCCGGAATACAGCTTCTTCACGTCGAGCCATGTCGTTGGTGTGTCTCCAGGCAGTTCGGATTACGATCAAGTATAGTACCGTGATGATAACCGCTTGGGCCCAGATCGAGATGGTGTAATTAAAAATGGTTATTGGTAAGAAATCATTATCGGTTGAGTCGATGATGCACATCCCGAATTCTCGAAAGCGGACGATATCAAAAGAGTCTTCTGCGAATTCCATCTCGAGAAGGCCAATGATAACGAAACTGCAACACATCGATACTACGACTGCAACACAACGTCGTCGAGTTACAATTGACGAATATCGAAGGGGTCGGATTATTAGGATAAACCTGTCGATGTTAAGTAGTGTCACTGTTGCTGCCGAAAAGGACGACACGATTCCCGCACAGGATCCAATCGCTTTACAAGCTATTTCCCCATAAGACCAGTACCCCGATAGGGAAGGTTTGATCACAAGGACAAATATGAACGTGACCATAAGATCGAAGATGGCGAGAGCGATATAAAAGACTTTCGAAGTGTCTGCCAAATCATTCAGCCTAGGTATAACGATAAGGTTGATGGTGTTGCAAGAAATAGAAAGTACCGTGCATACAACAAGAAACCAGGCTGCAGGGATCGGATGAATATGTTCCCAGGATTCGGTACCGGCTGCAGACTCTGTCGCAGACATGATTGATGGTTGATATAAGGCTTCCTTTTTGTCAAGATCTACCAAAGTCTATATCAATATGGACATCAGAGGTTCCAAAGACAAGACAGACCTTGGGCTACGAGGAAACCTTACTTAACGAACTAAATGGATGGGCTTTCATGCATGGACTCACGTTGTTGGGCTCTATCTCTATGCTCAGTTTGCTCGACATTGGTTAAAACACATTGAGTATTTACTGCAAGCCTCGATCTAGACCTGTGCACGATGCTTTGAATCCAGTATCGTTGAAAACATCGGTATAACGGTTATGCTTTAAATAGGTTAAGTTGGATTAGTCATTCGGGATGATCAGTTTTGATGATTACTTTCTACCTCATTAAGATCAGGCCGTGAATGAAATGGGATATTTCTTTTGAAATATATTTAAGGTAAACTCACAAATATGACAGGCTTCTTTTGATTACCTGTCACTGTTAATGGCATTGCTGCTTGCCGATTCGGTACCGGCTGCAGATTCTGTCGCAGACATGATTGATGGTTGATATAAGGCTCCTTTTTGTCAAGATCTGCCAAAGTCTACATCAATCAGGACATCAGAGGGTCCGCAGAAAAGACAGCCCTTGAGCTTCGAGGTTACCTTTAACTTAACGAACTAAATGGATTGACTTATATGCATGGACTCACGTTGTTTGTCTATCTCTATATGCTCAGTTCACTCGACATTGGTTAAAACATATTGCCTCCTAGTTACTGCAAGCCTTCATCTAGACCTGTGTCATAATTGGGAATTCAGTAGCGCTGGAAATTTCTGTACAGCCGTAATGATAAAGAAAAAGCTCAAGTTTGATTAGTCATTCGGAATTGATCAGTTTTGATGATTACTTTCTGCTTCATTAAGATCAGACCGTGAATAAAATGGGATAATGTTTTGAAATATGTTTTAGGTTAACTCACAAATCTGACGGGCTATCTTTGAATCTTTGATTGTCTGTCACTGCTAATTGCATTGATCCTTGCCCTTTTAACGAAGGGAAAGTGGAAAAAGCAATATACTTTTTACCATTTTCAACCATCCCTCCGATTGCAATCCACACATAACTGCCAAGTGCAAATACGGCGAATACAAAAACTCTTTAAGTCAACCACGATGGTCTTTGTCACGCAATGTCATTCATCGAGTCACCTAAATTTGAAAACCTAATGAGCTGGTCAGAAATAAGTGTCAGGTAGATGAAAAGAAATCCTTGCTCGCCTGTATTTTGATCACGACTTCAAATTCTAAGGACCACTCTGATTCTTGACAAGAAAAAACAAGCTCATCTTTGTACCCTAATGCTCGATGAAGTATTACACAAGTCATTATCGTCTGTATTTCCTTGAAGATTTCATTTAAGTCCTTATATAATATATCACACAACTGTCACAACATAATATGATGAGATATAAAAATTAAGCCTGTCGAATGCTTTCATGCAAAGCAATATAGGACCTATTAAAATATTATCATACTACTTTGGAATGTAGGAATGAACGTGATATCAATAAAGCTTAGATTGTAGATCATAGGTTCCTTACAAGTTTAGATATCAAAGTTTTCATATCTTTCTTGGTTAGCAATTACAATTGCCTATTTCTTTTTTAATTAATAAATGAAACAGTTTATATTCCTGAGGAACCGTTCGCCAAATCACGGTTTGAATATTTATGCACTCTCCTTTACTCAAATTTTACTTAAAATATACACACTTCTTTCCGTGATCTTCATTCCATTCTTTATAATATTAGTTATATATTTCAAGGGCTTAAATTAAGCCAAGGCCATCAAGGCCATGGCCTTGGATGCCCCTTTGATTGGCCTCAATGCCCCTCTCATTGGCCTTGGAGGATTTTTTGTGCCCTTTCCAATTCTTCCCATTTGTGCTGTAATATAGGAATGTGCCCTACAGAAAAGTGGCCTAGCCCTAAAAATATTGAAATTTAAGGCCTGTATTTCACTTTGATGTATGAATAATCCACACGCACGCGTCCGTCCTTCCACCCTTCCACACACGCACATAAACCCCGTCCACTCACACGCGCACACCAAAACCCACACACACACACACACACACTGATGTTAAAGGTATTACAAAGTTTTGGGAAATTTTGAAAAATGGGTGGATAGTGATTCTTTACAATTTTGATATATTTGGATGCCCCTGTGGATATATTAAAAACACCAGAAATTTTAGCCTCTAAAATACTTCTGCTTTCGAGAAAAATTGAATATACAAATTTACCGGTGCTCCCGGTAAATTTTGATAAAATTCAAATGGCTCCTACGGCCGTACAATGGTAGCTGCGACCATGAAAATCTCAGAGGATGTAGTTGTGGTATATAATTTTCGAACGAGAATAGCTAATCGGTCGATTTTAGTCAATAAATATTGTTTTATATTGTGTGTGTGTGTGTAATTGGGTTTTTACAGACGTGTATCAATCAGATATGATTATTTACGTCTGGGGACCGACCTTTAAACGTCACCATCCGAAAGACGTGACTCAGTTTCGAACCTGCGTCCTCGGCTGAATCAGTTTGTAACTTCCACTGTTAGCTGGATTACAGGCGCACGCCACAACGCCTAGTTATATGTGTGTGTGTGTGTGTATTGGGTTTTTACAGACGTGTATCAATCAGATATGATTATTTACGTCTGGGGACCGACCTTTAAACGTCACCATCCGAAAGACGTGACTCAGTTTCGAACCTGCGTCCTCTGCTGAATCAGTTTGTAACTTCCACTTTTAGCTGGATTACAGGCGCACGCCACAACGCCTAGCTTAAATAATATTTTGACCTTGAGAGGGAGCTATTTAACATAAAATGTTTATTATTTACAATTTCATAACTTTAGAGTCGATTTCGACAGAGACAACGATCACTGAATATTGCAGGATCGTATATGCTTCCAATATGTTCATTTGAACCACATTCATGACCCCATACCAAAACTTTGTATTACCTTTAAATAGAAATAGACTAACAACCAGCTATTCGACTAGTCATGTACTCAAAAAGTCTTTTTCATTATTCATTTACTTGTATTTGTTTTTGCATGAGTATTACAATTTAGCTAATGAGATGTTATATTCGCATTTATTCATAATAGAGCAATATTTTTCGGATGAAAAGATCAACCCTTTCACAGTCTCTTTTGTTGTTATCATCTTCTTGCTAGCTTTTATTCAAGGTTTCAAGGTTTCTTTTTATTTCCACATGATATAACACAATCACATGAATATGAAATATATACAAATTCAATAACATTATATTGACAAAACATTTTACAAATGATTATACAATTATTGTTAAACCCCGTTCACTGACACGCGCACATCCAGAACCCACCAACACATACTCACTGGTGTAAAATAGAAATAGACTAACATCCAACTATTCGACTAGTCATGAACTCAAAAAGTGTTTTTTATTATTCATTTACTTATACTTTTTTTGCATAAGCTTTACAATTTAGCTAATGAGATGTTATATTTGCATTTATTCATGATAGAGCAATATTTTTCAGATGAAAAGATCGAACCTTTCACAGTCTCTTTTGTTGTTATCATCTTCGTGCTAGCTTTTATTCAAGGTTTCAAGGTTTCCTTTTATTTCCACATGATATAACACAATCAAATGAATATGAAATATATACAAATTCAATATTAAACATAATATTGACAAAACATTTTACAAATGATTATACAATTGTTTAATTACTTGGCACAATGGTAAAACATAGTGGCCGAGTTTATTGAAAAAGCATGGCTTGTATTTTATATACCCCTTGATAATAATAACAAGTTGCAGGTGCCCTGTAATTTAGTAAGAAAATATATTTATAAAAATGCTTAGGTAATCTTACACCCCCCCCCCCTACGCTACAAAACAATAAGGTTGTCTTTAATATTCTTTAATATGCTACCAGAAATAGCAGTGTTGATACTGAAATATTTGCATACTGCAATAATCCCGCTTATTTCAATTGTACGACGCAAGTACAAAGGCCAGACGTTGCACTACCACATCAGCGGATGGAAATGGGAAAACGGGAAATTGCGCAATTTTCTGGTGTGGAATACATTTCGTCTCTCCTAGCAATAATGTGGATTGATAAACTTGATGTATAGCTTAGATGCTGGAGCCTTCAAACCCAAATCGGAACGAAGGATTTAAATTCTCTCTCTCTCTCTCTCTCTTTCTCTCTCTTCTATGCAGTCTATTACGTGCCTTTGCTTTTTAATTTCGTTCTATTGGTTTATCACTTTAAACTGCCCTTACCTGACAGTCCTGACTGATAATTAATCATCGTATCTCAGGCCATTGGGAGTTCATTACTTCCGAAGTACTAATTCAAACATTTATAATTTGCCAGTCAAATCATCTCATCAAAAAGCATATAGAGAAGTATTTTACACATGCGTTAAGAATTGGATGAACATTTAAATGGAAACAAAAAAGGAACCATTTTCAATCCAATCTTTGTTTTCTTCTATTGTATTTGTCGTGCTCGATGATTTTTTAAAGCTATAGACAGTCATAACCGTGAAATTATAAGAAATTATGTCACCGCAGAACCAAAAGTTATTTACGCATGCGTAATTTATTCTCCTAGCACATTTTGTTTGGGGTTGCAATAATAATCAGAAATTCCACCACTATATGTAGGGTAGTTTTTGACATGTATAATTCTTTAGGAATTTCGAAAATATGTTTATGGGAGTGTAGCTCAGCGGCAGAGCAACTGACTTATAATCAGAACTGGTCCCGGGTTCGATCCTCGGTACCTCCAAGGGGATTTTTTTTCTTCATGTCAATCCTCTTCAATCTCGTTCATTTTCTCTCTCCGGATATAAGGATATTTCTTTCTCTTTTCATTAGAGAGAAAGGGGGGGGGGAGTAACAGCTTATTATCGGGGGGGGGGGGAGAGTAACAGCTTATTATCGTTGACTCAATGTAGATGTAAGGATAAGTTGCATTTAGGTAGGCTGTGGCGTGGCGTGTGTTCACCTTTGAGGCGGCACTGAAACGATTGGGGACACCAGTCTTTCTCGAAAAATGAAATGCAAATCTCCCTTTCCAAACATCCATATTTCTCAATGACCCTCCTAACCCCTTTACACCACCCCTACCCCTTCATCCATCTCTCTCTCTCTCTCTCTCTATCTATCCCCTTGCCCTCGCTCTCTCTCTCTCTCTCTCTCTCTTCTCCTTCTTCCCCCTCTCTCCCCTCTCCTCTCTTTCTCTCTCCGCTCTCTCTACCATAAATCCACACGTCATAAAATATATCTCCCTTTTCTCATATCGCCACACTCCAGTGTCCTCACCCTAACCTATTTAGCCATCTTTGTAAACCTCAACCCCTAAACTGATAATTGTTATTAACTTTCTATAGCGTCACCATAGAAACACAGGATATTGCGAAATTTTCTCGTTTAAAATACCCTTCGATCCTCCTCGGAATATTATGGATTCATGAACCTCATGATTATGTCGAGGGGGTATAACTCAGTTGGTAGAGCGTTCGACTTAAAATCGAAAGGTCTTGGGTTTCGAATCCCAATACCTCCAATAGAGGATTTTTTTCTTTTTCCAGGAATAATCAACGGTGTGTAATAATGGCACAATATTATGTCTCCCACGTCCGTTAGGACATCTCTTTATCCTTGTCTTTATTTCACTTATATGCTCTCCCCCCCCCCTCTCTCTCTCTCTCTCTCATTCTCTCTCTCTCTCTCTCTCATTCTCTCTCTCTCTCCCTCTCTCTTTCTCCCTCTTTCCCTTCTATGCAGTCTATTATGTTCCTTTCCTTTTAAAATTCGTTCTATTGGTTTATCACTTTGAACTGCTCTTACCTGTCTTATAATAAATGGTCATATTGACTGCTTGTGTAGTAGCTTTCATTGTTCATTGTTTTACATCTTTTTCAAAAAATCATAACTTTCTTATTAGTTATCTCATTTTGGTTGATTCGTTTGTCTGATTTTTCTGCTTCTATAAGGGAGTTTACAGATAGCACATGGTACAAATGCCCCCAAATATCCACAGATCTTTTACACATGGAGAAGTTCTACTTTGAGCATCTTAGAATAATAACTGCCAAAGTCCTAGATGTGCTTCATGAATACCTTTTGTTTGACCTCTTGAAAAGAATACTTCCACCTGCGTATCATAGAATGTACCGTTGTTGCATAAATGAATAATGTTACATAACTTTCATGAGCGCATAATTCATCTCTGTGGGTTTTACCATTTTGGTACAAATGACCTTTATCTGCCCATGCGCATATTGTATCTGTAAACTCCCTTATTGTAAGTAAGTTATTTTTGGAGTGGACTTTTTAAAGCAGTCGATATATATTTTATATTCCGAATTCACAACAAAATCTACAAAGAATTCTCACCTTATCCTTTTCTTGAGTAACGACTGGTTAAAACATCACAGAAAATCTGAGACACTGTCTGTAAATCTTCGCTGGAAAGTTGCCTGAAAAAGGCTGAATGTTACGATAATTCTGTATGTGGTCTCCGCGCTCGCACAAAGAAATTCTGTACACCTAAACCAATGGGGATCTCAGCAAAATTTATTTATGCAGCCTTTACCGGGGCAACGGGCATCTTTAAAAAAAACTATTGACCGGTAGGCGGGCATGACTAAAATCACGACTCCAATTTCGACCATTCAGATAACAAGATTTCTAAAAAGAGGTACATAATAGTTCATAAGTACTTTTTAAAAAAATGTATAATTTACTAGTCATCAACTCATCAAAAGCATAAAGATAAGAATTGTACATGTATTACGAATAGATGACTCCTTAAAAAGTAATTTAAATCCTAACCCTAAACCTATTAAACCTTTCGCGAAAATTCCCCTAGCAATTGTCACACGAATAACCGTTGCGTCGCACCTGGAACATCATCATTATCCACCAACCATTATCCACAGAAGGCGTTCCTTAAAGACAATTTATACTCGTCTGTTTCTCGTTTTGCTTCAATCTCGCCTCAGAGAGAGTCGGTGTCCCATCGGGAAAATTGCTGCAAGAGATTGGGAAAGCTCTATCATGTCTTTTGGATTCGGAATTCATGATGAAGGTTGGTGTTGTTCTTGTGAAGTGGGTGGAGGATGCGCACATTACATAGGGCTTCCAGTAAAGTGAAGTCCACTTTCGGGTATCGCTACAACCTGACATCGTGAAGGCTGGCAAAATCTCCATGCTACGAATGGTGTTTTTAGAATATTGCGTTTCTTCCTTTCAGTGGTTTAATCCCTCTTCCATGTGAATTTCATGACCAAACTTTTCAGCATTTTAAAAACCTCTTGTCTGTACTGTTTAATGACGGTAAAATAGACCAGAGAGTTGGACCAGGTTGTACACAATAATATGTATAAGAAAGTTACTTGAGCTTGACGTGAAACTGGACGACCGAAAATCGGTTCCACGATTCCCGAAATCGTATAAGGAATCCAGCATATGAAATATGAACCGGTAATTGCAATTACAAAAGTTACCGATCTCAATTTCTTTTTCCTTGCTGCTAATGCACGCATTGCTATTTCTGATAACCAAGGGCGTCACCTACCATTTGGCATATTCCTTGATGAGTTCGGCATGATGTTAGATACATACCATCTTGGCTCTTCTGAAGTCTTGTGCACAGGAGATTTCAATATTTGGGTTGATGATGAAACTAACAGAAACGCAAGGCAGTTTCGTGATCTGTTGTCTATGTATGGGATGAAGCAACATGTTCTGGAATCGACACATCGCTGCGGACACACATTGGATCTTTTTATATCTCGAGAATCAGGAAATGTTCTCTCAGATGTCGCCATTCTACCTGGACTGTCAGATCATTTTGCAATCCAGTGCAACCTACTTCTAAGGAAACCTAAATCCATTCGTAAGTCCATTGTCACTCGTAACTTAAAATTAATGGATCGTCAGGAGTTTCAAACTGGTGTCCATGCAGCGTTATCTTCCATCGATTTTAATCATGATACTGTTGATTCATGTGTTGCACAGTACGAGAACTCTCTCCACTGTTTACTTGATAAACTTGCTCCAAAGAAGACTCGAATTATTGTTATCAAACCTCAGTCACCATGGATGACTGATGACATTCGTAGCGCAAGACGCCTTCGACGGAGACTTGAGCGGCGTTGGAGGTCTTCTAGAATCCCTGCCGACCGCATTCTCTACATGGAGCAGAAGCAACATGTGTCTCATCTTATAGACCAAGCACAGAAACAGTACTATTCTTCTTCCATTGCTGATTGTTCAGGAGACCAGAAACGTCTGTTTAGGATTATTAATAAGTTATTAGACAGGAAGAAGGATCCATTATATCCCAACACTGATAATGATCATAATCTTGCTAATCGTTTTTGTGATTATTTTGTAGATAAGATAAGATGTATTCGAGAAGAGTTAACTGATTTAAGTTCTTACAGAAGTACTGACACCCTTTCAGAAATTGTTCCTGTCCCTTCTACTGGCGTGTCAGAATTCACTCTCGCCACATGTACTGAAATTAGAAAAATCATCATGAATTCCCCTGTGACTTCTTGTGATTTAGATCCGATACCAACTTGTCTAATTAAAGAATTTGTCAATGACTTTGTTCCTTATATCACTCAGATAGTTAATAAATCTCTAAAGTGTGGATTCTTTTCCAAATGTGTACAACATGCCCTCATCAAACCTCTTTTGAAAAAACCCTCTCTAGACAGACAGGATTTAAAAAACTACAGACCAATTGCAAATCTAAAATACTTAGGCAAGGTAATAGAAATAGTTGTTTCCGGTAGACTACAGTCTCACTTAAAGAATAATAGTTTGCAAAATCCCTTCCAGTCAGCATACAAGGAGATGCATAGCGTGGAAAGTGCATTGTTACGGGTAAACAATGATGTATTAATTGGTTTGGATAATGGAAATGTCTCTGGTTTAGTACTGCTTGATCTCAGCAGTGCTTTTGATACCGTTGATCATTGCATTTTGCTAAATAGATTAAAGGAAATAGGACTCAAGGGTATTGTATTGAAGTGGTTTATGTCATATCTTTCTAGTAGATCACAAGAAGTTTGTATCCGTGATGCTACCTCTGCTTCAGTTAGTTTAGATTTTTCAGTCCCCCAAGGATCTGTTCTCGGTCCGCAATTGTTCAATGTTTATACTCTGCCCATACAGCATATTGTTCAAAAACACAGCATCAATTATCATATGTATGCAGATGACTTACAGCTTTATTTTATTTGCAAACCTGTCCAGAAAGAAATAGATGAAAATGTGAAGAAAATTGAAAACTGTATAGCTGATGTAAGGAACTGGATGATTGAGAGTCGCTTAAAACTAAATGATGCAAAAACAGAATTCATTTTGCTTGGCAACAGTAGACAGCTCAGTAAAATTAAGGTTTCTCATGTTCAAGTTGGTTCTGCCCCTGTATCTCCTGTACAAAAAGCTAGGAATCTTGTGTAATATTTGATTCTGCCATGTCACTTGAAACCCATGTTTCAAATTGTGTTAAACTGGCAAATTGTAATCTTCGTAATATCCGTGCAATTAGGCAATATCTCTCACCTCAATCCACCCAACAGTTATTACATGCTTTTGTTACTTCGCACCTTGATAATTGCAATTCATTACTCTTTCGGCTACCCGCCAACCAAATTAACCGATTGCAAAAAGTTCAGAATGCTGCTGCTCGCCTTGTAACCAACACCAGAAAATCATCACATATCACTCCTATCTTGAAATCTCTGCACTGGCTCCCTGTTCAACAGCGTGTGATCTATAAAATTCTACTCTTAACCTATCGTGCACTAAATGATCTAGCTCCAGAATATATTTCATCCCTTCTATCACCACACTCCGCAGGTCGTTCTGGTTTACGTTCATCACATAATATTAGACTTAAAGAAATACGTACCAAAAGAAATTGGGGGGATAGAGCATTTGCATCAGCAGCTCCTTCTTTGTGGAATAAGTTACCTTTCTCTATTCAGACGGCCAACACTCTCTCTACTTTCAAAACTGGGCTTAAAACTCACCTGATGCTCAATGCATATTGTTAAATTTCAATGTTCTTTTTATACAATGCATGCAAAACAAACAATAACACTGTGTCACATTGTATATACCTTGGCACCATGAACTTGTATGATCTAATGCAAGTTAACATTTAATATTTCTTTAATCTTAAGTATGTTGAATATTAATTTAAATTATTTGTATGCGCCTTGAGCATCTTTAGAGATGGATATGTTGCGCTTTATAAATATTGTTATTATTATTATTATTATTTGGTAATCGTTTTTCATAACCTGATCTTGGCACGAAATCGTAGGCAAAGGCGGGTTGGTACGATTGGAGAACTTTCGGATTCGGAATACAGCTTCTTCACGTCGAGCCATATCGTTGGTGTGTCTCCAGGCAGTTCGAATTACGATGAAGTAGAGTACCGTGATGATAACCGCTTGAGCCCAGAACGAGGTGGTATAATTAAAAATGGTTATTGGTAAGAAGTTTTTATCGGTTGAGTCCATGAGGCACATCCCGAATTCTCGAAAGCGAACGATGTCAAAGGAGTGTCCTGCGAATTCTAACTCGAGAAGGCCAATGATGACCATGCTGCAACACGTCGATAACAAGACAGCAACACAACGTCGTCGAGTAACAATTGATGGATATCGAAGGGGTCGGATTATTAGGATAAACCTGTCGATGTTGAGTAGTGTCACCGTTGCTGCCGAAAAGGATGGCGCGAATCCCGCAAGGGATCCAATCGCTTTACAAGCTAATTCACCATAAAACCAGTACCCCGATAGAGAAGGTTCGATCATAAGGATAAGTATAAACGTGACCATAAGATCAAAGATGGCGAGAGCGATATAAAAGACTTTCGAAGTGTCTGCCAAATCATTCAGCCTAGGTATAACGATAAGGTTGATGGTGTTGCAAGAAATAGAAAGTACCGTGCATACAACAAGAAACCAGGCTGCAGGATCGAATTGAATATGTTCCCATGATTCGGTACCGCTGCTGATTCTGTTGCATTCATGATTGATTGTTGATATAAGGTTTCTTTTTGTCAAGATCTACTAAAGTATCAATATGGACATCAGTGGGTCCACAGAAACCTTACTTAAAGAACTAAATGGATTTACTTCCATGCATATATAGATTCTCGTTGTTGACTCTGTCTATGCTCAGTTTGCTCGACATTGGTTAAAACACATTACGTACTGACTGCAAGCCTCCATCTAGACCCTGTGTCATAATGCTTTGAAGTCAGTAGCGTTGAAAATTTCGGTACAACCGCTATGATAAAAAAGCTCAAATGTGATAGTCATTCTGGATCGATCAGTTTGAATGATTACTTTCTGCCTCATTAAGATCAGACCGTGTATAAAATGGGATACCTGTCACCAGGCGCGTACGCAGGATTTATTCAAAGGGGGTGTTTTAAAATGGGGGAGGGGGGTATTAAGGTCAACTTTTTGAGATCACCTATTACCACAATTGGGATTTTTTTATGATTATTTTTTATTCAAT
>JAVYIG010001532.1:0-325621 GCA_035222895.1 Strongylocentrotus droebachiensis | reverse complement strand
TGTCACCAACCATGGCAATGGAAATTCCAGTACAATCTAGCTGTGGGGAGAGAGGTATTCAAAAGCTATGTTACAAAGGTGACAATTTGTGTTTGATACTTTGATTACAGATTTAAAAATCCACAACTTCCTTGTTTCCTTCATCATTTTTTCTTGAGCTTAGTTTCACGGATCTGTTTCTCTCATTATCTGTTTTTCGTAAAACCAACTTTGAAAGTGGTTGACTATCGAGATACATGTAAGTTAGTTTGACCTATCGAACTGCTATCTATTCTCCCTTGTCATTTCCCAGTGCAAACACACCCTGTAAATACAGATGTGACGTAATGACACATAATAAATTGTTTTAATTATGTTTAAGAGAGTAATAAAATTAACTTTAAGAGAGTAAAACAAAATGTAACTTGAAGGGCGGTACAAATGCATGTCAACATGACCAACTTGACAGTATAAAGACCCACATTATTCAAATAAACCTTACAGTCAGTCTGACCCCAAAATGTAGTGCCAATTTGTCACTGTAAAAACACACATTGTCAAAGTAAAGGCAAACTGGCTACTAGTTAAAACAAGTGTTATCTGATTAGCAGCTCTGATAAGAGACCGGTGTTATAGCATACTTACAGATATAGATCTGCTGTTTAACTTTTAAGGTTGGTGATAAAATGTCTGTTCAAAGAGTTTGATAAAGGTAAAGACCAGTATTGGAAATGCCCCAATTTCAAAAAATGAAATGGAAGCTCTTATTACCAATCATGTGAAAGAGTATGTTTTGACTATTAATACATGATGATAACTATTTTACCGGGAAAACTAATTGATATATTTGGTAAATTAGTTTATCAATTGGTCTGTGAGAGATAAACGCATGTGTCGCGCACATGTGCGTATAGTCCCATATACATCTTTCTGTGTACAGTGCTTGTAACTTTACAAAATAGCTGGGCCAAATTTCTTATCATTTTGATGATTCCATAACCTTGCAATACACACCAATACTTATATGCTAGATCGATTTTCTGATCGATTCCACAACGTTTCTTTCACAATGCAATTGCATGACCATACACTGTAACTGGTCTTTATCTTTAAGGTTGGTGATAATATGTCTGTTCAAAGCGTTTGTTAAGTCAACATAACCAATAAGAATCATTCTGTGACCAAAAGAAATTGTTGATAATTTGGGTATTCAAACGTTTTGCTACATGTAAGTAACATTATGAAATAGTGTAATACACCACTAAACTGTACAAAATAATACAAAGAATGTAATTTCATTTGTACACACTTAACTATTATTAATATTGTTGTCTTAAACCACAGGTACTGCCGTGGAGGGGGGGGGGGGGGGGGTTGTCTGATTTTCAATTGCAAACAGATCTCCAAATTCTAGAAATCTGTTTTTAAAGAAGCCAATGAAATTATATCTAACTAGCCAATAAACAAATATATAAAAAGGTAAATACACATACATAAATAGATAAGTAAAAAAAGAAATAATTTGTTGTTACAAAGGCTTTAAAGATTTGCCAAGCAAAGATGAGCAAAAAAGGCAGGCTCCTATGAGTTTGTCCTTTTCAATGAACATGATTTTATGATTTTAGCACTTTTTTGTATCCAGTGTAGAAAAAAACCTGTTTTAATCTTTATGACAGAACAACCTACTATGTAGCCAATGTCTTGTGGGCAAGAGATGGGGGAGAGAGAGAGAGAGAGAGAGAGAAGGGGGGGGGGGGGAGAGAGAGAGATGATGATGATGATGATTCACAGCATTTGTATGGCGCCATATACATGTATCTGTTTAAGAAACATTCAAAGGCGCAGAGAGAGAGAGAGAGAGAGGGTGAGAGTGTATAAAAAATAGTACCGGTCTCTAATTAATATACCTATTTAGCACACAGTAAATGCATTGTTTTACCAAGAGGGGGAAGAATTCTATTAATAGCTGATTTATATGTAGTGGTCTGGTTGTCAAGGTCCACTAGTATGTTTGTATAGTACAATAGAGGATGTGTGTTTGCTCAGATTGGCCACTGCTACCAGGGAGATGGCAGAGACCCTGATGCTGCTAGTCACCTTTTTGATAGCAATGTGTTTTTGTCATCTATTGATCCAGAATAATCCTTATTACAAATTCTAAATGAGCAGAAAGTACAAAAATCAATGGAAAATTTGAGTCCTCTTCTATTTCAGTGCATTGTGCCGTACATCATTAAGAGCAATTTCATTAAAGTTTATCATTGAAGTCTCTAAATTGGCAGTGCAGAGTCAAATTGATAATCACCTTTTTTGTGTTCAAATTTGCAATTTCTGTTGATTATTTCAATTTTCATTCGCCTGTTTCCTATGATATTTGGTTTTATTTGTAAGATCAATATGAGGCAATTTCAGTTCAATTTCCTACTATTACCATTCATCAACTCTGAAATGTTGAGTGTTAAATACATTGTTATGGAACAACCCAAAATTTTCTTTTTTATGTCATTATGTAAAAAATCAATAGATTTGATTAAAATATGGTTGATAGGAAACTCAATTGTTGTAAAAGTAAATCAATTTTAATATCAAAATGTCTATACCGGGTAATCTATATTCAAAATAGAAATGCCATTCCGTAAAACTTGTAATTTATCTTCTGACAATTATTTGCTACAGACGTGCTTACTTTACCTACACTACCGAAACCAAGTTTCTAATTCTGTACAGTCTACAGCCTTCTTGTACCCTTTAATCGGACCTTACAATGTACATTGTATTTCTTGCTCTAATCATATATGCTACAATGTACCCGTGTCTAGTTATGGCTATCGGAGCTTTAGGCATACGTACATGTACGTGTCAGTCAAGAATTTAATTTGATGCCATGTGGGAAGAATCGCCATCGATCCACCAATCTGATTATCTCACTCAAGGGTGTGCATGAGGATAGATATTAAGACTACCAGATTTCATTTTATAGCCATACGAGAATTGATTGAATTTATAAGTAATTCAATTTTTCTAGCCTGAATGTCTTGTAGTGACATGATGTACATAATGTAGTAAAGTGCATGTTTTAGCATCATTTGGAAAGAAAACTCAATTAACAATCAAGGTCCCATTCTAGTCTCAACATCATACAGAAATTATTTATTAAACTGGGCAGGACTTATCGCGAGTGCGCACTGTCATGTCAATTTACCTCTTCAAACTTTGTTTGTATGACGTTTTATTTTTTCTCATTTCTAGTCAGTATTAAATGTAGGCTATGCTCCTTTCTCTGTACACTGAACCTTTATACATGTATGTAGCGTTTCTTTATCTTAGTTTCAAATAAATTTCCAAGTTTTAAATGTCTATGAGTTACCTGACAGAGATCTTTGGGGGTATTTGATGGATTTGTATCTATTTAGAGTCAGAAGGGACTTTCAACTCTTGTGTTAAAGATGAAGTTGAGTTCTGGTCATGCGATTGCATTGTGAAAGAAACGGTGTGGAATCGACCAGAAAAGGTTGATCATCTAGCATATAAGAATTTGTGTGTATTGCAAGGTTCTGGAATCATCAAAATGATAAGAAGTTTGGCCAAGTCTTGGTAAAGTTACAAACACTGTACACAGAAAGATGTATATGGGACTACACGAACACGTGACGTAAAAAGCCGGCCCCCCGATGTTTACGATGTTACATGCATATTTAGAATATGAAGGCATTTGAAGAGCCATGCTTTTCAGGGAACATGTCTTATCTGATGTTCTTCCACACTTGCATAATAAGAATGAGTAACGCTCTCAAATTATTTTTCACCTCTTCCCAGAACTCAACCTTCTCTTTAAAGTGTGGCTTAATGTCTTTCTGGCTCTTACCAAGCATGGTCTAAGAGTGTATTGATTGTTCAGGGGCAGAAGGGTGTTAGTTCTACCCAAACTCTCACAAAGTACCGGTAATCCCCTTCTGGTCCTCAGCCAACATAATATACCGTACATGTATGTGTCTCAGAATATACAGAGCCAGAAGGGCCACTCTGTGTTAAAGTACATGTAAATGGGTTAATTTCTTCCTAGCTCCAAACATACATGTACAAGGTGTTTGGTGGTGTATCCATATTCCAGGTGTGACAAAGTTTCAGATGGTCAGTTATTTTTTAAATCTGGCACCACCAAAGGAAAGAAGAATAGAAAAATCTTGTGAAAATATTGAGAAAAGCATCAGCGATTGGGGCATTTCCTTTATTCAATACAAATTTAAAACCAGGGCCTTTTATGACTATGGAAAACCTCATTTTTATATAATAAATACCCGTTAGTAATTTTTCACTGAATTCACATACATTACCCATTGATATCAATCAATTTTTCATTGAAGGCATTTCAATTACATGTATATCACATCACAAATTCAAATTTTTATATAAATATATATTTTGCTCCTGCTAATTATTGCACTACATGCTACATGTAGTTCATTAATATACAGTGAACTGGTGTACATGTACATTAAGATAATGCATTTATTAAAACGATATGTGGCACTGCTGTGATATACATGTCAGCACTTGAAACATTGATTTTTTATAATCATTATATCATATGTGTGATGCATCATGCCTGTATTGATAATAATACAATTCAGGATTATATTAGATTGGTTCATCTTTCACAACTATTGACATCACTAGAATTAGTTTTGTAATGTGATATTCTTGATTTTTAGAGCTAATCAAATCATGGTATCCAAAACAAATTATTGATGATTATATTTGCCAAGTAGAAAGAAGGTCATATCCTTAATAACAAGCTTAAAGTTTAATTGATCCATGCCTGAGCGATAATACCTTGATGGGAAAGGTGGCAATTATTCGGAGAGCGGTTCGACCTTTATGAGATTGGCGTAATTAAATATCAATTGAAATTCATTGATGTGGCCCAGAAAAAAGTTCACCCGGCCTTTTCACAGAAGGGAGTTATTTATGAAAGAACTCAATATCCTGAACTAAACATTTGATAAAAGAATGAATTAATCAATCATCTACAGTCAAACCTGTCTATTAAAGGGGAAGTCCACCCTGATATTAAGTTGGTTTTAATAATAGCACAAAAATGAGAGAAACAAATAAGTGAAAGTTTGAGCAATATCCAATTAAAAATAGGTAAGTTTTAATTTGTTGAAGTTGTTGTTACAAAAAATATAAAATGGCAACAATGACGTATCATGCAAGCTCCTCTCCTATTTGTTCTGTACAAAAAAATTCATGAACTGTCATTCTCTTAGTTATTGATGACGTAATAAATTTCTTTTCATACAGGGGTTGTATACCGGTAACACATAATTGCAATAATTATGTTTAGGGTAAATGTATGATTGAAAATTATCTTAAGGGAAAATATTGATTTTTAAAGTTTTTTAGTACAGGGCAAATATGAGGGAAGCTTGCAAGATACTTTCACAGAGTTGCATATTTGTGTTTGATTGATTGCACCTCCAACTATTCATAACTTTCTTATTAGGTGGGCTGTATCTAATACAGACCACCTTATAATTTTGTTAAAATTGCCTTTATTATTATTATTATTTATTAGGTGGGCTGTATCTAATACAGACCACCTTATAATTTTGTTAAAATTGCCTTTATTATTATTATTCTTTATTATTTATTTTTCTTATTTCGACCCACTTTTTTGTGTTCAAGATAATTTGAAAATGGCTCAATCAAATATCTTAAAATTTAACACACATATGTATAGGCATATTCACAAAGCATAGGCAATTTTTCGACCTTGACCTTGACTGATGACGTCATCTAGGCGCCATTTTGTGAAAAAAATTGAAAATCAACTCATGATCATATCTTCATAACCAAAAGTAATTTCTCATTAATATTTATCAGGATCAAGGTCAATATGTGTCCGGTCAATTTCAGGTCAAAAAACGCTCACGTGCGCGTACGTCCGCGCGTCAATGCGCGCGCAAATTTTTTAAATGCTCAAAATCGTCTCAAATTTTTTTGGCATACGTTTCAGGTCATTTTAAGCATTTTATAAAAAATCGCGCATACGTGCATGCGCGCGCGTTCTCGCGCGTAACACCATTACAAAACATAGAATCGCCATTTTTTTTTCTTTCATGATATTTCTCATATTTTTTCAAGGAATTTGATACCATGTTTATCTCTTTATGACCATTAATTACAAGATGAGCGTCAATTCAAGATAAATGACAGTGCGCGCGAGCGCTTTTAATACATAGCATATATGGGAAAAAACATGCCTATACAAAATTCATTATAGCTCTTTGGAATGAACCGTGACCTTCAATTTTTTTTCATATTTAGATAGAGTATGAGTTGGAGATATGATTCCATGTCTCATTTGGCCATTAAGTGTATCGTGACATCATCATAATGACCTTCGAACTAAAAATAGAAATTTGCATATTATGACGTCAGCTATTTATGGAAAATTGATTGTATCTCTGTATATATTGATCAATTTTCTTCCAAATTTCGATATGTTGTAGCTATGATAATTCTCTACAAGTTTAATAATAACCATTTTTCATTTTGATGACGTCATTAGAGTGAAAAATTTCGATTAAAGGCCTCATATCAAAAATGACATAATTTGCATGTTATGCCTATAGAAGGTGATTTTAATTCACGTTATGAATCTACATGATATTGTTTTTTAAGAATTTGTAAGCAGTATGTCGCTTATTTTTGCTCTAATTTGTCTCAAATTTTAGTTGACCAGCCCACCTATACTTGTTCCAAACAAGTATTATATGTCTAGTTTATTATTTATTTTTCTTATTTCGACCCACTTTTTTGTGTTCAAGATAATTTGAAAATGGCTCAATCAAATATCTTAAAATTTAACACACATATGTATAGGCATATTCACAAAACACAGCAAATTTTTCGACCTTGACCTTGACTGATGACGTCATCTAGGCGCCATTTTGTGAAAAATTTTGAAAATCAACTTATGATCATATCTTCATAACCAAAAGTAATATCTCATTCATATTTATCATGATCAAGGTCAATATCAGTCCGATCAAATTCAGGTCAAAAAACGCGCGCGTGCGCGTACGTCCGCGCATCAGTGCGCGCGCAAAATTTTTAAATGCTCAAATTCGTCTCAAATTTATTTTGCATACGTTTCAGGTCATTTTAAGCATTTTATAAAAAATCGCGCGTACGAGCATGCGCGCGCGTTTTCGCGCGTAACACCATTAAAAAACATAGAATCGCCATTTTTTTTTCTTTCATGATATTTCTCATATTTTTTCAAGGAATTTGATTCCATGTTTATCTCTTTATGACCATTATTAACAAGATGAGCGTAAATTCATGATAAATGTCAGTGCGCACGAGGTCTTTTAATACATAGCATATATGGGCAAAAACATGCCTATACAAAATCCGTTATAGCTCTTTGGAATGCACCGGGATCCTCAATTTTTTTCATATTAAGATAGAGTATGAGTCGGAAATATGATTCCATGTCTAGTTTGGCCATTAAGTGTATCGTGACATCATCACAATGGCCTTGGAACTCAAAATACGAATTTGCATATTATGACGTCAGCATATTTATGGAAAATTGATTGTATCTCTGTAAATATTGATCAATTTTCTTCAAAATTTCGATATGTTGTAGCTAAGACAATTCTCTACAAGCGCAGTAATAACTATTTTTCATTTTGATGACGTCATCATAGTGAAAATTTTGATTAAAGGCCTCATGTCAAAAACTTCATAATTTGCGTGTTATGCCTATAGAAGGTGAATTTAGTTCACGTTATGAATCTACATGATATTGTTTTTTAAGAATTTGTAAGCAGTATGTCGCTTATTTTTGCTCTATTTTGTCTCAAAGTTCAGTTTGACCAGCCCACCTATACTTGTTCCAAACAAGTATTATATGTCTAGTTTTTAATTGTTTTTTGCTCAAACTTTCACTGACCTGTTTCTCTAATTTTGTTCTACTTCTTTGATTAAACAACTGAATATCAGGTTGGACTTCCCCTGGCCTATGAAGGAAAATAGAACAAGTGGCCACTGTCAACAGGTGGCCTTTCTAGACAGTTTCTACAACACGCATTTCTCACTAGAGGGACACAAAGTGCATGGCCATTATTGACAGGTTTCTTTTATAGAGAGGTGGCCACTAAGACAGGTTTGACTGTATGCATTAATGAAATTCAGGAAATGTTGGAAGTGCTATTTTCAAGAATTATACATACATGTAAATGCACATTGTAGTTAAATTTCTTTTTTGGTGAAATTCAGCATAAAATATCATCAAGAAAATGAGATATAGAGATTCATTTTATTTAACTTTAATGACCTAAAAATATTTCCTGTTTGATAATGCTGTATTTTATAAAGATAGTATACAAATATCCTTGAGCAATTGTGTCATTTGGTACTTGGACATGTACATGTAGGAACATGTATGTACCGGCATAAAGAGTAAAACCGGTTGTAGGCTTTTTTTCTGAGAGAAAAGGAGAGAAGAGAAGAGAGAAAGAGAGAAAGAGGAGAGAGAAAGAGAGAGAAGATATAGAGGGAGGTTTTCTGAGAGAGAGAGAGAGAGAGAGAGAGAGAGAGAAGAGAAAGAGAGAGAAAGAGAGAGAAAGAGAAAAGAGATAGAGAGAGAGAGAAGAGGTAGAGAGGGAGGGAGAGAGAGAGAAAGAGAGTAGAAGAGAGGAAAAAAAGAGAGGAAGAAAGAGATACAGAGAAGGAGAAAAGGGAGAGAGAGAATGATGAAAGTGAGCTGATGTTGGGTTACGTGTTTCTACATCGTATATTTCTTAGGTTGCCTTGGTAGCTAGCACACATAATATGTAGGCACCCATGTAGGCACAGGGGTATATATGTCGGTGCCATTTTTCAGTGTTTGATCACACAGTGCCTACATGTACAATGTATGTACGAGGAGTAATACATCCCAACCCTTTCTCCTAATGTTTATCTATTCCATTGCTTTGAGGTATCAATGATCTCATTCAAGCAGACAGTGCTTGCTTCAAACCCAGCGTTCAGACTACCGTGCCTGAAATCGTTGTATCGCTGTTTCAAAATCGTATAGCTGAACAATAAGTAATCACCTTTTCTTTCTAATCTGAACGTGGTATGAAACTTTGTATAGCAAAGAACACGTTTGAGCTTCTTTTCGAATGAAAAGAACTGATGTTTCACCAGCTAGCTATCATGTCAACTGACCATTAAAAAAAACTAGTTTCTTTATACGTGATTGAAACGTCATATATAGCGAAACACATGTTTGAGCATCCTTTTGAATGAAAACTCAATAAGAATCTGGGTTTGGTTGTGTAGTCTGAACGTTGTTTCATACAAACATACCTGATCAAGGCTTATTGTCAGCAGAGACACTGATGTTTTACCAGATGTCATGTCAACTGACCTTTTCAAAACTAGTTTCTTTATACAAAGTGTATAACTAGCATACTGCTGCAAACAAATTACATAGACGGGTGACATGGAAAAATGGATAAACACATGACCTGAATACAGGTTTGCCATTGGCTACATTCTTGAACCTACCTGTCGCATAGTTTAGGTGAAGTTTCATAAAGTGTATACAAATGTACAATAATAACTCATTTGGGGAGTGTTCCACAAAGACTAAGATCGACTTTAAGTTGGACTTTTTATATTTCTGGACTGTGAATCATAAGTTTTTAACCAAGCCACAACATATAGGCATTTTTTTGTACATGTATTCATACTTTTAATCACAGGACATATACAGTGAGGAGTATAATGCCATGTGGAAACTGGAAAGCAATTCGTATTTATGTAAAGGGAGGGGCCCAATATCAGCAAAAATGTTTTCCAGAGCTGTTAAGAAAGAGCTAATAGCTAGTTTGAGATAAATTCAAGTGAATAAATGTTTGATTTATCTTTAAGAATGAATGAACATCTATGGTTGAAGATGAAAATATTCCACTTTTCAAATGAAGCTAAAGTAATTTAGCGAAATGTACTGGCACAAAGGATGCGTCCGGATCACAAAATGCGTAATTGTTGAAAATAATGATTTTCTCAAACAGAGGTAGAATCAAATCATTAGGATAAGGAGCTGGTAAATTATTCTATCTTGATTAGGCTTAATATTACCTGAACTTTCAATGAGATACTAGCTGTGTGTCTCAAAAGAACTTTTAAGTAACAGATATCTTTAACTATAATGCATTTGTGTTATGGACGCATCTTTTTGTTCCATTATACTCTGCTGAATACCTCAACAACGTTCTTCTCCCTTTTCATGTACAAAGCAGACATTATTTCAATTGTGTTCTAACATACATGTTTATGCACATTACGAGTGATTGTCACGTGTGCACACACGCATGCAGAGAAACCATACACATACAGGATGTTTTCAGGTAAAATTCAAGATTAACGTTCACAATGGACAATGACACTGTAGGTAAAATGTAAGGTTTCAAATTCAAGCACAAAGTACTCTTAAAACAGGGCATACATGTGTACAGAGTTGACTGATTAAAGAAACATATTGTACAAAATCATTTAAAAGAGAAGCTTCTGTAACAGAAGAGTCATCTTGAATAAGATTTTTGCCAATAGGCTGTCCATGTTTCAACACGAATAATCATTATTATTACATCATGACTCGTCTCGATGATATAAGCACTTGTAATTTGTAAAAAGTGGTAATATATAGAGTTGAGTATTTAAAAGAGTCTCGTCACGTACTTGCAAAAGCGTGACTATTCGTGATTTACCGGCCTGCAAAAAAAACTAGGGGTCAACCCTACACTTTGTAGATTAGATAGATTGTATACATACGAAAGTACTCAAAAACGTGATTACATAAATGATAGTTGCAAGCTTATATAATGTGCATGTTTACGAAACGCTTCAAAGATTTAAACAAAATTCCAATGCAAGATTCATCTATATTGTGTTAAAAGGGTTGCCATGGTGCCAATCAAAACTGGAAAAGATGAATTTGCAAAGCTAATGTTTTGAACAAAGCGACCCTTCCGTTAAATTGATGCCTATACTTTTTTGTGCATTATTGCACATGTGGAAAACCCTGCAGAGATGCAAGGATAGCAACTAAATTGTTCAATAAAGTAGAAACTAGAAGCTCTTTTGAAAAATATTTGATTGCATTGCCATGAAATCATTATAAAATAGTATGTGCACATGATTTTTGTGTAATATACAAGTAAAATTTCATACTTCCGTGATAGTCATGTAATATTAGAAGATATGAAAACGATGCTCCTAAAAAGTCTGATTCTTTACCCTGGAAACCCACTTGTCGATTCTACTCAGCAGGAATGGGTCGCATGCATTATGCAAAATCTACAGAAGGATCGGTTTCTAGGCCAGGTTTGATAATATCTAATGAATTCAATAGGATGGATATACATGTACGCATATGCGACTGCTGAAAGCAAGAAGGGAGTTAAGTGATGTTACTTTACAACATACAAACAGCCTTCTGGCTCTCAGAAGATGTAACTTTATTCCCTCTGTTGGGCGCCAGAAGGGCATTAACTCTGTGTCTCATTATATGAGTTAACACCCTTCTGAATCCAAACACACAATTCCCAAGTGATCCGCTTTCCCTAGGCAGTTGCTCATTCACTGAAGGTTCAATCACTTCCTCCATTGTTTCAGTTACCTAGGTGCTCGAGTCCTTGCATGCTTTTGCAAGGATCTGTCTTGATGAAGGTTTACAGGTGGGAATTTACCATTTATTTTTTACTTGCTACAACTTGAACAAAAGCTGCGTAGCATGCAGCGTCCCTGGCATTTCTCAATATTTAATGTGGAAGTGGTGGATGAGAAAACATCAGGGACGGCTGGTTGTTTGATGATACTCGCTCAACTCTCTCCTTTTTCATCATCTCTCTTTCTCTTTTCTCTCTCTCTCTCTCTCTCTCTCTCTCTCTCTCTTTCTTTATGGCTGTCTGTATGTCTCCCTTTTACTGCTTGTGATTATATCATCTATATTCGCTCCCCTTTTTTTACCCCCTCTCTCTCTCTCGTGCTTTCTATATTGCACTCTTTCTTTCTTAGTATCCAAGTTTTACTTTTACTGATTCAAACCTGTCTATAACGACTGCCCAAGGAAAACACAAAAAGTGGCCTTTGTAGATGGGTGGTCTTTGTAGACAGGTTCCTTAAGTACATGTTTCAATGAGAAACCATTTTCAAGGGAAACAAAAAATGTGGTCCTTGTAGACTGTACTTTCATCTCTGTTTTTTGTCTAAATGGAGCCTCTCGTCCTCATCATTCTTTCTTACTTTTTCACTCACTATTCTCCCTTTTCTCTCTTGTCAAAGTCTGCAATCCTATTTCTTTTTTGTCTCCACCCTTTCCACTGATGAAATTGCGCTCCTCTCATTCTCTCTATTTATCTCTCTCCTCCCTCTCCCTCTCTCTCACATTTTCTCCCCCTCTCTATCTCACTTTCTCTCTCTCACTTACTCCCCCCTCCCTCTCTCACATTCTCCCCCTCTCTTTCTCTCTCATTCTCCATCTTGTACATACACAGTGTATATCTCTTCCCCTCTTTCTGTATACTAACTGTATATCTCTCCATTTAATTTATCTCTTTTGTACTTCATGGACATTTTTCTACCCCTCCATGTCTCAATAGCAGGCATGAAATGTTATTCAACTCATTCTCTCTTTCTCGCATAAATTCTGTTTTTACTCCATCTCTCCCCCGCACTAGCTACCTCTTTCCATCCATCAGCATCTCTATCTTCGTCTCCCTCCACTTTTGTCTCAAGCCACCATTGATCAGCTCGTTGCCTTTTTCTATTGACATCATCTGGCAAGCAAATATTGGATGCAATATAGCTATCCAACCCTCTCCTTCAGTCAGTCGAGATATATCTTACAAAAATGCCGCTGCTTCTCTCTCCCGCCGTCGTCTTAATGGCATCGCCGACTTCCACTGAATGCTGACATGTGTCTCTTTCCCATGGACTCTGTGCCCGCCGGTCGATTTTCAGGATGTGAAGGAAAGAGTCGTAGAAGAATTAAGGCTTGTAAATCATTCACAGGAGACTACTTTGTTCATTAGAGCTACTTTGTGATTTATAACAACAATTATACCGTCTCAGGATTCTATAATGGACAATGCAACAGCAACCAGTGTGGAATATAATTTGCACATGGACAGTATCCGTGCATCTTTCATTCTAAACTTGATCAGTCTTGCTTGAGTAATGAATGGCTTTTGTTGCAATTATGAGATTATCTTTGTTTCCATAAACACTATTTGGAAAGAAGTATCAGGTATGTACATGGACACTGTAGATATAATTTGTTAATACCAGGGGAAGTATGGTACACATAGGTTTGAATGGAGCACTGGTAATTTAATTAATATTCACTTTTTGCCCGTTAAAATATTAACAAAATGCTACTTGCAAACCTTGTTGAAGTTCTAATACAAATATGCTCTTAAACTTAACGCTATATTTTTAGGTGCTAGTAAAAGTAATGAAGTAATGAATCACTACTCATTAATAGATTTTTATCGATTAATATACTGTTACTACTACTGCTACTCTTACTGCTATTGTTGCTGGTGCTACTTATGCTGTCACTACTATAGTACTGCTGCTACTACTACTGCTACTGCTGCTGTTACTACTTCTACTACTGCTGCTGCTGCTACGGCCTGCATGGTCCAGCTACTACTACTACTACTACTACTACTACTACTACTACTACTACTACTACTACTACTACTACTACTTCTACTACTACTACTACTACTACTACTACTACTACATCTACTACTACTACTACTTCTACTACATGTACTACTTCTATATCATATCTGTGGAAAAAAATGTGGTCTTTATATGCAGGTTTGTCTGTACAGGTGTTTAGTAAATTAGATTTGACTATTGGGAAGATGCACGTGTAGACAAATGCATTACTTGATCTGGTGAAGATATGAAGTAAGTGGTTAGACCTTTTTACAGTGAAACCTGTATATAAAGACCGCTCAAGGGAAACATAAAAAGTGGTCTTTACAGACAGGTGGTCTTTATCTACAGGTTCCTTTAGTACAGGTTTTAATGAGGAACCTAATTTAAGGGAAAGAAAAAATATTGCTTAAAGTGTATATTTGTGACATACAAAAGTTATAAGATTTGGGATATGGAATCTCATTCCCTTAAACTTTTACAATTTTAAATACATTTAAAAAAACTAGCATTAAAGCTAAAAGAATGTACTCGTAACATTCTGAATTCATGGATTATTGTAAACCAGAAACTTTCATGCTACTGTATAAGTATAGAACAAAGACCCATCCATAGAGATTATCAGATACCGGTATATGTATGCGTTTCGAGAACAGCGTCGCATATTGAACAGGTTAAAGAACATGACTTAATGACGCCTCCTGGCTGACGAATCAAGCTTCTTCTCCGTGAATAAATAATTTCAAGCCTACCCTTTATCAATTTGCACTCGAGAGTCAAAGAGTCATGTTAAAGGCATAGCTTTTGTGTATGGTGTACATGTACGTGGGCAGAGCTAGCCTTGTCCTGCTTCTTCTGCTCTTCTTGCTTTTAAAGAGAAGGTTGAGTTCTGGGAAAAGGTGAAAATTAATTTGTGAGCGTTATATCATTGTTATTATGCAAGTGTGGAAGAACATCAGATAAAATATGTTCCCTGAAAAGCATCACTTGATCTTCCCTGAAAAGCATGGCTCTTCAAATGCTTTCATTCTCTAAATATGGCATGTAACAGCATACAAATCAGGATAGATTTTTATGCCACAGGTTTGTGTAGCCCCGTATATGTCTTTCTGTGTACAGTGCTTGTATCTTTACCAAGACTCTGCCAAATTTCTTATCATTTTGATGATTCCAGAACCTTGCAGTACACACCAATACTTATATATTACTACATGATCAACCTTTTCTGATCAATTCCACACCGTTCCTTTCACAATGAAATTACATGACCAAAACTCAACTTTAGCTTTAAGATTGAAAAGGGTTTAGAAGTGGACTGTGTACTCTGTCGCCATGGAAACAAAATGAGTTGCAATAGAAGAGACTCAAGAGTGGTTCTTGTGTTAATTCACCGCCGTTCTGAGGCTCTCTTGTTTATTCGCCCCTATATGCAGCATCTGTGGTTTTACATTTGTAGCTGTTGCTCCATTAGAGGACAAAAGAAGCCCCCATTCTCTGTTTTCTTAAGTCATATATAAACCCTTCATCTTCAGAAACCTTGTAAATTACTCGCCATTGTACTGTAGACTTAGCCTACTAATTGCCTTATTGTAGTGTTCGGAGTGTGTTGCATGCATGTCTGATTCTATTGAACTACAGCCCATTCTCATGCAGTCTTTTGTTTTGGCACCTTATTACATGTACATGATTAACGTCAGCATTTTGGGAGAGAATTTACATTTTCAGTTCTTTCTCGTTTGGTATAGCATTGAGCACAGTAGAGATCAGTGGCTGGCACCTGGCTTAGAACTCTGTGGGCATATTTAGGGTAGCACACCTAGGGGGTGTTTCACAAAGATCCTTTGTCAAACTTAATTCAAAGTTGGACTTAAACATTGTGGAGAGGCATTTGAAGTCTCAAAATAAAATATATTCAAAAAGCAAACATTCAAGTATTTTAGACTTTTATATTTTATTTGGGGTTAATATGCATTGGCACACCTAGGGGGTGTTTCACAAAGATCCCAAGTCAAATTTAATTCTAAATTGGCCTTAAATATTATGGAGAGCCATTTGTAGCCTCAAAATGAAATATATTTGAAAGCAAAAATTCAAGTATTTTAGAATTTTATAAATTCCACATCAAGAACATAAAATATCTCCTTGATAATAAAAAATATGAATGATTTGAATCAACATTTTATGCCATGTTAAAGAACTTTTACAAAATAATTTGAAAGATGCTAACAGCTTTCCATAATTACACTGTAAGTCCAACTTAACATGTAGAGATAAGTTCAATTTAGGATCTTTGTGAAAATATACAATATATATATATTTGTGTGCAGGACAAAGGGAAGATTTGTCCGTGACTGTCACAAGCCATCATTGACTAAATTGCCTATTTTGAGATTTGCACTGATCTAGGGATTGCATATTTCGAACATTCATAACTTTCTTATTTGTATTGGTTTGATTTATTTCAAACTTTCACCATTCTGTTTCTCTTATATTTCTGCTTTCATTAAATTTAACTTAACTTCTTACAAAGGTTTGATTGCCCTCTAAGCTAAATTAAAGGTACTATGTCCCTTTTGCAGCCAACCTCAAATTCTGTAGAACTTTGCAGGAATTATATGTCATGTATGTCCTATCTGTGAAATTTAAACGTTAGCAGTGTCCTAATATTCAAATTATGCGAGGAAACCCGTGTACTTGCTAGACTTCACTGTCAGACACTATTGAGTGAGTGATCGACTGCCTTTTTTTTCTTCTTTGGTAATAACATACATAAAATGAGCTGTAAAGGGTACATGAGCATTTGTCTACATCAATAACCCACTTCTTGTGATGGCCAAAATTAAACTGATTGAATCTTTGCGCAGCATAAAACGTATGACCATTCGGTACAATGGTCTGAAAATCAAGAATATTACTTATTAACTCTATAGCTCCTAAGTCGATTTGAGAACTAATAGTCAATATTTTCCCAATTGAAGACATTTTCAAGCCCCATCTTTTTTAGGGAAGTTCTAAATTAGTATTGTCTTTCAAATGCCGTTGGAATTTAACCTTTTCATTTTTTTGGCCTGCAAATGGGACATAGTACATGTACCTTTAATATACAGTTTTGTCAGTATATCACATACTCCCTTGTTGCACTTTAATACTTTAATACTCATTGTTGGCATGGCTAGTCCACGTAAGTGAATAACATAGATGTAGTGTTATGTCAAACTGATGTGAAAGAGAGCTTGCATTTGTACACTTCCTCTCCAGTCACCCATCTCTACCTGTGACTTGAAACTAGTCTGAAGGCACAGACCCTCGTTGGTTGTAGTGTTTCACAGAGTGTCTGAACTTTAAGACTACACATAGACTGCAATGCATGGATCCAGTTCTGAACATACAGTATGTGCTCCTCTATAAACGACACAATCAGAGACCAAACAAGATAGGATAGCTTTAAGGCTTTATTGCAAATTGTGTGAAAGTGTCATTAACGGGTCTGTAGCTGCAGACTATCATGAGAATATGGAGTTATTGTAATTGACCTTGAGCCTTTAAAGGTTGCATGTGTACGAGATCTCCGTCAGATAAGGTGCGTTATCACTAACCTGAACAAGATTGAGCTTAAGATTTTAGACTGATCTGCGCTTCTCGAGAGGGAGGGGAAAAGAGTAATATAGCCCCGATTAATACTGTAAACGCTTTTAATTTCGCGAGATTAATTTTTTCGCGCTAAGCGACACCGATCTGCAGGTCTTTAAATTCGCCTTGCACGGAATTCAACAGGCATAAGAAGTCATGCTTATGTTTTTCGCGATATCTAAAATCGTGCTTGCAGATCTTAGCGCGAAATCCGCGAAAATTAATGTATCAGAAATATTTCCTAGTTTACAGTAGTCTATTATCAAGGGTTTGTTCCTGCAGTGGTGTGCTGCTGTGTTTTTTAAAGCAAAATGCATTTTTTTAAAAATCTTACATGTACATGTATATCACACACATGACCTTATTTTTATCCCTGCTTGACATTCAATAAATAGTACCAACAAAAAAGAATAAATTGCAGCAGTAAAGTATCGCAGCCGATTTCCACAGCAAAAGTGTGAACAGGCTTTCATATGCAGTTAGCTCGGGCGAATTTCTTAACCTACTCAACCAAATAGGCACAGTGGTGAAATAACATAATATATCATCTTGACTGCACTTTACATGTACCTCAAAGGATAGTTGTGACAGGCTTAAGTTCCTCAGAACATAATCAGCAATCCGTTTCAAAAATATGGTCTAATGGAAACAGGCCTTCTGAGCCCTTTGTCAAAGTGTTGTTATTTTCAGCTACATTGTAGGATGCTATCACAATCCAATCCATCTCTAATAGATGTACAGGTATATACATTCTGTTATACAAGTAATATTTCACAAGGTCTTTCCCACCTGTTGATTATAATTCTTATGATGTATACGTTTCTAATACTGTGAATGTCAACACACTCACAACAAAATTAACTGCAGAAGGTACAGGTACGTGTAGTATGTACATGTACAGGTAATGTTGTGAATTTATGAAATTTGGAAAAAAGTAACTCCAATCACATACACATTGTAGCCTGACATGATCAAATTGCTAAGCAGAAACATTATGGGCCTCTTTAATTACCTCTCAGCCCCTCCCATTTTCATCTCCAACATTTATTCTACTGGCATTCGTACACCAAACGACGTTTCTTGGAAACGACGTGTGCTAATGAAAACAGACCCTCTGAGCCTTTAGTCAGAGTGTTTCTTTCTTCAGCTCGGAAGCAATCACAATCGATCGTCTCGTAGATGTACATGTAGATTCTGTTATATGAGTAAGATGTTACAAGGTCTTTCCTCCACCTGTTGAGCCAGAGTGTTGTATTCTTATAGGGTGTGTGTTTCCAATACTGTGAATGTCAATACGCTCACGCAAAATTTTAGCTGCGAAAGGGAGTACAGTAGCATTATTGCATTTTATTAGATGTGTTACCTTTGTTTTATCTTGTGGAGAGAGTCTATTGTCATTGTTTCAAAGGAGTATAAAGTGTTTTTTTGGCAAAGCCATGGTTACACGGATGATTATTTTAAGAGAACCAAAGTAATGTAGTAGTTTTGGTTTTGATATATTATCGCATCTTCTCGTATCAGAAGTTAAAGGGGAAGTCCACCCTGAGAGTACCAGTAAGATGTGTTTAGAAATATGAATAAGTTAGAGAAACAGAAACCGGGTACAAAATTTAAGGAAAATTCAATAAAAATAACTTTACAACTTTTAAAATGTTTAAAATTGATCAAACAAAAATTGCCATCTACATGACGTTTCTTCTGTACTAAAATATTCACAACTTTTCAATTTCCATTTTTGATTTCTTGGGGCATTTTGATGAATTATTGAAAGAATAAAGAATTTTGATATTTTCTTCCTCTGGAGGACGTTCCCAAACTCGTTCACACACAAGGAAATGTCTGACTGGAACCGTCTTCTTCAAGAATGCAATACAGGGACTTTTAGATCTGCACGGCGACATAGTGGACTGCTACATGTGCAAATCTAAAAGTCCCTATTGACTCAAAGTCCATTGATACCTTCAAAACATGATTGGATAAACACTTGTGGTCTGAACAATGTAATATAATATTATCAAAGCCGTGTCTACCCTCTGCTTGTTCAAAGGAAAGAAACTAGACCTGTTTTCATCAGCTTGAGTTCGTCAAATAACCTGCTATTTTAAAGTCACTGAGTAGTCGGCTCTCATGGGGAATTCGACACCGTTCGGGTGTTTACCCAATAACAGGTGTTGTCAATCACCAGGGTTAGCCTTGAGTTTTATGACCATTGGACCTTATGTAATGCTTTGATTTGCCCGAAGACTCTCGAGCTCTCCGAGAGATTAGGGAGTAATTCTTGACTGGACTATGGGTTTGCTGTGTGCAAATTTGTACCCCCATTAATGGTATTTCCACCAAGTCTGGTGTCAGCGAATTATGGCCTTCTGCACATGGAAACTGGCGATCCACTCCCTTTAATTCTCCCGATTGCAAATTAATCAATTAATTTGCATCTTCATCAGCCCACAGTTGCAGTTAGCAGGATATTTGGTCGAGAAATCTTAGTCTTGTTTCCAAAATATCCTGCTATTTTTCGCCTGTCCGAGCTGGTTTGTGATGAGTGTATTGGCGTGGTGTAGACGCAATTTCGAACTTCGGGATAATATCTTGAGTCTCAAAATAGCGGGTTATTTGGCAAACTCGGGCTGATCAGGACAGGCCTAGTCTGATTTCCCATTGATTAGAGACTGGAGGACCTTCCCAACCCTCAAGAAGTGACCAAGGGTTTCAGGATCTATCTTTCCTCTCATCACGATGATGATTAAAATCTAAATCGGCGTATCTCTTCATTGACATGTACAAATATACAAGAACATCATCTGCTTGCATACGGAAGGGCATTACCTCTGTGTTCAAGCACCAAACAAATGATATGTACACGGATGTATGTATACATGTACCGTAATTAACGTTGTATATGTACACTGTATGTTGTTTTTTTTTGCCGACTCTGTCGCAGCAAGCCAGGTCCGTGTTAAAAAAACCCACGCGGGAAGGCCTTTCATTTAACTGCCAGGTGCAGCTGAATGTGTAAGATCATTAATGTAAATTAAAAAACAGTAGAGGACCTAGGATAGAACCTTGTGGTACACCATGTGTAGGAATTATTATTATAAACTACATATTGAGATCTATCAGAAAGATTACTTTCAAATCAAGTTGACAGACAAATTTGAGTGTTGTTCTAGTTTCCTAGTGGTAAGTCAACACACCGATTACTGAGCTGGGAGACATTGCCAGGCATAGCGCCAGGTGGAGGGGCATAAAATCGAAAACTTAAAAAAAAAAAACTTTGATTTTTTTTTCGGCGGCAAAAAGGTGCGGTTTATACACCGTTAATTACAGTACTTGTATAAATTAGAATAGAAGTCCCCCCAAAGGGGAATTCCCTCAAGAAGTGACCAAGGGTTACAGGATCTATCTCTCATCATGATGATGATTATCATGATTAACATCTAAATCTCCTATCATATCTGTTCACTTACATGTAGAAATATACAAGAACATCATCTGCTTGAATCTGGAAGGGCGTTTTAAAACTCTGTGCTCATGCAAGCACCAAACAAATGATATGTACAGTACCTGTATAAATTCGAATGGAAGTCCCCCCAAAAGGGTTTTTATGACCAATTGATTATTCCATTTCATTACTTATTAACTACTGTTTAGGTGTGTTTGCAAATACTTGTAACATTTAAAAATTCTTCCCTTTTATTATGTAAGCTGAGAGAGCACTGTATGTCTTCAAGATCTTCAGTATTAAAGTTAATAGAAAATCGGGACCTGTGCTTTAGGAATAAATAATCCAGGATGACGGTTTTAATATCCTGGATAATAGATTTTATGTCTGCCGTGCAATCCTCCCCCGGCCTGTACAGCTGACCGAGTGTGAGTAGCATAATTCAATATAATTCAGATTTTATCATTTTGGTTGAGGTGCTGCCTAGCAACCATTGATCTCACAACAGAGGAGTGTGACGTTTGTGTACATGCTGGGGTTCACTGCATACCTTGCCTAGCGAGGTAATGGGAACAATCTGCTTTTGGTATGTCTCTAGACTCTTTAAATGCTTTTGGCGGAAAAGTGAACTGATCATCAAAAAATGTTTGTTCTGTATATCATGGGTTTCACATGGCTATACTGGATTAAAAATAGGAGCATACAATTTTACTTAAAACTATAGAAAGATATTCTAGCTTGGAAAACACTCTCAATTAATATGCTCATTCAGAGTAACCCTATACCGGTAGTGGTATACTGTATAACTAGATGAAAAAAGTGAAAAAATGGTACATCAATATATTATTTGACCATTTTCTACTCTGAAATCTTTTGTTTCAAATCCTTAGCCTAAGAATATGTTTTTGTATCTGTTTTCCATTCTTTTCATAAGAAATATAACAAAATTTGTCTACTCTTCTAGAAAATACTTTAAAGATATAGAGAAAATGGTAGCAAAAATATTTTTTGCATGAAAAAAACGACCGGGGGGGGGGGGGGGGGGGCGCACACTAAATTTTGATTAGTTTCATGAAGGAGATAACTCCTTTGTTTCATATATTCTTGTTTGCT
Source organism: Strongylocentrotus droebachiensis (assembly GCA_035222895.1). Lineage (NCBI taxonomy): Eukaryota > Metazoa > Echinodermata > Echinoidea > Camarodonta > Strongylocentrotidae > Strongylocentrotus > Strongylocentrotus droebachiensis. The sequence continues at coordinate 303,720 of JAVYIG010001532.1, read as the reverse complement.
AGTACAAATGTGTTTACATGAAGGTGAGGATTACACTTTAAAGGCATTGTTTCAACAATGTTTCCAGTTTTACAAATCTGAGATGCTTGGCCATACTATCAGTGTCTGTGATATGGTTAATAACATTGAAGCCCTAAAAAAATGCGCTTCAAAATGATAATTGAATAGATGGGGGGAATAGACTTAAAGTGTTATAACAAACTGTTCAAAACCTAATTCCAATCATAAATATCTTGATACACAGACAGGCTATCAGCTTTTAAAAGTCATGGGATCCCTGACTGCATGACCCAAAGGTTTATAATTATGATTGCAGCATGAACTAAATCAAGGATTTTATTAAGAATCCACAATCCCTTTAAAGTACTACATGTAAACACAAAGACATAACTCCACCCGACACCCTGTTGAAGTCAATAGTAAAATATAGACTTAACTCCTTAAGGCCCAAGTGCTCAGTGACACATAAACCCACTTTTTCTCAAAATGGTCAAAATGGAGTTACGTCTTTGTGTCACTGACCCCTCAATGTATATCTGTAGTGTTATAGTATCGTTAATTAATTTGAAATTATATAGCGTATGTCATTGGTTGGGAGCTATAAGAGCGTTGACCCTGTTTCAAAGTATATGAGTCAACTCTCTGGTTCCATGCAGATGATCGTCTCAATGCCTCCTTCTTCTTCTTCGCTATAAGTACAGGCCTTTTTATGATTGGCTTACAAAAGAATGGTGGAACATATACCTACACTGTATACCTACAGTACATGTTACTGTGGCTCTAAACCTGGTCAAAAATAGAATTGCAACATTATCTTGAAATCTTTATGTTGATGACATGAAGCTTAGAGGAAATGTTGTTAGAGGAATGTTGCTAGAGGAAACGTTGCAAGGGGAAATGTTGCTAGAGGAAATGTTGCGAGAGGAAATGTTGCGAGAGGAAATGTTGGCTCAACTCAGTATACAAAAGAACTTTCACAAAAATGTCTCCTGCATTTTTTTCTTATCCAATTTTATGTGAGTACTGAAAATTAAGGAATGCCATAATTTGACTTTCTAAAACAATATTTCCTTTGTGTTTTGTTGGACCTGCATGCATCGATTAATCTGCTCACAAGTCTTATTTAATGTTTACTGAGAGTGTATAAACACTGCAATATCTCTTTTTTTCGAAGTAACATTCAAATGCAGCCCAATAAATGAAGAGGAAAACAACAGGGGCGGATCTAGCTTTTTGCCAAGGGGGGGGGGGGGGGGGTTTGACTCAGTTGCGGATCCAGGATTTTCCAAAAAACGTGCCGTTTTACTGTTTTACATTTTTTTTTTGTCTTCTTCTTTTTCCCCCTTTTTTTTTCTCACTTGGCTGCCCAAGGGGGGGGGGGGGGGTTAAACCGCCAACCCCCCCCCCCCCTAGATCCGCCTCTGAACAAGTTTTAGTGATTGGTATGCTTAACACCCTTGTGGCTCTCTGCAGATGGTAAATCTGCAATAGGCCTCAACATCTAATTTAGATTGCAGTCCAACCTTGCTAGATGCTTTTAACACAGTGGAAAATTTCCATTTTAACAGTTATAGGACATGATATAACAAATTTGGATGAGAAGATTTTGTAACAACCTCTATTTGTTATGTACACAAAATAGCTTTGGGTATTCACTCTCTCATTATTTTATGGAGTACATATGCTCTGCTTTTGCAAGGAATAAATTGTCATTTTACATGTGAATAAACAAAACTCACCGGTCAATCTACAACATTTATGTAATTCATCAGTTTAATTTTTTAATATTTTTATAAGCATCATAATATAGCATGTAAAATGAGATTTTATTTGAAATATATTGTTCATGTACATGTTTGTAAGGTTTTCACCTTCTAACATGTGGCTCATTGTGCATCTACATCTATATTCTATAAATCAAGGGTCTTGCTTTGTAGGAGTAATTCAAACAAACCAACCAAAACAAAAGAAAATGAAGAATCCCTTCCTTGATTCCAAGCTGGCAATGTATAAACTGAACGAGCTGCCATGTAATGCAGACTTTCTTGAGGCTCCCCAAATACTGCCTTGCGCCCTCTCAAGCTCGCGTCAAGGAGGTAGACGACAGTTGCCGTGGCAACGGGATGTGAAGGCATCGGTGTGCATGTCGGGAACGGCGAGGAGGAGGATGGTGGGTAATGATGATATGTGCACATATGTCTCAGTATGTCTCGGTTGTAAGATCAATATACAATGATGCAATTATCCGCCAGGCACCGGAAGAGTGTTGACTCAGTTTTGCTGATATGGATATCATGGTGCAGTATTGGTGCTGTTCACACATGGGCAAAAGAGTGAGAGTTTAAAAAACAAAATGAAAATAGATTTTAAGGTTTCATGTTACATGTTGGATAACATGGATAGTCGTTGGCTGCCCCGCAAGTTGGTCATAACCGCTATGTATTGTCATCGGCAGTAATAGCTTTCATGCAGGCAGCTGACAATATAGTCTTTTCGGAGGAGCTAGAAAGACATGAACTCACTTTTTCACAAAGTTAACGACCCTCTGAATTATGAAGAGGGAACAGAAGAAATTATGATATATGGCATATATGGCATGTAATGGTTAGTTTGTTGATTGTCAAAAGAGGTCTAATTATCAAACTGGGAACACTTCAATTTTATCATGAACTCTTCTAACTGATGCAACTTATCCAAAACAAAAAAGAAACAAAAATGAGTAAGCAAGCAACAATGAAACAATTGTAAATTTAAAAAAAAAATCCATTCTGCCATTTGAAGCCCAGCTTGTAATGATTCTTTGCCTTGAAAGATTCTCACATTTAATGAATTTCTCCTGAATAACAACTAAAATGCCCTTTGAGTGGTGAATTATGTTTATTTGCGCATGTAGTTGTTTGTTTGTTTGTTTTTGTACTTATTTGTTTGTTTCTTGTGGAGCCATTTTAAGCACTTTCAATTTAAAAGACATTTATTCTAAGCAAAATTGTATCTAAGTATAATATGTAGCTCATTGTAACTTTGTAAGCGCCTTGAGCACCCTCTGGGTGGATATGTTGCGCATTATAAATGTATTATTATTATTCTAAAACACCAGCAAAATATGTGTTGGATCATTTAGGAAAGGGCAGAAAAGTATACTACATAGTACATATAAAGAAGACAAGAAGAGAGAAAGAGAGAGGGGAAAAAAGGGAAATGGAGATGTAAAAGAGTAGTTCAGGCCTTGCTGATGCGCATTTGCATGTACATCCGAGACAAGAGGGAATATCATTAAAGGGATTATTCGGTTAAATATTTATAAGCAGCACTTATATGATTAGAAAGTATAAATAATTGATTTTGTCCATTTTAATTGTATGTATTGAAAACCACACTTTTGTACCAATGATGTGTATTAAAAGAATCCTTGCCATTCTTCACTGACATGCACTTGTCACTACTTCATGTGAAAGTCTCTCTCTCTCTCTCTCTCTCTTTTTCGCCCTCTCCCTTTTTCCCGCCCTCTTTTTCTTTTTCTCTCTTTTTTTCTCTCCCAATCTACTGGGTATTTTCCCATCTCCTTTCTCCATCTCTTTCCCTCTCTCTCTCCCTTTCCCTTAACTCCCCTTCCCTTGCTTCCCTCCCACTCTCTCTCTCTCTCTCTCTCTCTCTCTCTTCCCCTCTCTCTCCCTCTCTTCCCCTCTCTCTCCATCTCCCTCCTTCCCTCTCTACTTCACTCTCTTCCTCTCTCTCTTCTCGTCTCCCTCTCCCTTCCCTCCTTCCACCTGTCCCTCCTTCACTCTCTTTCCCCTCTCTCTACCTTTCTCTTTCCTCTTTCCATCTCCTCATCTCTCTCTCTCTCTCCCTCTGCCCCTCCCTCTGCCCCTCTCCCCATCTCTCTACTTTCCTCTCTTCCTCTCTCTCTTCCCCCTCTCTCTCTTCCCCTCTCTCTCCCTCCACTCTCTCTCTCCTTTCCTCTCCCACTTTCCCTACTTTACCCCTTCCCCTCTCTCTATCTAGCTTCCCTTCGACCTCCTTCCATCCTTCCCCCTGTTCCTCCTTCCCCCTGTTCCTCCTTCCCTCTCTTCCACTCTCCCTCTCTCTTCCCCTCTCTTGTTCCATCTTCCAATCTCTCTCCGTTCCTCTCCCTCTCTTCCCATCTCTCTACTCCCCTCTTGTCCACTCTCTCTCTTCCCCTCTCTCTCCCCTCCTTCCCTCTCCCCTTTCCCTCTTTTACCTCTCCCCCCCTCTCTCTCTCTCTCTCTCTCTCTCTCTCTCCTCCCCTCTCCCCTCACTCCTTCCCTCCTTCCCCTGTCCCTCCTTCCCTCTCTTCCACTCTCCCTCTCTCTTCCCCCTCTCTCTACCTTTTCTCCTTTCATCTCCCTCTTTCTCCCCTTCCATCTTCCAATCCCTCTCCGTCTCTCTCTTCCACCTCTCCTATCCCTCTTTATCTCTCCCCCTCTCCCACCTTCCCTCCTGATGTGTCTCCTCTTTCTCCCCTCTCTCTTCTCCCTCTCTCATCTCCTCCCATCTCCTCCTCTCATCTCCTCTCTCTCTTCCTTTCTCCCTGTCCCTACTTCCCTCTCTTCAACTCTCCCTCTCTCTTCCACTCTCTTCCACTCTCCCTCTCTCTTCAACTCTCCCCCTCTCTTCCACTCTCCCTCTCTTTACCTTTCTCTACCTTTCTCTCTCTCCTTCCATCTCCCCATCTCTCTCTCTGTTCCTCCTCTCCCCCTCTCTTCTCTCTCACCCTCTCCCATCTTCCGTCCTGATCACTCTCTTCTCTCTCACCTCTCTCTTCCCCCTCTCTCATCTCCCCTCTCTCAACTTCTCTCTCCCTCTCCCATCCCTCTTGCTCTATTCTTCACTCTTGCTCTGTTATCCACTCTCTCTCTCTCTCTCTCTCTCTCTCTCTCTCTCTCTCTCTCTCTCTCTCTCTCTCTCTGCATGCTCCTATCTTGTGAAGATATGAATGTATCACATGTAAGTCAATGCAAGATATGCCAAGAGCTGGAAGGGCTTTAACTTATTACATTATAAAGAGTTAATGACCTTCTGGCTGTAATAGATGATTGTTAAAAACTGGAAAAAAGAAGAAATTGTATTGTATAATAACTTATTTCTTTTTAAAGTTGTGAATATTCCCTTGTGATTGTACTGAAAGACATATTACTGAAGAAAACTTCATTTTTTCAGAGGTCTTGGCTTGCTTTGTATGCGTGATAATGAAATTTGTGTATTGGAATGTGATGATGTCTGTGTAATGATGTAGAAAAGGAGAAGAGAATAACAAATTGAGAAAGGAAGTGATTTGTGTTCTGAACATGTTGTTATGACTGTGTGTGTTTGTTTGTGGGGGGTGTGTGTGTATGTTGGCCGTGATTGTGTGTAAGAAGACCTTAATGAAATGAGCACTCATAAGCCCCTTGGGGGTCTACTTGTTTCATTACAGACCAATCAACCAATCGGTGAGTGCGCTGTCCCGCCATGTCGAGTGAAGCTCAGCCTGCAATCAGCCAATCAGCACTAGGCTCCTCCATCAGCCTGCGTCGCTCTGCCTGGGAGAAGAAAGAGCTAGAGAAGAAGGAAGATGAGAGGGCACTTGTTACCTCGTCTCACAGTCAGACAGAGCTTCGGCAGGAGGAAGAGGCTCATCTTGGTCCCGCTCACACCAACAATCTTCACGTTGATCCTCCTCACGCTATGCCTACCGACAACAACCACCACCATGCTGCCTCCTACCACCACCCCCCTAACAGACCGAGCAGTAGCACGTCAACACGAAGTGCCCAGTCCAGGAAGTCGGCGTGGGACGAGCCGCCGCGGGACAAGCGGGTCGCCCCGGTCGTCCCGCAGAAGAAAACGACAGAAGTCGGGCAACACGGGGACGTTCGGGTGCGCTCGGTCGAACTCCAGGAGGTGAACGGGAGGCCGCGGGACGGAGAGCCCGATTTAATGTTGGACATCACCTGCATGGAATCAATTAAAGGATTTACCAAAGTCTTCAAATCGAAAAAGTTTAAATCTCCTCAATTAGAGGACCTTTATCAACGCTATTTCTTCAGCCTGAACAAGAGCAGTTTATCGAGCTTGCTTGGTCTCATCGCTCTAACTGTTATCGTCATTTTAGGGTTTCACTACGGGGCCGGTCTGACGTCATGGATTAAAGGCGCTTTTCTAGGACTTTTTGAAATTGTGTTTATCGTGCTAGGAGTCTTGTGCAATCGGAATTCTTTCACCCCAAGACAATTACGCTTTGTGTGCTATGTGGTATTGGCGCTTCTAGGAGCAATTGTAATCATCGATGTCCTCGACACCGAGCCCAGGTCGGCGACCGCGGGGGTCTGGACCACCGTCTTTATCATCTATTTGGTCTATACGCTTCTGCCAGTGCGGATGCGACTTGCTGTAATGTTTGGATTGGTTTATTCTATACTACATGTGGCATGTGCAGTTGGAAGGAATTCTCAAGACAGTTTTCTTTGGAAGCAGGTGAGCTTAATGCTTTTTAAAAACTTTATTTCACCAAGTTACCTCCCCTAATAACTCCTTATGTTAATGAATTTTCACAGGTATCACCAACAAGTAATTCATTAGACATTTTTTGGTTACATGCAAAAGTTATTCATTTCATTGGTAACTGTTATGAAACTCTTTTCAGAATGATTTTTGAAAATAACAAATGAGTCTTTTGATTGCCCACTCTGCTAAAATTGTCCATTTTGGGCAAGAAGAGTGAAAACTCTGTATAATAATACAAGTTAATGCCCTTTCGGTTCCAAACAGATGAGATACTATTTCTTGAAATATTCAAAACACGATACATGAACCCATTTCAAATTAGGAGGAGAAAATAAATAGGTACTTATTGTGAAAAAAGAATTTAATGCATTATGAACCAGCAGGCAATTGAAAGGGTCAGAGAATTGCATATTAATTATTCATATCAAATTGACCTGATTTATCATAACTGCGTGTATATTGAAGTTTTTTCTCCTGCAGATAATTAATTTTGTTTCATAGGTTGCAACAAAATGGTCTACTGACGGCAAAGACGATATGGCTGTTTCTCTTGCCATATCTTTTTCTTATATCAGTTTGCTTATCCATGTTATCTTTACTGTACTTTCTTCATTCAAATAAAATGTAAATGTACATAATAGGAAAATAGCACAAAGTAGTATGTGAGTTAGTTACAGATTTCAATAATTTTGAAGAATATTCAAAACTTCCAGCTTATATTCTCCTTTGATGTTAGTCATTACCAAGTCTTGAAAGAGAGATTGAGAAAATTAGAGGGAGGGGGGGGGGGGGGGGGGTAGAGAGAGAGAGAGAGAGAGAGAGATAGAGAGAGGTAGGGAAGAAAGAGACAGAGAGACAGAGAGACATATAGAGAAATAAAGAGAGGAATAGAGAAAGTAAGAGAGAGGGGAAGACAGAAGGAAAGTGAAAGAGAGAGATAGATAGAGAGAGAGAGAGAGAGAGAGAAGGTAAAGAAAGAGACTTGTTTGTGAGATTGTAGCAGAGGTTAGATATTTTTGTAAAGATGTGAAGGAGTGATATTCCCAAATTTGTCAGGTTTTTCAGCTTTACATAGAAAACAAGTCTCAGTTGAATAACAAAAATTAAAGCTTGTCCTCAGCATTCTAATTGCGTCTTTGTGAAGCAGAACTCCTTATGGCATTGCTTTCATCTTTACATACGTGAGTGGGTAGAGAACAAGAGATGGTTATGTTCAAATATATAACCACTAAAATGTGGTCTGAAAAATGAATGAGAAACTGAGAAATAGAAAAAATAGAGGAAAAGAATGAGAAAGATATTAAAGGAATGGTATGTAGAGAGGAGAGAGAGAGGGGAGAGAAGAGAGGGGAGAGAAAAAGAGATCAAGCAAGAGAGAAAGAGGGAGAGGGAGAGGGGAAAACAAGGGAGAACAAGGGAGAGAGAGAGAGAGAGAGAGAGAGAGAGAGAGGGGGGAGGGAGAGGGGAAATTGAGAGAGAGAGAGAGAAAGAGAGAGAAAGAGAGATAGAGATAGAGATAGAGATGGAAAAAAGAAACCAAGAGAGAGAGAGAGAGAGAGAGAGAGAGAGTGAGTAGAAAAAGAGGGTAACAGATGAACATCATCCTCGCTTCATGTACATGCATATTTGCATTTGAACGGTTGTGATGAATTCAGTAATCGTTTGAATGCAATTATCCACCATTAGTTTCCCTGTAAAGAATCACCCTGTTGTTTACCTTTGCAACTCATGGTTATCAATGCATTGTTTGCCTTTTCACTTGGGACACCGCTAGCCGCACAAATTGCTCACTATAGCAAACCTAAGTGCTTGCCAAATACTTCTACACATGCGAGCAGTGATAAAGATCGTCCGTTTGTTTGGGTTCTTCCAAAGCCAAATGGTTAAACCAGTGAAGGGGATGATTAATATTGATTGTTACACTCCACCGCGCATCCCCATGAATTGATGAAGCTCTGCTGGTCACGTTTGGTAATCACATGTTATGTAAATGTTATGACTGTGATATGTGCTCATGTTGTAGACAGAAGATTTAAAGGCTCACTACATGTAGTAGAAGTGCCGTACGTTGTCGAGTGGTTTAAGCACTTGACTTGAAATTCAAAGGTCGTGGTTCGATCCCCAACATGGCACTAATGTCCTTTGGCAAGGCATTAATTTTTATTTGCCGCACTAGACCCAGGTGAGGTTAATGGGTACCTGGCAGGTATTAATTCCTTGAAATGCTGGAGCGCTGTAATGGCAGCTAGGCTAATTAAAGCCGGGGTAATGATTAGTGCGCCTCGGAATAGAATTTCTAGATACACAGCGCTATAGAAATGCCTATTATTATCATTATAGGTAGTTTAATATGAATTTAAAGATGTATGATGTAGGTGAGTTCTGTTCATGCAATTACATAGTGGATGAAACTGTTTCCAAGGTGAATTTATTATCTAGTACTTAAAAATATGAAATACCTAGTATTAAAAAACTACAGACATGCATGTCATTTTGTTTCAGAAATGGATGGGGTCAAATTTTAGGGGGCAAAATTTCAGAGGGCAACAGCATTGAAGAGTGATCGAGAAGGAATTCTTGATGCATCGGAATCTGCCTTTGACGAAAAGTTGCTGTCAAACATAATTCTTTTTGAGCAAAAAACACCATGAATTTCTCTAGTTTAATTCACATAATTTAGCTATCGATTGTGGAATTCTCTTTGGAAGTCCACTGTGGAAAACGATATCAGACTGTAACTGCTTTAAAAAAATAGAATCAATGGGAACAAACTTCATCGCAACGGCATGAACAAATATTCTTGGAGAAACTAAAGAATCTGCCTTGATTGACATAATTTTGCTTTCAAACTTACACATATATTATATCTTCTAAACAACCATTATACCATATGTAAAATGATATCAAACATTAATGACAAGTATTGGGACAATTTTTTTTTTTTTTTTTTTTTTGAGGGGGGGGGGGGGGATGGATCAGCATGCAGGAATTATTTTGAAGGAACTTTATGAATGCGTCAAAGAATCTGCCTCGAAGCATACTGCACTTCCGGCTGAAGTTGATTATCTCCCCTCATGTTCTCCCCATCAGAAAACAATAATGAATCCCTTCTGAGCTTCTCTCGGCGCATCCACAGGATCTCTGTCGTCGATATTATGGATCGGTAACCCGGTCTGGCCAGCTTATGGCTTCTTCGATGACGCGGCGGCGGAGGGTGAGGCACGTTATTGAAAAGTGTGGTTTGAGTGCCCATCACCTGGGTATGCTGTAAACCGTGTAAAGACACCTTCTCAAACCAGGGGGTGTTTCACAAAGATCCTAAGTTGAACTTATCTCTAAGTTGGGAACAATTATGAAAATCCGTTTAAATAGCATCTTGAAAATATTTTGTAAAAGTTGTTTAAAAAGGGATATAATGTTGATTAAAATCAATCATATTTTATGTTATCTGGGAAGATTTCATGTTCTTGATGTGGAATTTATAAAAAGTCTAAAATACTTCAATTTTTGCTTTTGAATCTATTTTATTTTAAGGCTACAAAGGGCTCTCCATAATGTTTAAAGGGATCGTTTAACAATGTTAAATCTGAGATAAACGGTCCGACATGTTACCAGTGTCTGTGATATGGTGTAATATTGAAGCCCTAAAAAAAAATCGCGCTTCAAAATGATCAAGAAGTGCCTCAAAAAAGTAAAAATTCTTTGAGTGACGGGTTTTACCGTACTTGTTTTCCGCAATAGACTGTAGTGTTATGAAAACTGTTCAGCGAAAGGTTTTCAAAATTTGTAATTCCAATCATTAATATCTTGATAATCAGACAGTTTATAATTATCATTGCAGCATGAGCTAAATCAAGGATTATTTCTAAAGGATCTAGGACAAAGATACCGGATCCCTTTAAGTCCAACTCAGAGTTAAGGTTACTTTAGGATCTTTGTGAAAGACCCCCCTGGAGCAGTTGGGTGCAGGAACTGCAGGGCATGGGTACTTGGCTATATAAAAAACAAACATACAAAAATATAAAAAAATAAAACAAAAGAAAACAAAACAAGACAAATAAATTTTTTCCTTTCAAATTCAAATGAGGTTTTATTCAAGACTTGTCAAAAAGTCCAAAGACTAAAAATGCAGGTTTACATCAAACATACAATCATATAAAAAAGCATTAAAAAACATAAAATGCAATACTTGGTCTGAGTGCAATTGGCCTCAGAAAGAAAAAAAAAAGATAGGCGGTCAGACCACACTTTCTAATAACGTGCCTCACCAACCACATTATTGAACAAGCGAAAAACAAACTAAAAGAGAGACAAAGAAAAACCCACAAGTTTTCCTTTCCAAATTGATCTGAGTGCATATTTCGTGAATCTACTATTAATGGCAAATACACCACTGAACAAGTATGGAGGCATTTTTTGATTCAGTAATGGAATACCACTTAGTTAGATAAAACATTGACATCATGTACATGCACGTATTAAATTAAAACATATTTATACACAGAAATGGACATACCTGTACAAGGCAAATTGATGGTTTGATGGTTTAACCTGACTGCTTTAAATAGAAAGCATGTGTATGCTTGTAAGTAAGCAACCAGGGGACTGTCGGCTTGAAGTTGCGAGACCATTGCTCTACCTCTGAGCCACGTACCTTGCCACCTACAACTGTTTCAGTTTGAGAAATGGTCTGTCTAAAATGAGAAACTTTGCATTAATGTAGTTTCATTACAATTTACAATACACTGACAAGAACCTGTTCTGTCTGCATGTACATGTACACTGTACATATACATTTGTACAAATGCATATTTCTCGCAAACCACAGTGGCATTCACGAATACATGAAGCACTTCATTTGTTAACGCCTTTTTGTACAGCTTTCATAATCGTGATAATCATTACTTGTTGATTATTCTGATTACAAAGCAGACATCATCAATCACGGGTGCGATCGAGGTCCTCACACCAGGCATTCTATCGCTGAAAATGATCTCCTTTATTACAGCTCGGATCGGACCTACGGGAATAGTAATACTCTTTTGCGTCATGATCCATAGATACTTATCGCAATGTGGACGTGTGAAATTCACTCCTAACGACTGAATATTTGTTTCATATCATTTGGTGTCTCCTTGCACAGGGCACAGGGTTTAATTTCACATATTGTACATGTAAAATGATTCAAGCAAAGAAAATACAAAGAAAATTAATAGTCAGGAGTTTATTGTGTAATATAAGTGTGCTATTGGCAAACTGTTGAATATATAAATATAAACATGGAACTCATGAATGCATCAATGTGTCAGCCGGTAATTGTTTGTTCAGTTTAAATACCTTATGTTCATTGCTCATTCAAAACTCCTTTCAAATAGTTTTGAAAGTTATCAAAGCAATTTTCAAGCATCGTTCCCTTCACTTATTGGGTTTGAAGCACCAAGATATACATTTCCATACTATTGCAGTTTGATATTGGGCTTATTTACCCAGGGTTGCCACATCATTAGTAACAATGCTTTTCCTACAGGCCCCCAAATCATTATTACCCCCTGAATTGCCACAGACCCATTTAATACAACTTAGTTGAGAGGGACAATATTAAATTCAAATTGCATCAGATAAACAACTTTGGGAAAAACACCTTGTCCAAAGTTGTAGAGATGTACATGTAGTAAGCACTGAGGAAAGATTGAGCCCCTGACCTCGTGCCTGAGAGACATTCTCCAATTATACCATAGTGCTTCCACACTTATCATCATCATCATCTTCAACTTCATACTCATCATTATCTTCTTTTTAATCGTTTAATCACCATCATCATCGTCTTCATCATCATCTTCATCTTCAGCGCTTAGAAACTGTACATGTATGTGTATACCAGGGCTATATAAATCTTAGATATTATTATTATTATCTTCATTTTCATCTTTATCTTCATCTTTATGGTCATCACCATCATCATCTTCTTCATCATCATCATCTCCACCATCATCATCTCATCTCCATCTGTCTGTCTGTCTCTCCCTTTCTCTGTCTGTCTGTCTCTCGACTCTGTCTGTCTGTCTGTCTCTCCCTCTCTCTGTCTGTCTGTCTGTCTCTCCCTCTCTTGGTCTGTCTGTCTCTCCTTTTCTCTCTCTCATTCACACTTCCTCTCTCTCATTCTCCTCATGTATATTACAATGTATACTTTGCATTGTCAAAATATTCTATTTCTTTACAGTCATTTCAATACATTGACCTTGTACAGGTTTGCAAACACATCTACTACTCCTTGTTTGCTTGTTGTTGTGATGAATGTAAATTATGGTTATAAATGCTTATCAGTATTGGATCTCGACCATCATCTTATTTTCTGACCCAATCAAACACACTCCACAAGCTTTCTACACCTGATCTCTATAGGCCTGTCCTCATCAGCTCAAGATTACCAAGTGGCCCGATATTTTCAGACTCGGCCTGTCCTCATCAGCTCAAGATTACCAAGTGGCCCGATATTTTCAGACTCGGGATATTATCCCGAAGCTCAGAATTGCGTCTTCACCAGACCGATGCGCTAATCACAAACTAGCTCAGAGGGGCGCAAATTATCCCACTATTTCCCAAATATTGAGATATTTTAGAAACAAGACCAAGATTTTCAGGATATTTTTTCTACCAAATATCCAGCTAATTGCAACTGCGGGCTGATGATTTGCAATTGGGGATACATGTATTTAAATAGGCGGTTATTTGGCAAACTTGAGCTGATGTAGACAGGCCTAATGTAACTAATGATCTTACCCTTATACTAATGTGCCTCTCATCGGCCTTCCCTCATCAAGGGACCTGTTTTAAGTAGTCATTTATCTCTCTCTTTCTCTTCCCTCTCCCACTTTATTCTATCCTGTATTTTCTTTCTCTTTTCTTTTTTCTCTGTATCCTTCTCGTGCTTCCTGCTTTTGATCCCTTTCTTTCTTCATTCATATATGGATATGAATCTACACTTTCTCTTTCCTCATTCTCTTGTTCCTCCCTCTCCCTCTATCTCCTTCATCCATCTCTCTTCGCGCCCACTGCTCCTCTTTATCATATTCCTCTTTCCTCACTCTTCCCTCAGTCTCCATCTCTCTTCCTTTCAACTCTTTCACCCTTACTTAATTACTTTTCCCTCTCCCCCCTCTGCATTTTTCTAGCATCTTTTCTGTATTATTATTATCATTATGTCATGCTGCAAAGACAAGATCAAGAAAACAGTGAATACAAAACAATTGTAAGGTTTGAAGGTTTCTCTCTCTCCCCTCTTTTCCTTTTTCTCTCCCCCTTCCCCTTTTTCTCTCCCCCTTCCCCTTCCTCTCCCCCTTCCCCTTCCTCTCTAACTCTTCACTCTCCACCAACGTTCTTTCTCATCTCCTCTCTCTGTCTCTGTCTCTTGCATTCTCTCATCAGTTCTTCCCTAGCTATTTTCTATTTCCTTCCCTCTCCTTTCCTCCCCCTCTCATTCTGTATTCATCATGAAGGGTGAAGGGTTGAAGATACTTGGAGTGACCATTCCTCACTCATCCCAGATCTTACAATGACTACCATACACTTCAAATGATGCAATGCTTTGTATGATGATAGTCTTTGAAGGGTCATGTAACAATTACTAAAAATGAAGCAATCTTGTACATGTAGACCTACATGAACTCTGCAAATCACTCATTACAGTTTCTATGTGAAATGGAATCATTTGTTTTTCGAGGGCTCGTGCCAAAGTACTTTCAAAGTAAATTGTAATTACTGAGAGTGATTGTGCATGCTGTACATGTGCTCTTGGCAAATCTGTAAATGTTAAAGCCAACTGCCTTGGTACGTACTGGACTCATGTAAATACGAGTTAGCTTATTTATCGACCTGTATTTAGATCATGTACATGTACATGTAGGTCAAGTAAATACCAGCCACTTGATGTATCGGCAGACCTTCTTTTCACGGGCTTTGCACAATTTTAGAACATGAATGTGGTTGCCCTGCCCTGGTCGTTTTTCACATATAATAGCCAAAAATATATGTTCTGGGCTATTTCCTAGAGAACTGGACTATTTTTCTTACATTTTCTCATTAAAAAAAAGAAAATAGTAAAACAACAACATATGTTTGAGCTATGAAAGGATTGGGAACAAAAGATAGAAAATAGTAAAAAAAAGTATTTTCTGTCCGTTTTTTCCACTTATTTTTCGATTATTTTTTCGATCATTTTTCGAATATTTATAGTTTGACTAAGGTGACTTCTTAGTAAATCAATTTTATTGTCAAATTAATTCTATGAATTTCAGAACATTTTGACAAACCACAATGTAGGGATGCATTCTAAGTTAATATCTACTATAGATCATAAAATCTTGTATTAAAAAAAAACAATTTCAAAAAGTATGAAACTTTAAGTAAATATTCAGTATGCAGATGGTCAACAATATCATTGTAGGATTTCATGTTATTTCAAGGGTATTTTGTGACATCAAAAACCAAACGTTAAAAATTGAAAAAAGAGCTTTGAACTTAAAGAGAAGGTTGAGTTCTGGGAAGAGGTGAAAAATAATTTGTGAACTTTATCATTCTTATCATGCAAGTGTGGAAGAACATCAGATAAGACATGTTCCCTGAAAAGCATGGCTCTTCAAATGCCTTCATATTCTAAATATGTCATGTTCATCGTAAAACTCGGGGGGGTAGGTTTTTTACGCCACGTGTTCGTGTAGTCCCATATACATGTACATCTTTCTGTGTACAGTGTTTGTAACTTTACCAATACTTGGCCAAATTTCTTATCATCTTGATGATTCCAGAACCTTGCAATACACACAAATTCTTATATGCTAGATGATCAACCTTTACTGGTCGATTCCACACCGTTTCTTTCACAATGCAATCGCATGACCAGAACTCAACTTCATCTTTAAGTCACATTACTACATTCTTACCTATAAATGTAATTTTCAGAATGAAAGAGAATGAAAATTGAAGCAAGAGTTTCACATGAAAAGTGAATATTGAGGTTTGGTTAACATGTAGATATTGTCCAAATCTTTTGTTTATTTTGGTAACACTGTTCAACATGAAATACATATATACATGTATGTACACTGTAGATGTAACGCAATAATACATTAGGGTTTCAGAAATTGAATGTGAATATCCTGGTTGCACTGTACATTGTTGTCAATACAAGCCAAGTTGTACAATATAGAACTTTAAACATTTTCTCTGTATTATATATAATACCTTATATAATACAATAGAAAACATATGGGCAATTGAATTGCTAGCATTGAAGGTACATGTATAGCCTGGTGCTTGAGTTCAGAAGAAAAAGGGTAAAATTAACACTCGAGAATAATCATCACGGCCATTTGTCCCCCGTCCCTGATCCTGCCAGGATTTAGAGTTGCAAAGCCACGATCAGTGTGACAGATCTGGTGCAAAGAAAAAGCCAAATTTACTCCCCTCTTTCTATTTTTGGGGGCTCATGTCCGCGGGGCATGCACTACATTATTGACATTTTGGGAAGCCTTCTGAGCGGCCGGGGATTGTGGTGCGATAGGGCTCCCTCGTGGTCGGCTTCTCTGCCTTTCCAATGATTTGCCGCCAAACGATGTTTTGGTTTCCTGCAATTGTGCGAGTTTGTTCGATTGTGCATGGGTGCATGCGAAGTAAAACAGATGGAGTTTGCCAGGAAGTGATAGTTTAGGAGACATATATAAATGTGGAGAATGTGTTTTCACAATATGTTCAGAACATAATTATAGGAAGTAGGGCAGTCTGATTAACATTTTAACCCTTTCAGGACGGGATTTATTTTTAGGGCTAAATTTATCACATATTGTTCTTCAAATAGTCAACAATGATACATTTATGCCATAGCTACATTGTTGAAATAAATTGTTTTTTGCAAGTATTGGACTTAATTTGTTTTGGAATTAATCCTACACTTTAGCAACTTGAATATTTTTGTAATTTCTAATCTGACTTTCAGATACTGTAGTTGACCTTATGGAAGGAACCCAAAATCGTGACTGGAGAATGATTCTTTTGTGTTAATTATCTCTTCTCTTCTCAGCCACCATTTGCATTTATTTTGTGAACATCTGCGTCCTTGACTGTATGCTCAGGCGTCATATGCCCGTCCTTGACCGATTTTGGCCTCTCGATCCTTAGAATGAGCAATCTCGAAAATGAATCATGCCGGTGTTGGTTTGGTGATTTACCGGTATACCCTCTAGGTCTACAGGTAGACTTTGTCTTGTGGATTAGTTGTTATTACTAAGCTGTTGGCAATAGCTCCCATCCCAACCTGTAAATAGTCTCCAATCATTCTTAATAAAACAGATATACTGTATAAAGCTGTGTCTACTGCTATTTCAAAATATGCTAAAAATATATATTCATTATTTAAATCATTATTACTTGTGAAAAGTAACATTTGCAATTCAAATGGATAAATCTGTCATATAGATGTACATGTGTAGTTTCTGTACATGTAGAAATGAAAGCCAGTAAATTGTAGATGAAAATAAGGGAAAATATAAGTTTTTATGATAAATGTAAACTTCAAAATATTAACTGAAGCCACAATAGGATTTATTTATTTCTAGAATATGTATGTATATAAATATTTGATTGAAATAACCAAAAGGTTGGTGTTCAAAACGTAAGCCCTTATTCTGCAAGGCAACTAGTTTCACCCTTTTAAAGTACAGCTGTGCTGGATACCTTTCAATCTCTTATCCCAGCACCAAACAAACAATGCACAATGAACCATTTCGCCTCTGGCTTCTTAATGCCTTGTTTTTGCTTGGCAATTTAACCCATAAGGATGGAGTGTTTTCTCTCACAGCCAACGTATGCGCTAACGAAATGCTCTTGGAAAGGCTAGTAGCTACTTCCATTTAGTCTTGCCTGTCAAAAAGGCTTTTAAAGTTTGCTGTGATGCATTACTTAGTGTGTTAATTATTAAAGTGTTTAATTTTTTGCAGTCCCACATGTATTTGTTTGTGTTGTGTAGTAAGCTTCGGAACTTTACAATAATTTAACTAGTACAGTGAATGTCTAAATTTACAAACTTTTTCCTCTTGCCACCATGCCCAGTAATTTTCTAATTTGAGTGGAAAGCTTCCGCCTCTTAAACACGTACTTGCACAACTCTACATCTAAACCCTAGCACCATATACATTGTACCTGAAGCCTGGTGAATTTAAAGGCCTGTTCAGCTGCATTTATACACTGCAACCAAAAATCATTGATTTTGTTCACGTTCCGGTGTTTCGGCAGTAGCGTGCAGCAACTACCGGCAAACACAAAGTGTTTTTTTTTTAAATCGACCCCTAGAGTATTTTAATTTCAAAACGCCTGCTGAAGTTTCACCAATATTTGCAGTGTCCATGAGTGGCGCCTAATTTTTACGAATCAAATTCTTTATTTGTCCTTTCTTTGATATTGATTGTGAAAAGCATACTTCTCACCGATTTGGGAAGATAATGAAACGGAAACATTTTTGTATTGTTTGATTCAGGGAGACAGATAGATCACTTTGAATCATGTAATATATGAGGAATTGCCTTCTGTCTGAATAATGATCCAGTAGTGATTAAGAAGACTCGATCTGGTTATCTGTTCGCTTGTGGAAAATTCTGATCACGCTGACTATGATATACAGGAAAATAACACTCTGTGCATGTTCTTCCATTGATACTTAAATAGCCCATTCAGAATAGAGCAAGTTTGAAGCACCGTGTGAAGAGATAAGTGTTGAATGTCGTTTAAAGAAACGTCATATTAAGAATCATTGTACTGCAGGAGGGGTGTATATATATACATGTGAAAAATAATATGATATACTGTTATAAAGGAGCGCTGTGTGAAGAGACTAGTGTTGAAAACGTCACCTGACTTGACAGCTAGCCAGTCATCAGTGCGCACTAATGATTTGCCCCGACCAGTTGAGACGGTTTTTTGTACGATACAACATTCATGCAGACAAGAACAGGATATTCGTTATTCACGTTTCCTTTTTTAATCGATGCTCAAACATGTGTTAAATCATATGTTGTTTTATCATAAGCCATTCAGACTAGAATAAAAGAAGATTTTATTGGTATAGCTTGCATGTATAAGATCGATTATTGTGGTATGAATGGATTTAAGCATCAGTGTGGCAGTTAAGCTCTTTTAAATGTAACATGCAAGGAGGTGCAAGGAGGACGTGTGCATGCATTAGAAGGCAGAGAATTGAAGAAAACAAACCCTAGGGGAATCCAAATGGCTGATAGGCAATTAGGGAGATTTTAAAAGAAAAGAAGAAAAAAGGATTAGGGGGAGAGAGAGGGAGGGGTGTATATGGAGATTGAAGGAGGATTGAGAATGGATGGAGAGTTGAGGGAAGAAGACAGAGAGGAGGGAGGAGCTAGAGGGTGGATAGAGGAAGAGAGGATGGAAGGGGAAGGGTAGGGGTGGGAGGATGGAAAGGGGAAGGCAGGAAAGGGAGGATGGATGGAGAGGGGAGCAAAAGGGGGAGGGGAGATAGTGAGGGAGGGGAAAAAGGCAACATAAGAAAGAAAAATGTTGATTCAACAAGAAAGTGTACAGATACACAGAGTTGAAAGAAAGATAATCCCCTTCATCAATACTTATAAAATAGAATGTAACGAAAGAAGATACAGAGGATTTACGAGAAAGATCGAGAAAGAGAGATGGAAGAAGATGAAGTGCAAGGTATACTTAATACGCTGACTCACAAATCATGTCATGCTAACATTACATTCACTCTTTGCCAAAGCCCTTCCTAAAGGACACATTTTCCGGCTGACTTTGTATTTCCAAATGAGGAGTTTTCTTCCTGTGCATCCATCTGTACACCATTGGATTGCATCGAGTACATGAATGAAAGAGCGTATGAGATTTTACGTGACTGGGAACAAATTGACGTATCTGTTCTCTCCTCTCACACATCCATACATATACAACTAGTGCCCACAAACAGGTGTGTCACTGCACTGTCCATTAAGCCCACCGCACATTGTACGATCCGTCCACAATGTAATTTTTGAAGAATTTGCAATAGGACTTGATATAAACATTCAAACTTGTAAAATCTTAATGGGCGAGGATCTGAATAGACACATGATTATAAAATTTAAATTTCAAGGGATTTCAATTTTTCAAGGAGAAGGAAAAGCTTTATCAGCTCAGAATTTTATTGATGTCAGACAAGTTGTACGATTGTCTATGATTTGAATCTGACTCGGCTCGTATTATGACTAAGAAGCATAAATTCCTGTTGCTAGATTTCTTATCAATATTTATAACCTAACTCAGGTAGATGACCTTTGTTAAGGTTTCCATATATAAATGTAACTGCCATTTATTTGAAAATTGGATCGCAAGTAGGATCATGTATATATGTCAAGAGGAAAAGGGAAAAAAGAGGTGCTATAGTTGAATCTCTCTTTGTTGTAAGGTTGAGTCTTTTTATATTGAATGCATGTAGATAACTAACTGTTTAAAAAAAAACTGAAAAATTAGAAAATACCTGTTCCTTTTCAAAGAGTTGAATGTCAAGGGAAACTGGCAGTTTACCTTGCCAACTGCCCATCAATTTGCTCAGGTTTTCGTTCAAGTATAAAAAGGTAACAATGCAGAACTCACAAAGTAGAGGCAATTGTTTAGATAAATATAAAAAAGAGGTCCTAAAAATGATCCTTGTGGCACGCCAAATGATTGATTTTCTCATGTTTTAGGTCTGTAAAATGGGCTGTGCCCAATGGCTCATTTATAGGATCTTGAATATTTGTTTGTACAATGACATGTGAAATATGAATGTCATTTTTCTCTCACTCTTAATTTAAAACACTTTGAGACTACATATCATTTTTTAATAGCTAGGAGGACAAAATGAATTAATTCCAAGAAAACTTACAAAGAGTTTTTTTAATAATTACAAAGAAGATTAATTACTCCATTTTAAAATTTAGATGGATGGCTGTATTTGAAACAATTTTTTCTTCTAAACAACCTACATGTATGTGTATGAACCATTCCATTTATCAGATTATACTTATATTGTAATTGTAAATTTATTATATTGCAATTATTGGTATATAATGTGATCAAATGAATTTTCTCTTTTTTTCATATATTTTTATTATAAACTTATTTGACTGGAGAAAATGATTGACAGGTGGAATAATTCTGGGTTAAATTGAAGCCCACAAAAACCACAAAATCAGAAGACACTCGTTGTGCGTCATATGAAATCAAGTGATGAACATCGTCACATTTTGGTGTAGGTCCAGCCAAGCAGAAGTAGAATTATAGTGAGGTTCGCACCACAGTCTGGTAACTTAAGTTTAGCTTGTGGTTTTTAAACTTCCAGGTTTTCTTGTAGCTATGTACCAGGCTGACCCACTTGTGATTACTAAGCTTTCAGTTTTCTCACAGTTGTAATTCATGCATTATCTTAAGTTTTAGCACGATAACTCAATATATGAACTAGGGTGGGTTCTCACTCGAACCTTTGTTTCGTGCGGACGCAATCAACATTGAGGCTACACCACCTTGTAGTTCAAATTAATGCTTTTTGGGGGCTTAAAGTTAAGTTTGAATATTTTTAGTTTCAGACCCAAATAAACCCTCGCTGTTAGTGGATTGTTGTTTATAACTTTGAGGTGAAGTGTGAAAGTGTGAAACTATGACGGATCTGTGTGAACATAGGTTATATACTTGTTACAGGTCATTACGGCATAGAAAGGCAGTGTTTGCGGTCTGTCTAGATGCCAAATGATCTGATTAACTCAACAAATATGGGGCTGACCCACTATGATAATCTCAGTGCTCGCTCCTCTGGAAAATATTATATCAGTGAAAGAAGGTATGTAGAGAGTGGGTGGGTGGGTGGGTGGGAGACAGGGAGGGAGAGAGGGAGGGAGGGAGGGATCGAGGGAGGGAGGGAGGGAGGGAGGGAGGGAGAGAGGGAGAGAGGGAGGGAGGGAGGGAGGGAGGGGGAGGGGGAGTGGGAGGGAGAGGGAGGGAGAGGGAGGGAGAGAGAGAGAGAGAGAGAGAGAGAGAAAGAGAGGGGGAGGGAAAGAGAAAGAGAGAGAGAGAGAGAGAGAGAGAGAGAGAGAGAGAGTGTGAACAAGAGGGGGAGAAGGGAAAGATAAAGAGAGGGAGAGAGACAGAGAGAGGAAGGAGGGAGGGACATATGTATGTAAACAAAATGAAGACAAAAAATGAAATAAAGGATAAAAGGAGAATTATGTACAAAAAAACCAATAAAAACTTGTGTATTTTTCCGAGAGAGATAAAGAGAGAACAGGAGAGAGACAGAGAGGTAAAATGAGGAAGATACACCACTGATCAGTCGTTAAAGTGGCTGGTCAACCATACTTTGCATTCATGAGTGAAGAAACAAAAATGAAAAAAGAAAGAGATAGAAAGAAGGCTACTTGTACACCCAATTTTACCCATTACTTTCTACCTTTTCTGCTTTTGAAATTGGTTCTCGTTGTATAGGATTTATGCTGAGTTTCAGGAAAGAAGGAATCACATTTTTTATTATCTGCAATTAGCAATTACGATTGGGGCTTTTCTTGAGTGGTATATCTTAAATGAGTAACGTATTGAATTAAAGTGGGCAAATTGGGGCTTAGTAGAGATGAAATACATCTGCCTTCTTAAAAAAAAACCTGGCATAATTTGTAGCATGCTGCAAAAATCTGCTGTCCCAGATTTATTGACCAACCTCATGTCTGGAATGTGTGTGGCTTCTGCAGTGCCAGTAGAATAAGACTGTGGAGCCATGCAAGAAAACAGTAAAGGATTTTATCATGTCGTTATTATTAATGATGGACTGTCGATGATACATTAAGTTGAACATTTTAAAGCTATACTAGCTGATATTTTCATTTAGGGGTATTTTGTGGCTGACCGTTAATCATTATTGGGCAGTTTGTGGGTGGTTGTTTTTGCAAAATATTTAACACAGGCTACAGGGAGTGGAGAATATGCATACATTGTGTGCGGGTAAGCCTGAATCCGATGACTGGGGTAATAATACATACTGCATCGTTTAGAAAACAAGTATAAGGCGCGTTATAAATGTGATCTATTATTGTAATTATTATATCAAATTATATGTGGGCATTGCCTGCCCATTTTTAACTTTTTAACTTGCCATGATATAAGGATTGGCAAAAATTAAATCCTTTAGATAATAATAGCTTGAATCATAGGTAAACGGGTCCTTGTTCCTTTCAGCATGTTTTGTTTTATTGCACTTGATGTTTTGACTATATCTACCATAGATATGAACTTGTTGTTGATATCTGTGAAATAATATACTCATCCTTACGTATGGTCTGACTTTTGGGAGAAACTAAAATAAAATAACTAAAATAAAATGTGTCACCAGTTCTTCTATATGTCTAGTTTGGGTTTGTCTTTTTTAAAGTACTATCTTCCTTAGATATGAACCTGTCATACACTTTTTTATGGAAAAGGAATTTTACTCATGTACATGCTCATTTAATTGTTGGACATTTCGATGGAAGGAAAGAAGGGGAGGGGGAAGGGGGGGGGGTGAGATAAAGAAAGAATGTCAGATAGAGAGAGAGAGATTATTTATATATATATATAAATATATAAATAGAGAGAGAGAGAGAGAGAGAGAGAGAAGGGAAATACATGCTATGTTTGAAGAAGTTCATACCACAAGGACTCCTTTTCTACATGTAGACACAATTTCAGTCTTAATGATTGAAAAGGGCAATGAGCTGTACCCACCAATCTGAACTACAAAATGATGCCAGATCCTTCCAATCAATTCAGGATTTCATCCCCCATAAAACCATTTATTCAAAAGAGGAAAGAGAGAGAGAGAGAGAAAGAGAAAGAGAAAGAAAGAGAAAGAGAGAGAGAGAGAGAGAGAGAGAGAGAGAGTGAGATGGAGAAAGAGCGAAGAGAAAGGAGATGGATCAGGAAGAGAATAGTAGAGAAGAGAAGGAAAGAGGAAATAAGAGTGGAGAAGAGAAGAAAAAACTGAAGAGTTCAGAGAGTAGAATAGAGAAGAAAGTACAAGAAGTAGATGCGAGAATTGAAAAGAAGAAAAAAGAAGGGAATGGAAAAGAAAAAGAAAGAAAGAGCGAGAGGGGGGGGGGGGGGGGAAGAAGATTTAGAAAGATGGGTAAATAGAGGGAGAACGAGAGAAGGATAGACAGAGGAGTGTAGACACACAATTCTCTATGCTGATTGGGCAGACAGAAATCTATTTGCTTCTAAATACCCAATTCCATTGATTTATGTCATGTTATTTGCCTGCTGTCTCTACTCCGTCTGTCTGCCAATGAAAAAGTGAAATTGAGAGACAGAGACAAAGAGAAGGGGAGAGGGAGAGAGAGAGAGAGAGAGAGAGAGATGGAGAAAGGAGAAAATGTAGGCAAGATAAAGATAAGAGAAAGGACATAGATGAAGAAGGAAAATATGGAAATGAGGGAAGAGATTGTCTTTATCTCGGGTGTAAGCCAATCTGGTCATCTTCCTTGGTGTTCACCTAGCTTGTTATTTCTTTTGTCTTTATCTCAGGTGTAAGCCAATCTGTTCATCTTCATCGGTGCTAACCTAGCTTGTTATATCTTTTGTCTTTATCTCAGGTTTTAGCCAATCTGTTCATCTTCCTTGGTGTTCACCTAGCTTGTTATTTCTTTTGTCTTTATCTCAGGTGTAAGCCAATCTGTTCATCTTCATCGGTGCTAACCTAGCTTGTTATATCTTTTGTCTTTATCTCAGGTGTTAGCCAATCTGTTCATCTACATTGGTGTTAACCTTGCCTGTTATTTCCTTTGTCTTTATCTCAGGTGTTAGCCAATCTGTTCATCTTCCTTGGTGCTAACTTAGCCGGTATCTTCACCCACTACCCAACTGAGGTAGCCCAAAGACAAGCATTCCTCGAGACCAGAAGATGCATCGAGGCTCGGCTTATCACTCAGCGGGAAAACCAACAACAGGTTAGTCATGGAATTATCTTACTTACATGTAACTATCAAAAACAAAGTTTAATTACCGGTAAAGAAAAATTTCAAATTTACACATTGACAGTAAGATTTGACAAACCTTGCATATGTTTTCCAGACTCGATACACATATTTTTGAAGAGTAGATAAAAACCTACTGCACTTGTTCATGGTGTCAAGTCGTCAACCATGAAAAACTTCACGCTTGCTAACTTGGTGCGTTGGATCTTCATGATGTTAACTTTGTCATTGTTGGACAGAAGCTTGAAGAGAATGTGTCGTGGGTGACTGCTAAGAAGGCATGTGTATGCTTGTAAGTAAGCAACCAGGGGAGACCAATGGCTTTACATCTTCTTCAAAGGACCTGGTAATGAGGATTAATGCCTTACCAAAGGGCACTAGCACATTGATTTGGTTTCTCACCTTGGACCTCACGGCTACGACGCCACTGCTCTACCACTGAGCCATCGAGCCATTTATTGTTGTTATTATTATTGAAAGACAGGCTTGCAAACTCGTTCATGGTACAAATATTGCATCTGCAAGAAACATTAGGACTGTCAATTCAGGCAATATCAGCACCCTATGATATTTCCCATAGAAAAGTATGAAATACACAGATGAGCACGTCCTTATATTTGCGCTTTTCAAAACTTGATGCACAGGTACATTGAAATTGCTTAAGGTAGACTTTTGAACATTTCTACAATCATAAAACCAAAGTGAGGTGTGTTTTTTTACGAGAGAGAACTTGACCTCTTTTGTAATGTACATATTTATCCCAAGTTGCTAGTGAATGGGTGTTGTGAGGATGTCAGTGAAATTTTGCTCATATAAAACAATTTAATATGCAGTATTTTAATACCATCTTACCAGGTGAAACGGATAGTTGGATTAAATATTATTCTGCAAATCTATACCTTCGTGATGAAGTAGAGTTTTCATTCTTTGGTGAAGGGTAGAAACGTATTATAGTGTGGAATCCATCAGAGCCGAGGATTAAATTGTGCAGACATTTTAAAATGAATACCTCTGCATTTTCTACTTCATTCGATCAATTTTCTATTCAGCTATACATATCAGGCAACCTTTTAAGTAGCTTATCATCTTGCGAATTTCATATAATGACATTTAAACATCGCTCTTTCAAAGAGTATAGTTGAGAAGGCCCTCCTACTGGATAGATCATGCGATTACATGCACATTTTGAAAGAAATTATATCTTGAGGCAGGCAATTAGGAATCATCTATTATGCAGTACATACATGTAACAATGGATTAATATACTTTGAGAATGATCAAACTGGAAAGAAATTAACTTTCTCTTACTGAAAACCATATGGACTACACATACATGTGGCATTAGAGTTTGGTCCACTCTTTTTAGCTGTGCAGGGGGGTGTTTCACAAAGATCCTAAGTTGAACTTATCTCTTAATTGGTCTTAACATTTATGGAAAACCATTAGCATCTATGACATTTTTTGTAAAAGTTATTTTAAAAGGCATATAATGTTGATTCAAATCATTCATGTTTTCTATTATCAAGAAGATTTCATGTTCTTGAAGTGGAATTTATAAAAAGTCTAAAATACTTACATTTTCGCTTTTGAATACATTTTATTTCAAGACTACAGATGGCTCTCCATAATTTTTAAGTCCAAGTTAGAGTTGAGTTTGACTTAGGATCTTTGTGAAACACCCCCCTGGTCTTATTTCAAATAACATGGCATTGGCAAAGCAATCCTTGTCGGGGGACATTCTCTAAAGTTTTTCTCTAGCTGACCTAAAGAATGAGGGAATGACAAGGCTTACAAATTATCTGTTATCTAAACGAGAACTTGACCTTTATTTTTACAGAGTTCACACTTTCATTGCTGCTCATAAGCTACCTGTTGATCAGCAGTTATCAACGATCAGACCGTCTCCATCGTCTGTAAAGTACATTATCTTGCTAGCTCAACTGCCAAGCCAGTGGCAACAGTCACGTAGGCATTAGGATGGGTAGAGAGATCTCAATTTAGTCGGCAGATGCCCTTCTTTTATCCTCAGAGTGGAATAGCAGATGAAAGTGATGGTTTTCTACGGAAGAGCTAAGAGGCTGGCTGCAGTAGGTCATAAGTCCTCACCACTTTACGCTTTTTGCCCTCCTTGTAAATGCTTGAACTAGCTACTGTCACTCAAGGAGAAGGCCAGTTCAGACAAGAAAGCTAGATCTACAGTACTGTTCACATTGCTGTCTCCGAGGAAAAATGATGTCGGGTGAAATTATTATTCACTTCAGTGAATTTCCTACAAATAGTTGCAGAATTGCATTCACAAATATAGTTTTTAAAGAAATAGAAATTATCTATCTTGTCAAATTCTGGGAAATATAGTTGTCAAATAATCTATCATTTTTTTAAAAGAAATAATTGCAATACTTACTCCATGAAATCTTCTAGAGTAGTTGTCTTGAGTAATTAGTATCATGTCATTTTCAAAAAGTCTTCTAGAAGTAGTTGTCAAACCTTCAATAAAATAAGTGTGTTTGGAAATTATAAAAATACTCTTTTGATCAAATCTTCAAGAAAATTAAAACCTACTGGTATAAAATATTCCTAACACCAAGTTTGTTTGATGAGTCATTCAAATAATGTACATTAGCTGTTAGTTTTGAAGTATTCACTTGATATTCAGTGATTCACCATTGTAATAAGATTCAATTCAACTCAAATATGGTTTATTATACAACATGGTTTGCAGCAATAACCTGAATTGCACATGTATACAAGATAAAAATTGATATATAAAAAATAAATTACACAGCAATATATACACAATTGATACAAAATGTTGTCTTACTACAATCATTAATATAATCATACCGATAAGAAACATATCAATCTGGAAAAGACATATACTAATCTTATCAATAAAATTAAATACATTTTAACAAGATTTTAATTGTTTATTACGACCAACTACATGAAATAATATTGTAACACTGGTACATGTGATTTAGATACAAAAAATACATAAATTGATACATTCAGATATGTTGTAAGAGAGATAGAGATAAAAGGAGAAGACATATGGTCAGTCTTCAAGAAAATTAAAACCTACAGAATATTCATGACACAGAATATGTTTGATGAAGCATAAAGATGCATGAAGCTCAGCGTCTTTGACTGGAAGTTGACATTTAACCATAATGCTATTACATTAAAGCTACTATTTCATGTTGAAAATGGATGTCAACCAGTTCAATGTGTTTTGATTTAGAAGTAGCATGCATTTTCCTTCCCAAGTTATCTCTAGCATATTATTCATCAAAGATTTAAACAAAAATCTATCCATAAATTGATTTCAGGATGAAAAGCCAATTCTTAAATTGGCTCAGTTTTCAAGCCATTACTCTTAGCAAACAGAGTTAAATGCCTTTAATATGGATTGCAAAATGACTGCAGGGTTTTGACCCTTCATGAACTAATTTGGGTACTGGAGAAGTGTATCCTCCATTAAAGCATACCAATTACCCAACAAAATAATTTGTGTATAGGTAGGCTATACAAAGTCAACCTAACAAATCTTTACCTGGCATTCTATGGGTTAAGGGTTAAGGAGTATGCAGAAAATAAAAGGATATATGTGTAAGTAGTCTTATCAACAACTTAAGACATGTTTTTGTTACAGATCACTGCAAGTGTGTTTAAACTGTGATATTTCTTTGTAGAAGGAATATTTGAAGCTCATAGTTTGACTAAAGTATAGTGACATAGACATGTAGAACCCCTGATATCAAAACAAAATATGTTTAGATGATTGTTACACTTGA
Organism: Strongylocentrotus droebachiensis; assembly: GCA_035222895.1. Taxonomy (NCBI): domain Eukaryota; kingdom Metazoa; phylum Echinodermata; class Echinoidea; order Camarodonta; family Strongylocentrotidae; genus Strongylocentrotus; species Strongylocentrotus droebachiensis. Next base: position 275,384 of record JAVYIG010001532.1, on the reverse strand, counting down.
ACCCATTCTTTAGATTTAAACATCCTTCATGTATTTGGGTCATAGAAGTCAATTTGGACATACATGTACATAATACTAACAACACAGAAGATACACATGGTACGTACAGAAAAAAGAGGGCGGTATATATATCCCATGACTTATAGGTCAGATAATGATAACACCTCAAAGAATACACATTAACGAGAATCATTCAATCGATAACACGTCTACACCCTGCTCGAACTGAGAGAGTACTTTATCACATTTGATTAGCGCCAGCTAGCCAGTGCATTCTTCCAGCACAGGAACCCACACGTGGGACTACAGGGGTTAAAATCTGTAAATTCCTGCGCAGCCCTTGACCCCCGGAGCTGTCTGTCAATCTAATGGTCCTATAATGGGACGTCCCAGGGGGGTTTGAGGTGGACGAAGTGGAGTAGCTTTCGCTTTTCTTTTTCCTCTCTCTCTCTAGGCGCGTCTTCATCATCTCGAGATTGCCAAATAGCCCGCTATTTCTGATTTGGGAAATAATCCCGAAGATACAAATCGCGTCTTCACTATCTCAAGATTCAACCTCGAAACTTGAAACTCGACCTTGAAAAATTAGCTTGAGATATTTTGCTCAGCGTTAGGGCGTATTGCGAATCTTCGGTCTAGTGAAGACGCACAGGATAAATAGCTGGATATTTTGCCAAATAATGGGATATTTTGCAAACTATCCCAAGATATCTTGGGATGATAATCCCGACCAAATATCCCGCTAATTGCTACTTTGGTCTGATGAAGACGCAAATTAGCTGGATAGTTCAGCGATCGGGATAGTTCAAATAACTGGATATTTGGCAATCTCGAGATAGTGAAGACAGGCCTTCTCTCTCTTTCTCTTCTGCTTTACGATATAGCACCCTTTCTCTTTTTATTTGCTGGAGTGGGTGTTTAGCACTAGCGCTTGTTGAGTATGAATGATTAGATTTATTTAGAGGGAGCAATCCCTTGCGCATTTGATAAAGCACGCACTGGTTACGATGTCCCCGGGCTAAAACACATAACCAGAGCCAGCCCTCTTTGTGTATTTCTTTATCGGTGGGTCGTAATGCTGAAAAGCTTTAAAAACAGCTTGACTTGGTACAGGTAGTAGCCCTTTAAATATATTTTTATTTTATTTTTTGGGGTTGATTATATTTATTAGGTTTTTTTTTTTTTTTTACAGCAAGTGCTGTACGTCAAGCAAGTATATCACTGATGGATTTCTAGGTGTATCATAATAGACTCTTTTTATTATCAGATTATGATTTCTTAAAAGGGAAAAACAATATATTTAAATTGAATCTGTTAATATTATATAAATAATGCATGTTTACGAGTGCCTTAGTCAGTATGCACTGCATGTAGGTCAAGTAACAATAAGATTATGAACATGACTTGTTGGGTTCATTTTCATTGCAAGGAGCTTGTACAGTGTTGCGCACAACTTGCATACTGCTGCACAAAATCGCATACATGTAGCCAAGCACAATCAACAAATCGTCGCACTCACCACGAACCGTCCTCTCTAGCAAAATTTGCTATTTTTTCATTTTTCATTTTTTTCCATTTTTTGCATGTACTCATGGTTACCTACATCCTGTAAAAATTTCAGAGCGTGAATATGCTTGGTTACGTAATACCGTAAGCATCACAAAGCGTCCGCTCAGCGATTATAGGATTTGTCTGCACCACGAACCGTCCTCTGTTGCGCGCGCGCAGAGCCTTCCATTCAATTTGTACACTGTCAGGTTTCGTGCAAGTAGAGCGGACGGTTCGTGGTGAAATCGCGTAGCGTGATCGCACATTTTTTCCACGAACCGTCCTCTCTGTTTACAAACCAGTTGTAGCAAAAATACTCCAACTCAAGAAAATATAAACACACTGTATCAAACTTTAAGACCTAAACTCTCAAGTAGTCCCATTGGTTTTTAGTATAATCTATTCTAAAGTCTAACAATTACCGTTTCAAAAAGTCCTATCTTTTAAACGTGTTTTCTGCAAAACTGACTTTTGCTTGGAAATGCGCGGAGAGGACGGTTCGTGATCCTCTTTAGCAAAATTTGCTATTTTTTTCATTTTCATTTTTTCATTATTTTTTTGCATGTACTCATGGTTAGCTACATCCTGTAAAAATTTCAGAGCGTGAATATGCTTGGTTACGTAATACCGTAATCATCACAAAGCGTCCGCTCAGCGATTATAGGATTTGTCTGCACCACGAACCCTCCTCTGTTGCGCGGAGTACCAGAGCCTTCCATTCAATTTGTACACTGTCAGGTTGCGCGCAAGTAGAGCGGACGGTTCGTGGTGAAATCGCGTAGCGTGATCGCGCATTTTATCTTTTCCACGAACCGTCCTCTCTGTTTACAAACCAGTTGTAGCAAAAATACTCCAACTCAAGAAAATCGAAACACACTGTATCAAACTTTAAGACCTAAACTCTCAAGTAGTCCCATTGATTTTTAAAATAATCTATTCTAAAGTCTAACAATTACCGTTTCAAAAAGTCCTATCTTTTAAACGCGTTTTCTGCAAAACTGACTTTTGCTTGGAAATGCGCGGAGAGGACGGTTCGTGATGCGAGCGACGAAATATTGAAGCATATACACATGACCTGATTACAGGCTTGCCATTGGCTACATTCTTGAACAAGTCTTATAATCTTAGTTATCTATGTTAGCATGCATCTTCTTTGTTATTACATTACAATGTACTGTCTGATCTAAGATAATTATGTTATTTTTTTATTGATCACAAGTATTTGCATATGTACACATAATTTACTTTTTAACTACACAAGAGGTACAGTGAAAATGAATGGGATCTACAATATGAAAAGATTGCCTATTCTTAATTTGTTATTGGCAGACATGCCTACACTTGAAGACGTAGGATTTAATATCTCATTTATATTCTTTTACCATGGCAACGTAGAAAGAAGCTTTGTATGGCTTCAGTGCATGACGCTGATGCAGAAGTATAGAGTGCATTGTCCGCATGGCGAAAGATTCCCATCACAAGCAGAATGTTTTTCATTGATTAAAAAAATAATGACATTTTGAAAATAGGTCATTGGAAATTTATATTAATGAAGAAAACGTATCAGGAAGAGACTGCAAGTTGACACACTTTGATAGGAGTTTTATATAGGCAATTTCAAGTAATTACTCTTAGATTTGTTGCTAATGGGCAGCAAAAATGAGCTATGTTGATGAGAAACTCATTAAAGAAACTCATTAATGAGGATCATTAATGATCCTTTGCTCACGGGGGGCCTAGCTACCTTATGGGATAGCCTTCTTGAAGACATCATAAAGTGTATAACCTCAGATTCCTGTAAACAAATCTTGTAAAAACGCTTCGGTTTAAATCTTAATTATTTCTACATGCGCCTTGAGCACTCCACAGAGTGGATTCCTTGCTATATAAGTTACATTTATTATCATTATTAAAGGAGTGCTATTTTTTTCCATTGCAGAAATATATATCAGAACGGCATAAACTTGAACATGGACATAACTTTTAAAATGCAAAACACTTAGGAACATAAATCTATACAACCTACTATTGGGGCAAAATTTGCATCTTAATGTCAAGACATTACTATTTTATTCATCAAATCAAGATAAGAACTACATAACTATGCACAAATTTGACATGAGCTTAAAAAGTGAATGTCAGCTTGCTTAATCCTTCCCGTGAGAGTGCTACATTGACTCACTACATTTAGTCTGTATTTCATATTTTGAATTGTTCAAAAATGATGATATCATTTCCAAAATCCCAACTCACATAAAATGGACATATTGTAGTATGTGTCCTTCTCCAGGGCATACATGTGTACTGTATGATGATGCACTAAAATCTTTTGGTGTGATAAACTGATATTTATTTCGTGTGTTTAGAGTCAGAAGGATTTAACTCTGTGTTAAAGTATATGATTTAATGCCCCTCTGGCTCTTAAAGGCATCGTTTAACAATGTTAAATCTGAGATGCATGGCCCTATGTGTTATCAGTGTCTGTGTTATGGTGTAATATTGAAGCCCTAAAAATTACGCTTCAAAATGATCATGAAGTGCTCCCAAAAAGTAAAAATCTTTGAGTGACCGTTTTTACCATACTCATTTCCCCCAATAGACTGTAGTGTTATAAATACAGTTAACAAAACAAAATGAAATTTAAATTTCCAATCATAAATATTGTGATATCAGACAGGCGATCGGCTTGTAAAAGTCATTGAATTCCTGACTGATCTGAAGGTTTACGATTATGATTGCAGCACGAGCTAAATCCAGGGTTTTTTGTTTCAGAATCTGAGGCAATGTTACAGAGTCACGTTAACGGGCACAAAGTCAGACTTTTATCTTGTTGAAACTCTCAATAATATAAGTGCATGGCTATTCCCCCCTCTCCTAATGCATACATAAGTATAAGTACTTGTTGTATAAGAACTTGTTGCTATGTACAGTAATATTACACTCTACAGGGCACTCAAATTAATACAGAACTTGATTTATTCATGCTTTTATGAACGTCACTGAGCGTCATTGATGTTGTCCCGAAGGAAAAGTATGTTCTTCAGTGTATAAGAGAGTAGAGTGCACGGCTTTCAGCTGTGGGTGTCGAGTTTCAGATGTAGCACTGATAGTTGGTAGTGCAGCGCATTATCCAAAGCATTTCTTAAATTTGGAAGAAGTCAAAACTCTGGTGCCAACAGGGGGGGGGGGGGGGGGGTGGGGGGGGGGGGGTGTTTCACAAAGATTCTAAGTTGAACTTATCTCTCAGTTGGACTTATGGAAAGCCGTTAGCATATGTGAAAATATTTTGTAAAAGTTATTTTAAGAGGCATAAAATGTTGATTCAAATCATTCATATTTTCTATTATCAAGGAGATTTCATGTTCTTGATGTGGAATGTATGAAAATTCTAAAATACTTGAATTTTTGCTTTTGAATATATTTTATTTCAAAACTACAAAACGCTCTCCATAATTTCAAGTACAACTTAGTGTTAAGTTCAACTTAGGATCTTTGTGAAACACCCCCGAGTTCTTATAGAATATGATTCCACAGATTTTCCAGAAATCAACTCAAAGGACTATTGTGTTGCCTAGAGAAATCATGATAGGAATATGTGATATATCATTTGAATATTCGCACCATTCAAAAGGTAATGAACAAGGCTACTGAGATTGCCAGCAGATATTTAAAGAAATAATAATTCTGACGGTAATTGTCCCATTGATATTTAGTCGTGGGGATGTACAGTGTACTTGTTTTTCTTTTCTTCAGAGTAACATTATTTATAGATTTGAAAGATACATGTACTTTTTCAGTTAGTTTAAATGGTCTTTTTCATATTGTCGAACAGCTACGTCTCATAATATCTATGATTGCTGAAATAATTGCAGTTTTAGAAAACAGAATATGTTCACATCTATAGAAGATAACAAACTATGAATGGCTTTTTTTAAAGGGTTACTTCCATTGGGGTTGGTGATGGAATTTTAATATGATGTTGTGTTTATTCTATTTACTATCTTGATAAGTTCTTCTTTTTATGTTGTTAATGTGAATTCAAATTCAAAGAAGATAACAATTTACCAGTGAAATTTTCATGACATTTTTATGGGATTTTAATTTTTTTCTGAATACTTTTCCTGATCTCCTTGTCTGTTATTGAATATAAGATTTTCGTTTTTTGTTGTCCATTGACAAATAATGCTCAAGTTATTTAGGTAATGGCTTAAAGAAATACTTCTGCTATCTGATTCTGTCATGCCTTGTACTTCCTGTTTTTTCTCTAAACTTTAACTTTAACTTTCTCTCTTTTTACCCCAATGTCTTTTTTGTGTGTATTAATCTGGCTCTGAAAAGATGATATCATGTACTGCAAGTCAGAAGGGCATTGAAGTCATATGATTTAATACAGAAAAAATGCCCTACTGGCTCTCAACAGATAATATTTGAAGAAAAAAACACAAGAAAACAACACAGCAGAGGCACATGAATCAGATGATAGGGCAATTCATTCATGTTTGTTGTTAGAGTCAGCATCATGTATGCTTTAGCGTGGGATGTATTTCAATTTACCAGCAAAACGATCCAGGCCTTCAAATTTACGCTCAATTTCCCTGTCACCTAAACGGCAACCAAGCAAAGCAGAGCGCTGGAAAGCTAGGGCAAGGCCGCTTGATTTGAAACGCAAATTACAGCTGGAGATTGCCGATGTTATGTGACAGCAACGCAATTTCTCCTTCCTCTCCCTGCTCTTCGCGTATCATTTGGCAATCAATCAGATGGATGAACATTCAGGGCAGATTGTAGATCAACTGCTTTTGAAATTGTCAACTGTATATCTTTTCTTTATTCATAAATCATATGGTAGGCAGTGGTAGTATGGATTTTATGGGTTGTTCAATGCGCATGAGAAGTGATATATACCGACGTGTGTCAAATATGCATTTCTGTGTGCTCAGCTGAAAGTCGTTGTTAAACCGTGCTCTCTATTGTACATAGCGAGGGCAAAGAAAAAGAGAAACAAAATGCATAAATTCGTCCTTGTTTTCACGAAGTGACGGTAGCGAGGAAAATCGTAATGCAAAGTGAATGCAATTTTTTTTCACTACCGTCACTTTGTGAAAACAGCGACGAATTTTGCTCATGTATGTTGAGTTTTCAAATGTTATTTCTTTAGGCTAGATACTTACCAATACAAGCTAACAAGCATTCAAGCCTTTATAATAGAAACACATTACTGATTTCAAATCATTATTTGACAATGACAATGCAAGACTTTACAACAAATTTTTTGGTAGGATCCACATTTTGAAATTTAAGGGTCTCTATTCTTGAATCTCATGAGATTCATGTCAATGTAGCTTTTGTGCATCTACGTTTCCTTGGCACCATTAATTAATTCCAATATTTTACTCTAGGATTCTACTGCGATTATTCCTGCATTTTCATTTCAAACTCATGACTTTTGATTTAATGTAGCATCAATACAAGCTCTCAATTATTGCCAATTTGAAGAATGAAAGCTGATTCATTTACCACTAAATGACCTATGACCTTCATGACATTTGCAAAATGCTTATTTTCGACTTGAAATTGGCAACGCTGATATCACACTGTCATTCAATATTACACACTTCTGAGTTCTGACAAATATATTCCTTTCAAGATGGAACTAATTATCTGCTAAGGGCCAAAAGGGTGTTGATACTGTGTAAGAATATGCAGAAAATGAATTTCTGGCCCTTAATAGCAAAATATATATCATGCGCTGTTTTTTTGTTGTATTTTTTTGTGTTGGGCTCAGGTGGCTCAAAAACATATTACAACATGTATCTTACTCCAATTGGTTTTATGAAGTCTATGCTAGAGACGGAAAATTGGTACTAAAAAATGACAAGACAGAAAAAAAACTCTATGAGAAGGACAAGCTACATAAAGAACAACCCGCAATATATATATAATCACATGTTTCTCATTCATTGCCACATGTTTTGCTTGTATAAGGAGTAGCTTGTTAAATGCCACGGTGTATGTCATAGCTAGACAAACGAAAACCCTGATATGTTTTTTCTTGCATGTTTTTTATTTGGTTTTCTCCATGCCTTTAGCAACATGCATTGCAAGTATATAATGATTGTCCTGTTTGAGAAGAAAAAAAATTGTTCAGATGGTGTTTGCTTTCCATGGCTATATTGCTGCTGTCTTGAGCAATTGTATTAGTTTAACTTTATTGTCATAATTGACTACATGAATACACTCGATAGGCACAAATATATTGCATTATTTCAAACACTTTTTAATCACAGATTCAAGATAGGAGAGTGGTATGAAGCAAATATGGCTGCCAATACAACAACATATGTAAAAACATGAAGTTTACTTAAACCAATAATGTATTCCATAATTGTCAATAACTTGTATGACGTGTTATTCCACATAGATATGTCTACACACATATTGACTTGATATAGGGGCTCAATGCCCTAAACTGGTTTTAATAAAGGTTCAGTAAAAGTCTGCAATTTTCAGGGCATCTTGCATTTCATTGACTAAATATCAACATGTACAGCTGTATTTTTCAGGCCCTTGAGCGGTGGCTATATTTGGAGGATAAACTCCTTGCAATATTTTGTTTTTCTGTTGAAAGATTGTTATGCAGGATTAAAATTGGTTTGTAGTAGGCATTCTTTCTCTTTCTGTTTCTCTTTCTGTTTCTCTCTCTCTCTCTATCTCTCTCATGTATGTACATCTGCTTATCCATCCTAATGTTCTTGTTTTCGCCATTAGTTAAAGCACTCTCTTTCTAGAACTTATTAGTGCATATTCAGTTACAGACTAAAATACAGTGTATATACACCACAATTTCTGAACTATATTTAGAAATTCATTTTTTGTTTCTTTGAATAAAAAATCTCCCATTTACAATTTCGCTATATTTGCTTGTTTTGCTCTTGATCTGTTGATGAGAAGTGAGAAAATCATGTTGATACATCCAATGTTTTGAATGGATGTGAAAAAAACTAAAAAACAATGAGATTTGAATCAGGGTTCAAACCTCTGTTTTTGCTTTTGTGTGAACAGGTCTTTTATACTATGAAATACTGAACTTTTTAAACATCCATTGAAAGGCTATACCAGATCATGAATTGCAGATGCATCTTAGATTTGTAAAACTTGAAACATTGTTAAACAATGCCTTTAAGTACCTACCAATGGATATAATTCTAATGATACACATATAAGGTTATCAACAAAATTATGTTGTAACTTTGTAAGTATGGGAAAAACTTTTGTCTTCAAAATGTGACGTACTGAAAGCTTACATCTACAAGTATTTAACAATAGCCTAATTCAACCAGTCCACCTTTCATTCTTGAGTTACAGAAAACAAAAAAACAATTTTTTTTTTACCAAGAGGTATAAATAATTCAGTTGTAAAGTGTACATGATAAGTTTGACGTCAATTAAGTAAATTGCCCTATATATTAATTCAGCCTGTATTAGCAGTCTGGCTCCAATAGCTGTGAACTATGTCAAGTGTTTTGATTACATATGAATGGGGTTGTTTTGGAAGTCATGACATGCGGAGAGCGGAGATCTTGTACGACCACAATTGAATTACCCCAATCTCATATTTCATTCCCCCATTAATTTGATAGGTAATTCATAGGGAATGAATATGCGCTCACGAGCACAAAACACTTTTCATCTCGTCCGAATAGGAGAGGGGGGAGGGGGGGGGGGGGATGGTCGATGGAGGTATGATTTTTTTTTTCTTCTTTAAACACCAGAGCGTGGAAACCTAATACGGGATGGAAAAATATGGATGGTAAGTGAAGCGCCCATCAACGCCGCTTTTAAAACCATTTTGGATATTCAATTGCATGTGCCCACCGGCGCTGGTGCATATCTTTATGGTAGCGTCGGTGCGGTATGGCCGGAAGAGTTTTGGGGCTGTAAAGGATGAGGGAACTTTGTTCTGGATCCCTTGTGATCATGTTCATGCAGATGGTGTTGTGTTTAGAGAGTGTTGGTTGCCTGGTGGTACGTGTGAAGTTGAAGAATGCGAGGTAGTAGACAATCAGAGGCGAACTCGACTTAAGAGCAGGTTCAGAATCGTCTTCTTTGATTGACGGTTTCTTCATCCTCTCTGTTCAAATGTAGAGCCTGGATAGCGTGAGCTAGTGATATTACTTGGCAGCATATTTTCTGTTTGGAGTCAGAAAGGCAAATAGCACATGTACTTAAACAGAGTTAAATCATTTCTGGCTCTGAAAAGAAGTCATGTTGAAAGCTAGAAAGTCACCAACTCTGCCCTAGGCCTGTTGCACAAAACTTACCATTGATGGTAACTTTGCCATCATGATCAATGGTAACTACCATGGACACCTTGATTCTGACCGGCTGGTGATCGAGCCCTGTTACCATGGTAGTTGCCATTGATGGCAAAGTTACCATCAATTGTAAGTTTTATGCAACAGGCCCAGGTGAGGTATGTGAGTTAAAGTGAATGGCAAAAATCTCTCTTTGTCATTGAATTCTGTTATACCTCAAGCCTTAAATGTTTGTATTATTTTTTAGATAGCTACCTGGTAATAATCCAAAGGTAAAAATTACTCTTTTTCCTGAACTGACTTTTTTTTTTTTAAAGAACAAGAATCCAAACATTTTTGTTATTGTAAAACATGTATCAGCAACTGTGATTGTTACATTTTATGTTAGTTTGTGTGTCGAATCTGGTGAGGCATGTAGAAAGAGAGAAAGAGAGAGCTAGGCGTATCAAGTATAGAAATGCAATAAGCTCGAGGCCCTTCTAAGAACCCTCTCCACAGCGTTCAGACGTCAGCACTCCAGCCCAGCAAAGGGTGTAGCTTTCATACCGAAAGGTGAAGAGGTTGTATGAGGATTTCTTACAGCCACCGTACCGTGCAGAATGCTTTATGGGGATTGGGGGCGGAGATAAAAAGGTTGTATAGAATAGAATGTTCGCCACAAAAATGCTCTGCGGTCAGTTACCTTCACTTATCAAATTCTAAAACTTCAACCTCCTGGATTATATCTATATCTAACCCTTCCACTAAACCTTTACATAACCATAACCCTAACCCTTATTATAAATTCGAGCCTTAAAGCAGAGCTCCACACTCATTTTATTCAGAAGGGGTTCCGGATTCAAATTTTAGTAGTAGTAGTAATGTTTTTTTTTACCTGACTGCTTAGAAAGCACAAATGCTTGTTTGTAAGCAACCAGTGGACTGACGGCTTTAGGTCCTCTCTGAGGGACCTGGTAATGAGGATTAATGCCTTACCAAAAGGCACTAGCGCATCGACTTGATTTAGAAACCGGGTTGCCAGATTACGAGACCACTGCTCTACCGACTGAGCTATTGCATAAAGTTGGTATGCATGTAAAATCATGAAACTTTAGGGGTCTGGATGTAGATTTTGGGCACCCATGTGTCCCGGGCACCTGTTGGTGTCAAGCCCTACTCAATGTAAAACATAATTTGAACCCTAAACTAGGGCGTACCACAAACAGGTGCCCAGGACACACGGGCGCCTAATTTAAAGCTGGTCTGCATCCCCAACATTTCAAATATTGTACATAGGGCTCTTGCATACAGACTTTTAAAAGATAAATCTGGACGACCTAAAAAAAAAGTTAGCGTAGAGTCCTGGCTAACCCTAGAAGATACAAAATAATTCCTGGAACGTCGTTACCACAGCAAAGGTCAGATCAAAGGTCAGATCAAATTAAAAGCATTTTAACCCATTGACTACTAAATTCTTTAATTCCCATAGGCTTAGTACATGGAACACCCGGTTTCACTAGGCAATGGGTTTAGATACCGGTAGTCGATTCCTTTTTTATATCTTTGGAAATTTTCCTTGACATTTTGAGTTAACTCATAAATCAAAACACCCCTCTCATCTTCGTTTAAACGCTTGTAATCATTAACCTTATATAGGATGTCATAAAATGATTACAGAGCTTTTATGAAATCTTGTGTCATGTGAGAAATTTGGCCAGACTGTTCTTAATATGCAATTGCATATATTGAATGCTTGCTTTAATATCATTCAGGAAAATACCTTTGATATTGGAGGTAATATACAAGTATTAGTTACAAGATCTAATCAGGCTCCTCACAACAGCAGAACAAAATCATTACTGATCTTTCAAGAAATCTTGAATCATGGAAACATTTCAGTCATATATCATCTGTACAGGGCCAGAAGGGTGTTATATATAACTCTGTGTTGTTCTTCTGATTCTGAATATAATGTTTGGCCGACATGAAATTTAATTCAGGGCAAATATATATGTTTTTACTTCTCATTGCCTGGCTTCTTGCCTGTTTTGCTGGGGCGTTCTCGCGCTGGAGAGGGTCTGCCAGTGGAGCCTTGCGGAAGAGATTTGCAAGTGTGGACCGCTGCCTCAATGCCTTTTTACATTTTTACCTTTTTTATTTTAGTAAAGCTTTTAGTAAAGTTTGGAGGCATAATATGCAAGCAGTTTTTATTCTCCCTTCCCCTCACCTACATTCTTGTTCTTTTCGACTTGCTCTTAATTCCTTTATTCCATTTTGGTCTATCATCTTACTCTGCTATCTCCTCTTCTTTAGCGTAGGTCTTTACCTTTGTCATTATGTATTCAAATTTGTTAGTAAATCTAATTGATGTTTTTGTTTTGTGCACATTCATGTATTCTTAGGTTATTTATTGTTATCTTTTGCCAGTGGAGGCCAATTTTATGTGTTTTTTAACGTGGACAATAAAATTGAATCTACAACTTAAAACCCTTCTGGCCCCAAACAGATAATATTGCTGTATTTTATTTGGACTTTGGACTTGAATGCAAAAATGAAGTAGCTTGTCATGCTTCTGACTCTTCTTCTAGAAAAATATTATATAAAAGGAAGGAGAGATCGAGGGAAAGTGTTTGAGTGCTTCCGGTAACTCATCCTCAGGACAGTCCTTGCAAGAGACTTGGATTTCATCGCAGACTTTCCAAGAATTAAATAATGGATATACATTTCCTGAAATACTGCCTCTCGCAAGCATCCTAACAATCAAATGGCGGACGAAAAAACTATAGAGATAAGCGAGCCTCTTATCTGATTATGATCATGCTTTCTTTCCAATGGAATTCTTTGATTTTCGTCCTTGAGAGGAGTTCAACTTTTCGGCTGTATTTTTTGGTATCATAATTATTATAAGGTTCATAGCAAAAATATTGTTGTATAGCATTGCAATGCCTTGACCTTCTGCAGAATGGATGTAAGGTATCTGTTTCTTTTTCTATTTTTATGTGTATTTGTTCTTGTCAATTGATTTCTCACTGAAACATTACAAGTTCTATGACTGAAAAATCTTCTTCTTTTTAAAAATGTGTAATGTTATTCTTTTGTGATCAAAAGTTACAGTTACTAAGTATGTTCTCTTCAACTCACTATATTAACCCGATGAATACTGAATTGTCTCTTTGCCAAAGGGACATGACATATTCAGTTGCCAAAGCCAATGGCTTAGGTGTGCCTTTTAAAATTCACTACATATATTATGTTCAGAAGATTTCTCTATCGACTTCCATAGGCCTACTTGTTGTCTTAATTCTTTGCTTTATGAATTTTTAATGATTTTTGTTTCTTCATTTGATTTCTTTGAACAAATCTATATATATATATTTTTTTAAATCCATTGTTATTTAATTTTAATTTTAATTTTAATTTTAATTTTAATTTTTAATTTTCTTTTTTTTTTTTTTTTTTTTTTTGGGGGGGGGAGAATGGGCCGTGACTTCTGTTCTCTTCAGGTTTTATGTTTGCTCAACAGGTAGGCCTACTCTTCACCCCTATATATATCATTCACTTCTCTATTACTAATACTATTACCGTATTTGCCGGCGATAAGGCCGCACCGCCGCATAGGCCGCACCCCAACTTTGACATTTCAAATTGGAAAAAAAAAAAAAAAAAAGGAAAAAAAAACAACGGACAAAACAAAATTATCGTAATTTTATTTCAACAAAGATGTAGGGTTAGGATTAGAGTTAGGGTTGCAACTTTAGGTTCGGTTTTGGGGTAGAGTTTTGGAGAGGTGTAGTGTTCAGTTCAGTACTTGTAGGATATTGACCTATAGGAGAATGTGTCGTAGTAAACATGTACCATCGGTTAGGAGAAGAAGCGCTGTTTAACTCTGTGTTACGGTATACAAGTAATTGACATTCTCGCTCCAAACAGATGATACGCCTACCATATTTATCACCTTAATCTTCATGATCTTGCATTATGATGACCACATCTATTCACTATCATCATCATCACCATGGTTGTTGCTATGATACTGCATACATCATGGTCACCACCAGTCAATATATAAACCCCCTCATATACAACCCACTTTTCAATGCTATTCCCTACCACCAGTCCAGTAATCATCAATTTCCTGACCAATTCTACCCTCCAATTCTGCCCATCTCATCCTTCCTAGCTCCCAACGGCCTGTTCAGACTGGAAAAAATTCATAAGAAAAACGTATACCGAAATGTATAAAGATTCATGGCATAGGTAACTGGGAATAAACAATACATGTGCAATATCATGTGAAGAAATGTTGTTTAAAGAAACGTTGTTTGGAGAAATGATTTTGAACAGGTCAGTTGACGTGAAAGCTGGCCAATCATCAGTGCGCGCTCACAATAAGCCCCGCCTATTTACACTGTTTTTGTATCATATAACATTCAGACTTGAATGAGACCAGGATTCTTTAAGGAGTTGTCTTCAGAACGATACTTAAAGATAAACTCCAGTACTGGTAAAAAAAAAAAATTCTCACAGAATCAAACGAAACTTACACTGAATGTTCAAGATTACAAATAAATGACATGTGCCAAATAATTTTGGAAGAAAATGTATACTGGCTGAGTAATGAGCATAGAAAGACAAGGAAATCAAGGTAGTACTAGCCCCGACACCATGTGTGTTGTCCCATATATAGCTTTCTATGTGAGTGCTTGTTGCTTTACCAAGACTCGGTCAAATTTATTATGCTACATGATCAACTGTTTCTGATCCTTTCCACACCTTTTCTTTCACAATGCAATTGCATTACCAGTACTAAAGTTTATCTTTAACCATGAGTTTCACTATACAAAGTATTGTTTAATAGACAATGTTTCTTTATAGGGTGTTCAGACTAGAAAAATGTAACTGCTATTAAATCGTACAACAAAACAGTGAAGACGGGTTGTCTAAATGGGGTGTAAATTGTTCCAATTTCCCCCAAGCTCTCTCTATTTTCCTTGATTTCCTTATCGTCTATCTATAATCTTCCCAACCCATTTGACCCTCCGGTGGACTTCACCTCCAAGCTGCAAAAATAGCTCTCGCTATAATTTGATGTAAACTTTCTAGGATGGAGCTATTGATTATCAAATTAATACTCCTGCTTCAAACAGCACCGCTAAAGTAAATACTGCCCTCGCCAGTTCCCAGGCCAACACACCACTAGAAGGATGCCGATATTGAACATTAGCAAGGAAGGTGAATGGGGCAGAGACATATATAACCACTAGCTTGCTGGCCAAGATCCAGAGTAGAATATGGCTTTTCAACATATCTAATGTTTTCTTGACTTTAGCTATACAATAAACATGAGTACATGAGGTAAAATGATAAGTCCTATACCATGTTAGACAACACTTAAAAGTAGGATTTAGATCAGATAAAGTGTCCTTTTATCATATACTTATGTTTCAGATGATTTGATGTTCCAAAGTTGCTTACAAGCGAATACAAATAAGAATAGCTGCATCAATGTATATTTATGCTCAGAAAAATATTAATACAAGTGGAAATGGCTTCAAACATTGGTTATTTTTCTTCAATTTAATTTCAACTGTGGATAAGGAAAGGTCATAGCCACTTTCTATCAGCCATCTATATTTCTTACTTTACTTTAGCTGAGTCCTTCCATTTTTTTGTGCTATGATGGACCAGCACTAACAACAAAAAGAAAAAGATCATAGACTTAGACCAATTAAAAGGATAAAAAGGATAAAAAGGATGTACAGTATATCGGCATATCTTTGTCTTATTATTGTAAACAAAGTAATGTGCAAATGTATTAAATGTGCAAAATATTCCTCCTTTGCAGTATCCAAAACATACTTTAAATGTATAATAGTGATAAAATAACCATACTTAAGTTAATTCAACACCGTCTTGCTTTTCCATGGGATCATGTGGAAAATTATGTCTGCCTAAATCAATCTACCAAATTTACTACGAAGGTGATATTTCATTCCACTTCATAAAACTCTTTTGGCCGCTTGACAGCACTTAATTAGTTCTCTTTTGCTATATGATGTACACATAGCCAGGTATTACTCCAATGAATTATTAAATATTTTAATTAGAGTAACTGGCGTTTGCTGATTAATAGCCGTTAATGATGGCTTATGTGGATTGGGAACCCTGATATAATTTAACACTCCTATTAAAGTAATCAGCCGGCTATATGGCGAACATTGATGGTCACGGCAACCATGCGTGCATGTGCGTGCATGTAAACAGACTTGCATATCGTCATAAGCAACAGTTTCCACCAATATTGTGTTTAAATATTAAAAGTTAATCTTATCAGGCTGATGGCTCCAACTGGCGTGGAAGAGAAAAAGAGACTTTAAATGTCACGGACGATATATCGTGCTGGCGTACGTGTATCGGTGATGTGCTGTGTTTATGATGCAAGGGGATGACTGTTGAGCGACCGTGTCTATTGTATATAGATCAGGCTGCTACTTTAAAAAATGGGTTTCTGTTAATTCTTTGCCCAGTAATATTCCTGTTGAGTGAGATATTTTAAAAACATTTTAAAGACATTGAATAAAAGGTAAAACTGTTTCAACCTGTTGTGACTTCAGCCCGATCTATTTCCACATGGTAACATCTTGAAAGAATGAGATTTACTTTACAAAACTATTAAAGAACCTTGCTAGCAAATGGTTTGAATTTATTTTGTAAAGATATAGCAATTATATATTAATGTATCTAGTATTCATAACTAATCATTATTGATAGTATTAATAATTTTGACGATGATCAGTATTAATTGATAAAGCTGTTTTAAGTATCAAGTGATCAACAGATCACGAATATGTTATTGCTGTGTGGCTTTATTCAAATTTTAACCTCAACATTGTCCCAATTAATAGGAGAAAATACATTTCCTATAAAAGAAAAAAATCAGGTAGGGGGGGGGGGGCAATTGTGGCTATTTCTGTAGCCCTGGGGCGGTATTCTGAACCCTGTGTTATCTCTAATATTGTTGTATCTTTGGAGATAAGATAAAGTTGGTATTCTGAACATTGTTGTAACTTTTGTGTTATCTTTTGTTGTATCTTTTCTCTCATCTTATTGGCCGCGCCTGTGCTCAAACTTTGGTGCGCTTGTAATTGTGCGTATTATTAATAAAGTGGCATTTAATCCTCATTTGCATATGCGCACGGGAGATAATATGTCGAGATAATTGGTATTCTGAAAGTTGTTGTATCTTTTATCTTATCTTATCTTGCATGGTATTTACAACAATATTTACAACAGGTAGGGGGTTGTTGTATCTTTCGTGGTGATATAATTGCGGCAATATTTTTTGCCCAGAACCAACTTCGTGCCAATAGACGAGTTAGAAGAAGATTGTGTGTTGACCGGAAACATCACAGATGAGAACTTTCTAAGATATTACATGCTAGGATATGACGATTTTAATGCTTTCATCTTAACCAATATAGTGAAAGCGTGATTTGTCTTCGTGATCCACATTCAACAGCGCATAATGATGACGCGCGTAATAAGTGCTCAAATAACTAATTACGCCCAAGATTAGTATGCGCTAGACGCATCTTCAGATATGGCATAAAGTATTCCTATTGGTTGACCTACTTATCATGCTTATATAAAAAAGATTTTGATTGGTAGGGTCCATAAAAATGGGCGTGTCATCAATGGTCAAAGATAAGATAGAGGCGGTCCTTCAAGAGATAACACAGGGATAAAACAATGTTCAGAATACCAACTTACAACAATATTAGCGCTGTGTTATCTCTGGAAGATACAACAAAAGATAACACAAAACTTACAACAATGTTCAGAATACCACCCCTGAGCCCCATGTATTTTTAGGGCTATTGTGTTCACTTTCACTTTAATTGTACAACACTTGCTTCAGCAACAGTTGCTCTATGGTCAATTTCTAACTCTGATCAAGGCATCAAGCTCCTAACTTCACCCCTGAACCCACTACATAATTAACCTGACTCTCACTCTAAGCCTGACATAAAAACCAATGCAACTCAAACCCTACTAACCTCTGTTGGGAGCCAGAATTGTTTTAACTCATTTTACACCCTTTGCCTCCAAAAACATGATCCATATACATCCATCTCAAAGAAATGAAACCTGATTACAGATTAAATACATCGCTGATACAAACATCCAATAATCACCCTCATCTCACTGTCATACTTTTACAAAAGTGAGGAAAATAAACTAATTCTCAGAAAAAAAATTCCTCCTATTGCTGCATTTATGACAATTGATTATTTCAGCATTGTGCTCTGGGGGTTATCAATGTAACTTCCATCTGAATCAACCTTCATATGTTTCAAAGACAACAGATAATATATCTGTTTGATTTCCAAATTACACACTATAAAACATATCCTTGGGTCTGCTTACAAAGATTAACGGCTAAATGAAAGCAATCAGTCATATGGGAGTCTCGATAATGAGAAATATATCCAAGCAATTATGAAACCATTATCAATATTGTTGATATATATATAGAAATGGTTATTGTAGTTATTATGATAATATTTTGGTTAGTAACAAATGAAGATCCATGTATATATACACAAACTGACATTTACCTTGATTCATTTTCCATCTGGGAAAATAATTTATTTGATGCCAAATCAATTTGCAACTGACACAGATTTATATCTAGCTTCCATCATCAATGAATATCATATTTTATGCCAAGTGCTATATTTTTGCACTGTGTGTATCCTCATTCCTTTCATGATATCACTAGCAGTTTTAATGATTTAGGGATCTACCTGTAGGCTTTCTGAAACATTTTATAAAAAAAAAAAAATTCTTTAAACTTTCAGGATTAGTGTTAGGATTAAGTATATGGAGTTTTGGCCTAAAGTGGAAATCTTGAATTCAATGAATGTTAGAAATTGAACAGAGAGAAATTGTGGCTGGAGTGTGTGTCATGGAATCAGTATCCTTAAAGATAAACTTGACTAGTACTGGTCATGCAAAAAAGTGATTGGGAAAGGTGGAAATAATCATTCATGTATTCTGTGAGGCTTTTTCAATCATCAAAATAAATAAAGGAAAACAAAACTGACTCAGTCTTACTCAGTCTTACTCAGTCTTACTCAAAATCATGTGCACTGCACACAAATTTGGATATATTGTACTATGCACAGATGTAGCATGAAAGCTTAGTCCAAACTTTTAAGCTTTTCCTGGGCAGCATATTTCAAATATGAGGGCATTTGAGAATTATTTTTGTTGGGTGGGGGGGGGGGGGACATTTCTACTAAAACATTCTTCCAAACTGACAAAAAGAAAGCTATATTTATTCTTTACCAGAGCTCAACCTTAAATTTTAAAGGCATCATCGTTTAACAATGTTTAATCTGAGATGCACGGTCCTACGTGTTAGATGTCTGTGATATGGTGTAATATTGAAATCCTAAAGAAATTGCACTTCAAAATGATCATGAAGTGCCTCAAAAAAGTAAAAATCTTTGAGTGACCTTTTTTACCATACTCATTTCCCCCAATATACTTTATTGTTATAAAAACCGTGCTTGTAAAAGTCATTGGATTCCTTACTGACCTAAAGGTTTATAATTATGATTGCAGCATGAGCTAAATCCAGGATTTTGTTTCAGAATCTGAGGCAATGTTACTGAGTCACTTTAAAAAAGAAAGTCATATTTTATCTTTACCAGACCTCAACTTTCTTTAAACAAAAAGTTTAATGGTGATCGATCTTTATTAGATTCTTAAGCGCTGGACATTCCTGAGGAGGATGCAGGCTATGTACAGATGTAGTCATCCATGTTCTTACAACCTGAGGTCTTTGTACTTCTCCTTCTGAGGACGTCCCATTATAAGCAGATAATTGCATACTTCGAGAAATGCCAAAACTCATCTAGCCAGCCCGCTCCAGCATCGGGTCCTTTCACACTGCATGCCCCAAAATGCACTAGGTTTCAATTGTCCTACGACAACACGATCTCAACTACAGTCAAACATGTCTATAGCGACCGCCAAAGGAAACACAAAAAGTGGTCTTTGTAGACAGGTTCCTTTAGTATATGTTTCAATGAGAAACCATTTACATGGGAAACCAAAAATGTGGTCTTTGTAGACAGGTGGTCACTAAAGCAGGTTAGACTATTACAAAAAATCTACTCAAGGGTAATTTCCATACCCTATTTGTATGTTCTGTAGAAATCATGTTTGCATTATGTTATCCGTCATTGTCATTGGAATTGCCCCAAGTTTTTTTTTCTTCTCCAAAAGTAGTGTTCAAAACTGATTTAGCAGCAACATTTTCAGAATGACCACCTGCCTATAGAGACCATATTTTGTATTGCTTTGCTTGAGCTATGTTTTTTGTATTTCTTATCAAATATATATGAAAAAAACTTGTACCTGTTTCTTAAAGACTTCTTGTCTTTAAAGTTTCCCCTGGTGGTCTTTATGCACAGGTTAAGTTGCTGTAGGCGTAGTATACCTTTGAACTATTATTTGTAACATATTCATGTATATATATATATATGAAACACTGTAGTTTTAGTTGCAAAGGAAATCAGTTCCATATACTTTAATTTGTACCACAATTGGTTTGATTTATTTTGAATAATGCAGTTAAAGTTTCTTTTTCTTTACTAGTTTAATGATCATTTTCCAAGTAGAATAATTAACATTCTTTTGTATCATATTTGTGAGATGCATATAGATTATCAAGTATTAGGCAACATAAGAAAATAGTATTTTATTATAATAATAATTATTATTATTACTACAACTACTACAACTACTGTTACTACTACTACTACTACTACTACTACTACTACTACTACTACTACGACTACTACTACTACTACTACTACAACTACTGCTAGTACTACTACTACTACTACTACTACTACTACTACTACTACTACAACTACTACTACTACTACTACTACTACTACTACTACTACGACTACTACTACAACTACAACTACTGCTACTACTACTACTACTACTACTACTACTTCTACTACTACGACTACTACTACTACTACTACTACTACAACTTCTGCTACTACTACTACTACTACTACTACTACTACTACCCTATGAAATCTAAGTGTAATCCATGCATAAGCGTGTAAAAGAATGAGGTATCATTCTCTGGCTGAGTGAACAGACCCTCTTTCTCCAATCTAGCCATTCTGATAGCAAAATTGAGATCCTGTTCGCCACTCATTGCTTGATCTTTGTGCTGGTTTTAAAGCTCTTCTTTTAACCCATTTATTTCTTGAACTTTTATTTTGCGTAGCCTGATTTGTCTAGAGTAAATGCCCGTCTTGTTTTCAGGAGGTGATATGTATACTGTGCAGCTTTAGCCACAAACAGGCTTACTTCAAAATGTTGAACCTTCAGTGAAAGTCGGTTACAACTCGTCTTGCTTGTCTGTCCCTTTTTGTTTCTGTGTAGATATTTCTCTCTTTGTCTCTCTCGCTCTCTCTCCCCTCTCTTTCTAGCTATATGACAACATAAACTTGACTTGAATATGTTCATTTTTTCTCATGCATGAAATTGAAAGATTATGTGATGTCAAGTGACAGAAGGTGTGTAGCTTACTTAGGGCAAGAGGGTATTATCTTGGATCTTTTAACACAGAGTTGATGCTTTTCTGGATCTCAATGGAGGATGTAATATATGCGCTTTTTCCAAACTTCCAAAGCCACAAAGATTTGTGAAATAGAAGTGTCAAGGCTAATATGGGGGATAATAGATTGTTTGGCTTGTGGGGAATAGAATTTTCCATCTGATATTATTACCCCGCCACAATGATGTTTTTGCTTCAATTTTTATTGTTTTGTTGTAAATTCAATTATGATGCAAATCGGTCGTTGTTTGGAGGCCATTTCTAGCATTGTTTGGGCTGCATTAGTTCTACAAAATGTATTTCCTTTTATGTGAATATCAATCAAAGTTAATAATACAATTGAAATTGCCTTTTGTGTTGAATGACAGATTTCGAGTACACATGATTAAATCATATAGGTGTAGAAATGTTATTTAGACAGTAGCATGATTGAACAGTACTAAAATCAACAATCTCAATATTGTTGTACTCTCTTAGTTTATTTCAAAATTTTACCTGCACCAATTTTTCTTTTCTTGAGCCTTTCCCCTACGGTATACAAATTTAAGTTTGTCGCGAACTCGTATTATGCTCGTGGTAACCTTAATAAGATTGTTTTTTAGGCTTTAAGCTCGTAACACGCTTCCAGGACGCTAATAACGATCTTACAAAATCTTGGCGAACTCGCGGGTAAAAGGGGGAGCTCGTGGCGAGCTCGGGGGGTAAACTGGGGAGCTCGTGGCGAGCTCGTGGGTAAACTGGGGAGCTCATGGCGAGCTCGTGGGTAAAAGGGGGAGCTCGTGGGGAGCTCGTTGGTAAAAGGGGGAGCTCGTGGATAAAAGGGGGAGCTCGTGGCGAGCTCGTGGGTAAAAGGGGGAGCTCATGGCGAGCTCGGGGTTAAACTGGGGAGCTAATCGGCGAGCTGAGGGATAAACTGGGGAGCTTGTGGCGAGCTCGGGGGTAAAAGAGGGAGCTCGTGGCGAGCTCATGGGTAAAAGGGGGAGCTCGTGGCGAGCTCGTGGCGAGCTCGGGGGTAAATTGGAGAGCTCGCCACGACCTTGGGGGTAAACTGGGGAGCTGGTGGCGAGCTCGCTGGAAAATGGGGGATTTTGCCACGAGCTCTGGGAAAACGGGGGAGCTCATGAGGAAAAAGGGGGAGCTCGCCACGATCTCGCTGGTAAACAGGTGATCGAGCTCCCAAGAAAACAGGGGAGCTAGCAGTTGGGTATATATATGCACTTTAAACTTCTCTCAGGATGCCACTTTCTTTCATTTATTCTATTATACCCTTCCTTTCTATTAATGTGTACCACTTACAAGATTGTGTGAGACAGTAACGCTTTGAGTGTCATTTCTTGAACTTCTTTTGAATTTAAAAACAAATTTACTTCACCTGGGTGGAGAGTGGCAAATATAGAATAATGTCTTGCAAATGGACATTAGTGCCATGGCAAGACTCGCTCAGTATGTATGCATACATAAAATACGGTTATTATTATTGGTAAGGTCTGACCGTTCCTTAAGACACTTGTAATCTTCTTAGCGTTCATCTACTGAACTTTTGCAAGGTTCAATTTTCAGAAGACACTTGATCAAGCGGTGGGAGCGCTGCCAATCTAAATAATGAGAAATTGATTGAAATTCCTGTTCAAA
This sequence comes from Strongylocentrotus droebachiensis, assembly GCA_035222895.1. Classification (NCBI taxonomy): domain Eukaryota; kingdom Metazoa; phylum Echinodermata; class Echinoidea; order Camarodonta; family Strongylocentrotidae; genus Strongylocentrotus; species Strongylocentrotus droebachiensis. Next base: position 252,254 of record JAVYIG010001532.1, on the reverse strand, counting down.
TTTATCCCAACGTGTCGTTACTTGCACATGCGTGTAGTCATGTGCACTATCGAGGTAACAGGCAAATGTAGAGTTTGGGTATCGTTTCATAGCCGGTAAATTTATTTTTCCAGTAATTCATTGATTGGCGTGAACATGTTGAACCTGATATGTTTCTGGTCGGAGACATTTTAATTGCGACTTATTCTCTTCTTTCGTGTTTTAAACTCGTCAGCTCAAACAAGCTGTCGTGTTAAGCTAGTTAGTTGCTATGGGAATAAAGTTTGTTTCAAACATAGTGCATGACATGAATACTCGTGCAAACAGCCCTAGTAATTAATCACACATTCTCACCCTTTGCCCAAGCGTGGAGTATGTGGGATGACATTCACAGATCCTGCACATAAGGTTTTCTGTTTAGAAACATGAGAGAAAGAGAGAGAGAGAGAGAGAGAGAGAGAGAGAGAGAGAGAGAGAGTGAGAGAGAGTGAGAGAGAGTGTGAGAGAGAGAGAGAGAGAGAGAGAGAGAGAGAGAGAGAGAGAGAGTGAGAGAAAGTGTAATGAGAAGAGAAAAGAGGAAGAGTAACATTGAAAAAAGAAATTGAAAATACAACTTTCTACCAACATCATCTAAGTTTATTTGTTAATTAATGTTTGTTCGATGCTGCTAATGGTCGTTCATGCGCTACGCGCTTTGTATCTAATGAAAAGGCACTTCATAAAATGTATTATTTTATTATGTTCATGGTTAGATTACAACTTTTTGTTTCTATGGAGAATTAATGAATAAAAGCAGAAGATTCTAAGATTGTACAAAGTGCCACACTATTCTGATAAGATATTCTGAGAGTGCATTCATTGATCTTAATGAAAAAAGTTTATATGATACAGTTCTCCTTGATACGGTTTATGCAATGTTGAAATTGAAGTTTCCATTTATCTACATTTTCTAATCCATTAACTGTTTTCCCCCTAAAGTTATTGCAATCACCCAGATGGAATATGCAATAATTGATTTCTAATTCTATCAGTATAAGTATTTTACAAATTATTTTGTTTGTTGTTTACAGGAACGTCTGCTGTTATCGGTTTTACCACGTCATGTTGCCATGGAGATGAAAGCGGACATAGCAAATAAGAGAGAGGATATTCAATTCCACAAGATTTACATTCAGAGGCATCAAGATGTCAGGTAAGAGGATTATAATAAAAATATTATCTGTTGAGAAGCAGAAAGGAGTGCTTAATAAAGATAAAGTTGAGTTCTTGTCACACGATTGCATTATGAAAGAAACTGTGTGGAAGCCATTGAAAAAGGTTGATCATATACCATGTTAGTATTGGTGCATACTGGGAGGTTTTGGAATCATCTAAATAATTTTTAAAAATTGGCCGAGTATTATTCACCTTTCCGAGAACTCAAGCGTCTCTTCTTGTAAAGTTGAACAACAATTTGTGAGCTTCCTTTTTCATTGTTTGTCACTTTTTTGACAAACAATAACCTTCACAACCTTCAACAATACCTGATAACCTACTGTTTGAAAGAGAAGGTTGAGTTGTGGGAAAAGCGACACAAATAATTTGATTAGCTTTTTTATTCCTTCTTTTCTTTTGTGGAAGAATATCGTAAAAGGAAAGTCCCCTGAAAAGAATTGCTGTACAAGCTATCAATTAATTTTCTAGTCGACTTATTGATATTATGAATTTATTTGTGCTCATAGCAATTTTCTCTGTTTTATTTTCCTGTTTTTACATTGTGACATAAGGCAAGGGAGCAGAGAGAGAGAGAGAGGGGGGGGAGAGAGAGAGAGAGAGAGAGAGAGAGAGAGAGAGATATCAGAGAAGGGGAATAACACCCATGAGGGGGGGGGGAGAGGAAGAGGGACTGGAGAAAGAGGGGGAGAGGAAAACAGAATGAGAGAGAAGAAAAAAAAAGAAAAAAAAAGGGAAATTAATACAGAAAGTTAGAAAAAATATATGCGAACAGGAAAAGAAGAATGAGAAAAAAATTGGACTGGAAAAGCGAGAGAGATGGAGAAGGATGTGAAGGTAGAAAGAGAGAGGGATAGAGAGAGAGAAAGAGAGGAGGGAGGGGGTAAAGGAAGAGGTATGAAGCTGGAGTACGTGTCAGAGAACATTTAAAAGGGCAAATGGACTTGAAAATTTCCTCTTTAGTTTTTCTATCCACCCCTGATACCCTGTCGCCTTGCCTTAAAAGATGAGAGGATTAATCACGGAAATGAGAGCACAGATTTTATTGATCGCAAACAGAACTCGGAAGTATGTGTATTTGCATGGACTCATTTTCCCTCTGATTCTGATCTGCTTTGTTGCATGCCTGCAGTGCTCCTTATCAAAGAGCCCTTCCCCCATGATCAAATATTCAAACCATTTCCTTTTTAAGTTCTTTTTATGGAAGTATTGTTTTGCTATAAGAAAAACTCCCCTTTTCCTCCAGCAGAATAGGTGCTTTTGTCTGTATAGAGCCAGAAGGGCATTAATTAACTTATATCATTTTATACACATTTAATTCCATTTTTTCCTCCTTTGTGAGTTGAATTTCAAGCTGATATCATCTGTTGAGAACCAGTAGGCATTAACTCAAATACTGGTACTTTCATGTCCATAGAGCTGGTGCTGTTTGGCCCTTAAGAGATAACATAAAAAGTGTGAGTAGGAAAAAATTTGGGGAAAAAAGCTTTTTTTCACAAAGTCTGAATTTTCCAAATGTGATATTAGTAATTTGATTGTGGTACGACTACGACCAATTCTCAATACAAATGATTATTAAGAGATAATTTAGTAAATATATGTATAACAAAATGAACTTAATTTGATATTTGTAAACATGTGTTGAATCATTTGCAATATTTCAGGAAGAATGTAGTTTCTCAAGTTAAAGTATGTCCATTATTATATGAAGCCTTTCTTCAACACTTCACATAGTGGTACAAAAATCATATCATACTCTCTTTTTCACACCCCTCTTCCTTACTCAGCAACTTGAAGATTTCATTCAATAACCTGCCAAGAAAAGAAAAAAAGAGTATTAAATTATATATATGTCAGAAATGTTTCAGAAGGCCCACGTTTCTTTTCCATTTTCCAAATTCGATAAGAAAATGTAAATTATCCACCGGATCAAGAATGTGGTTTGACGTTGGACACCCCTGTCACTTCTCTATTTCAAATTGAATTTGCAAGTGTAAGTTTATCCATAAGATTTGAATTATTTCTGACACTGATACCTTCAATTGCTCTTGTAACATTTGAAATTCGAATACTTTGTGGTTGTTTCTCTCTTTTATGGCTGCATAGAAGTGAGACATACATTATGTATTTCTCACTTCTTCTATTACCAATGTTTTTATTTCCACAACACTTTTTCTCAAATTCTGTGCACCAACTTTTTTTTTTTTTTTTTTGTCTGAAACTTGGTATGCCAAAAATGTCTGAGATATCATACTAGAATGAAAAAAAAATTGCTCTTAATTCCCCTTGTATCCATGATGCAACGAGGAATAGCTGGAAAGATTGTGCACCATTTAGCCAAATAATGTTTACATTAATTATGACACATTCATTGTTGGTGTTTTCCTAATGAGCAAGCCAACTGAGTTAAAAATAGTCAGAAAGGCTAATTAAAGCACCTATTTTTAGCAAAGATTACATAACCACCCATCTATTTATGGACATTCAACTATACATAGCAGCTGGTTTACATTTGTTGACATTTTATTCCGGAATAAGAGCGATTTTCTTATGTCAGAAACTCAGAATAAGAGTGACTTTGTGTCAAAACTGAAGTATAGAGCACTTTTGTATTGATTATCTCTGTGAGAATCATATCAGCTTTGATGCTCTTGACACTATAATATTGAGGACTAGTTTTTGTTTCATAGTTATTCTTCTCTCAAAAGCATCAAGTGTGTATTTGTTGACATATTATTCTGAAATTAGATAATTTTGTGTGCCAGTATAAATGGTAAGAAGATTTATTTGTGAGAAGCAGACACGTTTTTATGTGTGTATTTTTGAGCAAAACCCCCCCCCCCCCCCCCCCCCCCCCCCCGCTTCCCCCGCTTATTCAGCGACCGGCTGAGTCGTTGCGATTTTTTGGGGACCACAAAAAACAAAACAAAAAAATGTCCTCTTACCCCCCCCCCCCCCCGCTTATTCAGTGCTGAGTCGTTGCGAAATTTTCGGCCTGATTTCAAAATGTTAAAACCCCCCCCCCCCCCCTTGAAAAAATCCTGCGTATGCCACTGGTCAGAAGTACAGCAATTTTGAGTCAATAATCTTGCTCTCGAAAGCACCAATAGAGCTCTGGTAAAAATTAGAGTATCTTAAAAATCACAATGTGAAAATCCCACTGAGACAACACCAAATCTTGAAAGAGCTCCCACGAACAGAATGTGTTTTTTCTTCGCTGTTGGCAGCGTGGTAGGTCTTTTAATGTGTAAAACGCCTCCTTTGTTTAATGATCCTGCAATTTCAATCACACTCGATCCATCAGAGGGAATATCAGGGATATTTCTTGTTTTCATTTTTCATGCTGCAAATTACCCTGGCTCATGTTTATCCACTCATTGTATGAAATGGTATGGTATAGTATATATCTACAATATTACAATATAAAGACTATATACTAAATAGAAAAGTCCATATAAAATAAAAACTATAGTGGATGGCTGGATAGCCCACTCGGCGTAGATTTAACAAGTTCACTGAAATTTCTTTCCTCATAATAAAATGTTATTTTGGTTGAAATATATTTCAATTTGATCAAATATTATTCGATGTGCTGCAAGCCAGTGCCTCTTTGAATAAGAACAGAATACTAATACTCCTAGGAGAGGGATCGATGCAGGGAAATGTGTAATATGAGATTCATGTTGATATTCATGAAAGAGCATGAGGGACCTATCGCATGATCTCTCCCCCTGTAGATGACAGCCCATGTCAAGACTCAAGAGAGAGAAGAAATTTGATAAAAGAGATACAATATTGATAACCTGACATTTTCTGGATTCCATATACCCACTGATTCTTATTTAATTTCATCTTCAATAGTCTAGGACTCTCTCTCTGTCTCCCCCACTCCCCTTCCTTCCCCCTCTCTCTCTCTCTCTCTCTTCACTTCTCCCTCCCTCTCTCTTCACTTCTCCCTCCCTCCCCTCCTTTCTCTCTGGTTCCTTTCCCTCCCATATCTCTCTCTTTTTTCTCCCATCGATCCCCTCCCTCGCTGCCTCTCTGTCTCTGTCTCTCTGTTTATATCTCTATCTCTCTCTGTCTCTTGGGTCTCTCGGTCTCTGTCTCTCTGTCTCTGTATCTCTCTCGATATTTCAAGCTAGATTCACATGACAGTCCGGAAAGTTCAAGCTCATGGTTTTAAACTTCAAGGTTATTATGTTGGACCATTTGGATGTACTTGTGGAAAATTTAAGTTTAAAACCTGCTCCTAGCTGAGCTGATAGATAACGTGATAACGTGACAAATTCATGCAGTTTACCTCATGGTTCACCAGCTCGTAGTATCAAAGACTTTTTGCCAAGCTTATTAGTTAAAAAGTTTGAGCAGACATACGTTTCAGTGTCTTGTGAACACACCTCATCATAGTAGGTCGTTGTTTTGAGGTTACGCAAATTAGAGTTTGAGATCACAATAGTGCCATGAGACACATCTTCTACATGGCTCTCATTTGATGCCTTAGCATCATAATCCAAGACAACCCATATTCCGTTATTCCTTCTAATTTGATATATCTTTGTCTTATCACTTAATCTCTCTCTGCTTATCAGCGTGTCCACACACAAAACAATTTATCCCGAAACTCTATAACGAAACGTCGTATAAGGAATCATCGTATACATTTCAGAGTGTCCATGCACACACAAGAAACGTCGTAAAAATAATCATCGTATAAATTCCAGGATGTCCACACACAGAAGAAAGTAATCCTGAAACTCTACAGCGAAATGTCGTATAGGTGCGCAGTTTGCTACTGCGATCATGAAATGGAAGCGAAAATGAGAGGGCTGGTCTCCTATGGCTCGAGGTCACGTTAAGCCCCGCCCAGTTAGTTACACTAGTTACACTCCCCCTGTCCACACACAACATTTTATGTGATTAGGCGTGATTCTTTATTGAGTTTCAGTTCGAAACGATGCCCAAACCTGCGTTTCGTTAGACTAGTTTCGTTATACAACGTATCGTTAGTGAGCCTCCACACACACAATTTTCATCGTAAAACTATCGCAAAACGGTATCACTATCGCGGAATGGTATAGCTAATCACGCCTAATCACGGAAAATGTTGTGTGTGGACAGGGGGTATATCTCGCCCCTTTTCTCTCTCTCTCCACTTCAGCTATCTATCAGTTTTGTCTGCCCCTCTTTTGTGTGTGTCCCTGTCTTAATTTCTCTGTCCATATTTGCTTTTCTGTCTGTATGTCTGTCTGTCTTCTCTTTCTTGATGCCTTTGTGGATTTTCCCAGGCATTCCCATATTTCATTACTCTGTCTGATTCGATACATCTTTGTCTCATCTCATCATGAATTCACTTTCTCTCTTTCTCTCTCTTTCATCATTCCTCCTTCCTTTGCTGTCTGTCCCTTTTTCTTATTTGTGTCTGTCTCTCTGTGGATATCTTTGTATTTTCCTGTCTGTCTCTGTTTCTGTCTCTCTCTGTCTCTGTCGGTCTCTCTCTCTCTCTCTCTCTTCCCCCTCCTTTCCCTCCCCTCTCTCTCTCTCTCTCTCTCTCTCTCTCTATCCATCACCCTGTCTCTCTCTCTCTCTTCCCTCTCATTCTCTCTCTCTCTCTTTCCTCCTCTCCCTCTCTCCCTCCCTTCTCTCTTTCTGTCCCTTTATCTTTCCCTTTCTCCCCATCTGTACATATTCCCAGGCAACCCTACATTTCATTACTCTATCTGATTTGATATTAATATCTTTGTCTCATCTCATGATCCTCATCATGGATTTTCTTTTCTTGTTTCCCCTTTATCCCCCTACCTGATGCTAAATTCTCACTCAATAATGGCTACTTTGCTCTCTTTGTTTTGTTTATCTCTGTCTTTTGATGTTTTTTCTCTGTATTATTTTTCTGCCTTCCCTCTGTCCTCCCCTTTCTTTTTTTTTCTATGGGGGGGGGGGGATCTCTTAATCTGTTGTCCTTTTACACTTTAACACAGAGTACCTCTTTAAGATTTCATAGGATATCAAATTAAAATAAATTGAATAAAGGAAAGAAAAGAGATAGGAATAGAAAAAGATAAGCATGAAAAGCATTGATTTTTGCTTTATTTGAAGCATGAAAACGAAAACAGCATCTTAATATAGAAATGCTCCTGATTTTTTTTTTATCCCCTGGCACTCTTTGCTGTGTCTATCAATGTAATGTACATGTTTTTTCTTTCCCTAATTGCCAACATGGTCGGATGTGAGAGTACTTTTTTCTTCTCTTTTCTGAACAACATGTAAATCTGTTTTAGATTACTACGCTAGCTGCGCTGCTTAGCTATAGTGTACAGCAATCTTGAGCATGCACCTTTATTAGAGACATGTCCTTCCAATCTGCTAGCTGGAACCTCAAATTATTGCACTCTCAAGTCTTGTTCCTTAGAGCCTCGTTTAAAATGAAGCGGTATTAAACAACTCAAATCGTGCCACAGCAAAGTAAAAATATTTCCCCAAAATATATTCATATAGTAATATCTTCCTTTATGGAGTAAAAGGTCCATTTATCAACTATGATACTTGTATATTTCCTTTATGTTAGTTTGAGATGTACATGTACATCTCATTGCTAAGACGTTTTGTTTTTCACATTGTTTCTTTGAAAGTTTTTTTTTTTTAAGTTCACTTTCAAGTTGCTGTAAGTGTACATGTAAATAAATAACAAGGAGGGGTTGAAATAGAGAAGCTGAGTGGCAACATACATATAAGGCCTCTATGCTGCTCACTTTTTTTAAAATTATAGAATACAGAAATTTACAATATGCACTATGCTCATGTCATTAAAGTTTTGCCGTGTGTTTTTGAAGGTGTGCTGTGTATTCATTTTTCACTTCAACATTCCCCATTATCTTGAGATGTTTGCAATAATGCACACTTGTGTGTATATTGCTTGAGATCTGTGACTTAATTACTGTAAAGATTGATATTCGTATTAGCTGTATTCCTTTCTACAACCATAGGCTTGGCGTATACAGAGGGGGATTTAATTCCTATACATAATTTTAAATTTTGTCCAGTTTTCTTTACTTTGTGGTGTAGGTATCAAAGAAAATAAAGAAGAAGAAGAAGAAGAAGAAGAGAGAGAGAGAGAGAGAGAGAGAGAGAGAGAGAGAGAGAGAGAATGACTAATGAAGAAGGAGGAGGATGAGAATGAGAAGATTTTGGAAGGGATAGGAGGTAGAGAAGAAGGAGATTAAGAGAGAAAAGAAGAGGGAGGTGGAGAAGGAGGAGGAGCTAGGAGGAGCATAATAGGAGCAGGAGAAAAGAAAAGAAGAAGAAGAAGACACAGAAGAAAAATAAGAAGAAGAAAACACAAGAAATATAAGAAGAAGAAGAAGAAGGACAAGTAGAAGTAGAATAAATTGTTGAAGTAGAAACAAGAGTAGAAGTAGAAGAAGTAGAAGAAATTGTAGAAGTAGAAGTAGAAGTAGAAGTAGAAGAAGTAGAAGAAAGTGTAGAAGTAGAAGTAGAAGAAGAAGTAGAAGGAGGAGGAGGAGGAGAGGATGGAGGAGGAGAAAAAGGATGGGGAGAAGAATGAAAAAATAGAGAAGCAATATAGGAAGAGGTGGAGGAAAGTATGAAGCAAGAGAGGATTAGAAAATAAAGAGGATAAAAGATGTCCTGGAAATATAAATCAGATTTAATTTGTTTTAAGGTGAAACAAGGAAAGAAAAAAAGGAACAAGAATGAAGAAATTGTTCAGAAATACTGGTAAGAGAGAATTTGATGCAGAAAAGAATGTGTTTGGGATGGATGAAAAATGGAAGACATGCATAGCCTGTTCTGGTTAGTAACCTAATCTTGATTGGCCTGGCACTTCTGTTTAAAGTGCTGATATTATTTGCCCATAAATGCTCTCCCTTACCAGCTGGCTTCCTTTCACCTCGCCATGCTCGAACAACCTGTTCAGACTACAGTGAATTTATATTAAACTTGTTTAGATAAACGTATAAAGAATCATTGTATAGCAACAAGGATGTACACACTAGACATTAACAGTGTTTAAAGAAACGTTATAAAAAGAAAATAGATTTGAAGAGGTCAGTTGACACGACAGATTGCCTATCATCAGTGGGCAGGCTTAATAGCCCCACCAGTCTGTACAGTTCTTGTACGCAACCGGCGACGCGGCCTTCTACAACGCTAACCTTAGCGGGGGGTCGCACTCAAAAGCGAAAATGTTTGCATTGCGTCCAAACTTACGACGGTATTCAGCCGTATTAGTGTCGGGATTCGAGCTCGTACAGGGTGGCGAGCTCATTTAAATACCCCGCAGTCAGCACTTGCGTCGCTGTGCAAAATCTCGCTAATGTTCCTGGAGAACGGGATCCCGAATCTTTATTGAGTTTTCTTTCTAAACAATGCCCAAACTTGTGCTTTGCTATGCAGTGTTTCACTATATGACATCCAGACAAAAATAAATTACTTATTGTAAAGCTGTATGGTTTTGTAGAATGGCCATACGATGCATTTTCGGAGTCTGAAAGTGGAAAAACATCTCACTCTGTACCTCCTATTCCCTGCTCGACGATTACTAATCGATTTCCCAGCCTCTTTTTTGTCTTTGCCTGATGAAGGGGTCTCGATGCAATGCTTCAAGTATGGCACATCTTCAAGTTTCTACCATCGTCTTCCCATTCCATTGATGGTTGTGTCAGGTTTTACTTTCTTGCGCTGGCAGCAGACCGCTGCAAGATTTTATTTCTCTTTCTGTTGGCAGCTTTTTTTCTTTACAAGACAATGAAAATTGGCAGCACATCCTAGAATTTATAAAAATTTGTTGAGCAATATCAGGGCTAGACACTACCAGGGGCCCGGGACACATGGTGTCCAAAATGTTGGTTCATATACCCCCCAAATTTTAACATTATTTTACATAGGGCTTGTGCATCCGGACCCCCTCCTAAAAAAATTAGAATGGAGCCCTGTTATTATCACCGCTCACCTACCTAGTATACCTATTAATCTTCATTTGCTACACATATCCCAGGTGAGGTAAATGGGTACCTGGCAGGAATTAATTCCTTGAAATGCCGGAGCGCCGTAATGGTCACCATGCTGAAGCCGGGATAATAATTTTCAAAGCTCTTTGGAAGCGCATGCCTAGAGACGTTATAATGTGATATATGCACTATACAAGAACCAAAAATTATTAATATTACCTTACATGTACATACTTGAGATTTACTCTGATGAGCATCAGATAAAAAGCTTCAGGATATATCTGTATTTGGTGCTATTCGTTGATTTTTTCATTCCAATCATCTCTTCAGTTTGTTTTTGTTGATCAATTAATTTAAGTCCACAAGTCCTCAGTAATATGTAGCTCTACTCAAGCTACGGTCAGTTTCCAAAAATGGTATCCTCTTTTGAGGTTCTATTAAGGTTGGTAGCATTTCGATGTCATGTTGCATTAATGTCCATTCCCAAAATAATCAAACTCAAATCCTTATAATGATATCCTGATTGGTTGTGTTAACTATTTATAGTTGCACTTCAATGCAACTCTTCATGCAGTGGCCTCCTCCCCCCCCCCCCCCCCCCCCCATAAATTGAGGCAAGTTCTGTCTGTGGGAACAGCCTCGATCCAAGCTTCTACGAGCCAAATTCCTCCATATGTCGTCTCAGGATAGTGTGCTGCTATTGTCCAACTCTTTTCCACTTGAGCGAATAAATGCATGAATCCTCGCCGGCATACTCATAATGTGGCTTCAGGAACCACAGAGCTCATTCTGTTTTTTTTTGCAAATACCACCGTACCGCCAGAGGCGTGTTCCTCCCAACAATCGATGGCGGTCTCACAGTAGAGAAACTATATAATCAGTCCAGACATTTCGTAATTAATTTCTATACAGAATGCAGGACGCTACTTAATCACATTTTCCTCATTAATCACCCTATCCACACACTAGGCCCGTTCTCACATAACAATTACTGCGATTTGGATCACGATGCAAAGATCGATTTTTTGTTTTGCGACCGTCCAAACATGTAAATTTTGTGCGAATTGGATCGCGATGCAAAGATTTAATTTTGGGGGTGAATAAACACACAGAGAATTCTCAACGGCAAAAACTGGATAGCGCATCCGTGAATCTCGACAACGTATGCGCGCTTGGAATTCTGGGATTAAGTAAATCAATTTTATGAAAAAGGACTGCTATTCAAAGTGCCCTCAAAGAATACAGGTACATGTAGGCCTAAATGTATGGACCTTGTTGCTTTTTTTGTGGTGGTGGGGGGGGGGGGGGGGGGGGGGGGGTTATCCCTTTGCGTGCATAAAAGCTTGAACCTGTACCAGCAATTGTGATAAAGGTATTACAGAACTAAAGATTTCAGTTTAATAATATTTTGTCTATTTTATATCAAACAAAGATATTTCCCTTCAGAAAAAAGCCCAAGATTGAGTTTGCTATCCATAGGGCTTTCTTTCATTTTGTATGTCTATCAATTTCCCCTCCCCTCTCTTCCCCCCCTCTTCCCCCTCTCTCTCTCTCTCTCTCTCTCTCTCTCTCCCTTGCTCCTCTCTCTCTCTCTCTCTCCCTTGCTCCTCTCTCTCTCTCTCTCTCTCTCCCCCTCTCTCTCCCTCTTCCTGTATCTTCCTCTCTTTCTCTCCCTTTTCCCATTCTTACACTCTTTATCTGATCGATGTCTCCACTTATATCCTTGATGTTGTTACTTTCTCTCTTTCCTCGTGTAATATGTCTATGTAGGATGATCAACCTGTAGCGCCTGGGCCAGGTGGCGCTCAGGGCAGGCAAGGTGGCAAAAGCAATAAAAGGCTCAGGAAACGAGTCAAATTAACTCATCCCTACATGTATTATGTTACTTTCTAGCTCTTGTTATCAGGCATTTAAGATAATGTCAAGGAATCTGCATTGCTGCCAACTGTTCCTATTTTGGAGGAATGATTCCTGTTTTTCTACCTTCAAAGTAGTGTTTTGCATGAACCCTAGATGCCTGTTGTTTTCTGATAAGTCTCTGTATTCTGTATTCCTAATTTTTGCCATGTAAAGTGTGAGCAGATATAAAATTTTCTTGAAGTTACTGGAGAAAAAAATGCTTAAAGGTGGGCTGAAATCCAAATGTAAGTTGATTCCTGTTGACAACTCATATTTTGTTATTCAAACATCTAAATATATTTCATAGATTTTAAAATATTAAAAAAAATACTTTTCTCAGTCCTGCTATGCTCCACCCTCCATTCATTTCATATATGTATTTAATTGTAAATATAAATACCTTGATATATGGTTTATATGATTTACATTTTTAAAATGAAGTTGAAATTGATATTTGTTGAAAATCAACAATGTATGAATGCAAGGGACACAATTTGGTCACAAGTTTTTGAATATGTATTTAGAGGGGTGTGGTGGTCTATTGGATACATTGTTAGGCTGTGGCAAGACATTAATGTACATTTACATTTATTACTTTCCACCCGTGTGTGAAATGGGTACCGTTAGGAAGGACTTTCTTGAATGCTCTAAGCACCAAATCGGTAGCCTAGCAGAGCAGGGGTAATTAATATTGGAGTACCTTGCATTGTGGATATGTACGCTATAGAAATATCCAAAAATGTTATTATATTATTATTGATATGAGAGCCTTTGAAGAACAGAATCCCTTTCATGTAATATTGGTACTAAGATATCTGTCCATGTTTGAATAAAGAGATCGAGAAAGCTCAAAATTATTTCTCAGCTTTGCCAGAACTCGCCCCTCTCTTTATTAATCTTCTTGTGAATCATTTAGGATGCATTATATGCCTCGTAGACTTGTTTACTTCAAGTCAGCATAATCTAGAGACTAGAGAGTAATGCCTGTAGGAAAGCAGATAAGTGTTTTCCACCTGTAAATGTTATCTTTTAGAAATTATTTAAAGCCCCATGCATTGCGCTACTTATAGGTACTTGCGTCCTCTAACAATGCCTAGTCAGTGACGGTTGGTCCCCCATAATCCCCTTTTTCTTATGTTAATTGAGAGCTGCTTTGATGAGATAACCACCTGTGAGTGACCTTGCAGGGAGGTATAATCCCCTTGGGCGAACTAGTACAGAGGGGCTTTAAGGGGAGAAAAACAAACACAACTCTGAGCAGTTAGGATCGGCAAATTTATTTCTAATGGGTTGCAGATTTATGCAAACTGACATATAATGTTATGATTCTAAACATCAATCAATCAACATTCAAAACACTTGGGCCTTATCATACCCAAGTGAAAAACAAACACGACTCTGTGCAGTATAGGACCGTCAACATTATATCTAATCACTTGCAGATTTATGCAAACTCACAAATAATGTTATGATTCTTAACATCAATCAATCAACATTCAAAACACTTGGGCCTTATCCATTGCAGCTAGGCTGTGACTTCATGGCGCCATAGATGAGGTCCCAGCGCAGCTCTGGTGCTCGTTCTGCATTCTATTAACATTTAACCTGGCGTTCAGACTACCAAAATTCATCACATACACTGTAGCTAAACGCATAACTGTACAACAATTAAATGTTTTCAGTCCGAACGTCCTATATGTATTTGTCTGTGTGAGTATCGTTTTGAATGAATTTTTTAAAGAATCAGGACAGGTCCACTCTTGTCTGAATGTTGTATGAATTACATTGAACTGGTCGTGTAGGTTTATTGGGAAATATTCAAAGTTACAGCTCAAAGCTGATACAATGTCATGCAACAAGTTTATAATCCATGTGCATTTCTGTTGGTTAATTATGTTGATTTAAACACTGCTTCATGGTATTCAACGTAACAGTCATGATTCTGTTTTGAATTTGAAAAATAGGAAGGCAAGCTTTCCACCCGATAACAATGGCCGTCCAAGTTCTTGGTGTAATCTTTAATGCAATTATGCAGGAGCAGTTCAGGGATTCTGCGAAAGGCATAATTTTAAAAGCATTTGAAAAAATATAAAATAAATACATAATAAATCAAATTAAAAATAAATAAATAATGATATGATAAAATATATATTTTTTTAAAGTTATTAAATTTCTTCATTGCTAAGTTATTAAAATAATTAGTGACAAGGAAAAAGGGAAGGGGGGGGGGTGGTGCAGATTTTTGTCGTTGTACACTTGAGGTATGCAAATTTTGCCTTTGAAAGGGGAGGGGATGGTGGTTAGGCTGGCTTGTCTTGTTTACCCAGGCTCTAAGTACATGGAGTCGTCGTAGGTCTGCTTATTTTCCTCTTGTGCTTATAAGGTTGCAATCTCATTATCATCTGTTGAGAGCCAGAAGGGTGTTAGCACTGTTTAGAGTATATGAGTTAATGCCCTTCTGGACTGCCTAAAGATGATTGAAGTAATTGCTGCCCTTGAAAGGTGATAATGAAAACATGGCCTCCCCCCAGGGCATGTATCTTGATTGTTTGTAGCCCCCCTGTTCTCACTAGATAGATTCATTGTGCAGCTATACGAAAACTGTACGACAAATGATCCTTTTTCTTCTTTAGTCTGAATGTTGTATTACTACATGTAATACAATGTATATTAACAAAAAGTGATGTAACGAAAAGAGGATCAAATATTGCTTCTAACAGAAACTCAATGAAGAAACAAGGTCCACTTTTAATGTGAGAGTGATATTCTACCAACAAAAATTGTATAACTGGGCAGGGCTATATCCTGAGCGTGCACTGATGACCGGCTTGCCTTCATGATCCATCCCTGTCACGTCATATTGAAAGTGGGAACGCACGATGAGAAGTGGATTAAAAAATATCCCCCTATTTGCGGACTTTCACAAGCATTTTCAATTAAATAAGACCCCTTGTGCCTGTAAACAGGTAAAAAATGTGCTTTAAATGTAGCACTTTTTGGGGCTTATCGAGTACAAATTCACAAGGAGTGTCCCTTTTTTTGGAGAGATTTCCTCCTAGTCTGAACAGGCTATACATATGCAATCCAGTAAATAACACAGTTGGTTTGGGATCATGTTGATCAAGATGGTGACTGGGGTTTGACGTAACGTGTCTAAACACACCACCGCCATAACCATTTAAATTTGCGAGAAAATCAAATTTGACATTTGATTTCTTCCCAATCCCTTTTGCTAACATTAGGAGCTGAACGAGTCCCACTCCAATCTAGCCAATTTCTTTGGGTAAATGTCACCTCTCAGACACTACTTGTATAGAAGCATTCAGTGTTTGTGAAAAAAATTGATGAAAGGCCCATTCACACGACTGGAAAAACCCATAAACCCCAATTGTGTTGTCATTTAAGACACGCTTCTGCAAATATTTCCCCCAAAAAACTGTGTCTGATGACAAATTTTGATAAAAGAATACATAATGTGGTTTTTCTGTTGTACCTAAAATCCTAAACTTTGTATTCTTTTATCAATATTTTACTTAAAACACTTTTAATTTGAGAACCCTTGCAGAAATGTGTTTTAAATGACTTCGTCTTTCACATTATGATACAATTTAACTTATTTAAGTGAAATTTTGCCATCAAATTGTTGGGGCTCCCAACGCTTTTATTAAAATCCTCCTGATTTTATTTGTCTAAATTTTGAAATGCTATATATATATATATTTCTATCACAGGAGCTGTAGTGAAGTTTTCATGTACTTTTGAGAGTCTCTGCTTTGGAACCTTACACTTTTACTCCTTGTATCAGTTTCACTATTGATCTGTGTATGGGTGAATTAGATTTCATGTGAATTAGGCTATGTAAAGTTGAACAAACCTATTTTCTCTCTGCAACAATGCAAGTGGCTCGAATTGCAATTGTTGACACAGAGTCTGAATGCTTAGAAATTTGAAGCTTGTCTATATATGCAGCCAGCAAAATGTTCCAAGTGTTTTTCAAGAATCTAGGTGATTGGGAAACAATTTCCTTGCGTAGTGCAGTAGTAAAGGAACGTGCGTTTGAACCCAGAACTTTTTTTTAAATCAAAAGTAGTAACCACACCGCTTTTTTTGCCTTGTGGATTAATCATGTGGGCATGACCATAGAGTTCACTTAAAGATGTTTTAGAATGCAACAAAACAGGAAAAGATTTATGATATGTATTGAAACGTATGTTTGAAAGAAAAAAATATATATATATACACGTTCCAAAGGAATTCTTGAAGCTCATTTGAAAATGTGACTGATATGTGTCAGTTAAATTTGAGTTGTAGTTACCTTTTTTTGTTTTTTGTATATAATTATTGTTCTATTGATATATTTTAATGATTATGACTTATGATAATTCTTATATTATTATTGTTTTGTTAGTATTAAATTATTATAGTAGTCTGTTATCCCTTTATCCAAGAGAAATGTTGCAAAATAACGACAGCAAAGAAATTCAAAGATAAATTGTAAAACTACCAAATTATTTTTTAATTATTTTTTAGTTGATCTATAGTGGATATGAACATAGTATAGTTCAACATTAAATTTTTTATTGAAGAACAATGTTTTTTTTTTAAATGTATTCATATAAAAGATAAATTGTTATGGTTTTTTGTTTTTTTAGTTGATCTATAGTAGATATCAACTTTGTTTAAATGTAATTTTTTTAAATTGCAGAACAATGTTTTTATGCCTCCGCCACCGAAGGTGGTGCCGGAGGCATCATGTTTTCGGGTTGTCCGTCCGTCCGTCCGTCCATACGTCCCGTTTGACCGTTATCACAATATCTCAAGAACCATTTAAGATTTAAACTTAAGACTCGGGAATAGTATTTATCACCATAGGAAGACGATCTGATTAGATTTTGGAGTACGTAGGTCAAAGGTCACAGGTCACAGAGGTCAACTTATGAAATTCCTTGTATTGAGTTTGTTAGCACGATATCTCAAGAACCATTTGAGATTTAAACTTCAAACTTAAGGATAGTATGTATCACCATAGGAAGACGATCTGATTAGATTTTGGAGCACGTATGTCAAAGGTCAAGGGTCACAGAGGTCAACTTATGAAATTCCATACATTGAGATTGTTATCATGATATCTCAAGAACCACTGGAGATTTAAACTTCAAACTTAGTGATAGTGTGTATCACTATAGAAAAAGAATCTGATTAGATTTTGGAGCACGTATGTCAAAGGTCAAGGGTCACAGAGGTCAACTTATGAAATTCCATACATTGAGATTGTTATCATGATATCTCAAGAACCACTGGAGATTTAAACTTCAAACTTAGTGATAGTGTGTATCACCATAGGAAGACGATCTGATTAGATTTTGGAGCACGTAGGTCAAAGGTCAAGGGTCACAGAGGTCAACTTATGAAATTCCATACATTGAGATTGTTATCATAATATCTCAAGAACCACTGGAGATTTAAACTTCAAACTTAATGATAGTGTGTATCACCATAGGAAGACAATCTGATTAGATTTTGGAGCACGTAGGTCAAAGGTCAAAGGCCACAGCGCACATTATGAATGCAAAAACAGCTTGTGATCGCGTTATCTCAAGAACCGATTGATGGATTCATGCCAAAATTAGGTCATGTTTGTTACTTGCAGAGCCAATGAACTGAGTAGATTCTTGGTTCATAAGGTCAAAGGTCACGGGCCCATTATGTATGCAAAAATAGGTTTGTGAACGCATTCTCATTAGAACTGACAGATGGATTACTATTTAACTCAGAACATCTTGCAGAGCCAATGAACTGAGTAGATTTTATGGTCATGAGGTCAAAGATCAAAGGGTCATATATGTATATGAGAAATTGCTTATAATCACAATATTCTGAGAACCTGTCAATGGATTGCCATTGAACGTGAATTCAATTTTTTTTTTCTGTTTTGGTTTGTAAAATTGCTCTATAACGGAGGCATCATTTTCGACTGCGCGCAGTCGAATTCCATCTAGTTTTATAAATGTATTTGTATAAAAGATAAAGTTTTATGGTTTTGTTTTTTTGTTGATCTATTGTAGATATCAACGTAGTATGCTTAAATGTAACAGTTTTATTGCAGAACAATGTTGTTGTTTTTTAAATGTATTTGTATAAGAAGATAATTTTTTATGGCACAGATTTCAGAAACAACAGGTCTAATATTAGTAATAGCTTTGCAATATTCATGTAAGAAATGTGTTTCCATCCCAAGTCCATTAAGATGTTAACATATAATCCCTTTTTTTTTTTTAATATGTTATGAAAAATTTTCTATTTATTGATTTCATTATTTAAAAATAGGAAAAAATTAGGGAAGTGTGAACATTTAGATTGATTTTAGGCTGCACAGAAATGACAACAAATTTGTTTTCCATATAATGCAATGAACATTTTTGATTATTCTCATAAATTTATCAGTCCAGAACCACAAGGGCATTAACTCTGTGTTGAGATAATGCCCTTCTGGTTGGACAGTATGTCCTAATAACATGTAGAATATCACATCGCCAATTTATTATGGATTCCTTTCAAGTTTAATTTAATTGAAATAATGGGGCCTTCATCATTTCTGAAAGCTTTCTGATATATAGTTGAGGTCAGATAACATATATTCATTAATTATCAAAATACCTTTGGTATGAAAAAAGAGGGAGAAAGAGAAAGAGAGAGACGGGGGGGGGGGAGAGAAAAACAAGAAGAAATTCAGTCCATACTTACCACATAATATAATCTCCTGGGATTTGTTGAAGACTTGGTCAAGAAATTGAGATTCATCAAAGTCTGACAACCATGGAAGTATGAACAGATTTTTGTTTCTGCTGTAATGCAATGATAAATGACTTATTTGACCTTCAATATATCACCATAAATATGTCAACCAGTTTTATGCCTCACAAACCCTAAAAGACGAAATAAGTAATACATCCTCATTTGACAAATTTCGTTGAAATGTGAGGATTTGTTGTAGTTTTTGTTGTTGTTTGTTTATGTTTTTTCCATCGAAATGAAGAATGCAGGATATTACTCTGTACCTAGCAAACAAGTTATCCAACACTGGTACCACATACATTATTTGTTGCGATTCCTCTGCATTTTGTCTTGCATCATGTATGTCATGATTGTTTCATCACAAAATGGACAATGTTTTGATATGCTACATAGGTGGAGATACAAGAAGGAATTAGAAGTCAGCAGTCATATCACATAGTTTTTATTTTTAATTTTTGGATGAAATACATGGAGTTTTAGTTTAATATCATTTACATTTTGCGTGTTTATGTTGATATTGGTAGCTTTCCACAATGCCTTTAGAAGTCATGGACTCATTTAAATTATCCAGCAGGAAAACTAAATTTCTGCCTCTATAAAAATAGTTAATATTATTATCAGATTGAAGATGGCACTGACAATGGTCACAGAAACACAGAATTTTAGGACCAGTTTGCAATAACATTATCTATTTACCTTTTTTTTTAAATTGGGACATGATTATGTCTGGAAAAAAAAGAGAAAACAATACAGTCTCTCAATCTCTTTCTCTTTTTCTTTCCTTCTTCACCCTCTCTGTTCTGTCTGCCAGATATCCTGTGCTTTGTTCAAAAATTGTATCTCCTTTATCCTTCCTCTGTCATTCACATTTTGTCTTTCTTTTCTCCTCTATTCTCTCCATCTCCCCCCTCTCTGCATCAGTTTGTCTCTTATTCTGTACTACTACCATACTCTTTTTTCCAGAGATACCAGCCAACTCACTATCTGGCATCCTATTTTTCATCAAGGTCATCATTTCACCAAATCGTCATGAGTACCAGTTCACCGACATCAAATTAAAACGTGGGTTAAATTTACCACTTGCATTTCAATGGGTTGTCTGTGAACATGTACTTGGCTGTTTCTTTTATGTAAAACAATCTGGGTCGAATGTTGGCTCTCTGAAGAGGATATTTAACCTGGATGGCCTTTAATAAAACACGTCCACGTCTCAAAATACTGTCATTACATCCCATGTATCCTGCCTTCTTCCTGTCTACTAGCATGTCTACAAAATCAGCATTTGAAAATGAGCCATTACGTTATGTTAGTCCTATCCAACATGGTCAATGCCCCCATTGAATTCTCAAAACCATCTGTTACTCACGGATATGAACGGAAAATGGAGACGCCGACAGCTGACTCCATTACCCTCTTACTCGATCCTCTCTCTTCTCTTTCCTCTCTCTCTCTTTTTGTGTCTGTCTGTCTCCCTCCGCGCTCTCTCTCTCTCTCTCTCCATCTCTCCATCTCTCCCCCTCTCCCTCTCCCTCTTTCTCTCTCTTCTCAACCTTCTCTTCTCCTTTCTCTCTCTCTACCTCTCTGTCCCTCTCTCCGTCTCCTTCTCTCTTCTCACAACCTTCTCTTCTTCTCTCTCTCTCTCTCCCTCTCTCTCCCTCTCTCACTCTTTCTCTCTTGCTCTGAACGGTTAACGTTTGTATGACACAGGCGTCAGATATTTTCATTACGACATCGCTATTGATTTTTATGCCACGATCTTGCCTCTCCTATGAATCTCCCTGATGGTATGCTCAAGTGTCATGCTTTGTTGAAGAAGAGATTGAAAGAGGGAGAGAGAGAGAAAAAGAGAGAGAGAAAGAGGAAGAGAGAGAGAGAGAGAGAGAGAGAAAGAGGGAGGAAGACCGTTCAGAGAAAGGTGGGCGATTTCTTTAAGAACTGCACAACATAAAATGCATTTTGATGGGCCCTTGAGTGATATTTTTTAATATCAATTGTGGCGTGCATATGAAACATGATGCTTAGATTCAAAGCAAACCATCGCTCTTCAATAGGTTGAGAATATGATCAACAAAAGTTGACATTTTTATAGCTCATGTGTTTGGAACTGCTGTAAACGTGATATAATGTCAACTATATTAATAGTGACTTGTCGAGGAGCAATTATCGTTGGTACATAATTTGTACCACCCTTCCTTTCTCTTTGATTGTTTTTGTGAATATGACTTTGAATCAAATTGTACATCATATTGCATTTTACTCTTTATTTCTATGTATGATATATGTATATTACATGTAATGTTTTTAATTTTTTATAAATACCTTTTCAAATGAATTAAATTTGATTTCAAATAAACATCAAGAAATCTTTCCCTACTTTTGTACCTCTGAAAAAGTGAGGAAAGATCTATTTGCTTGCTCCTTAGCAAAAGTCACACTAACGTGACCGGTCACAAAACCTTTCTTCTTGTATTTCTTCTATACTGTTAACCTTCAAAGAGTAATGCAGCATATCATGAGGATGAGGGAGGGGGGGGGGGGGGGAGACATCACCCAAAATGACTTATTTTAGGGGACTTTCTAGAGACACTTTATGTATTTATTGACTCAACAGTGATTCTTTACCTTACCACTCCTAGAGAGGCTTCCTTTCCCTTTTTCTGTGTAGAATTAAAATATCTCAGGAGGGGTAAATTGTGCCCCTTGTCCCTTCTTCAAATACGCTAGTGTTCTGGTCTGGTGCAAGTCTTTAGACTTATTGGGTGCCATCATAGGTGATACACGTAAGAGATGCCAGCGGGTCCTCGAGATTGAATTTGTTTTCCCCCTCCCAGCCATTGAGACAACCGACTAATTATCTACCTCAATCTTAAGAGCCTGTGTGTTGGAGAAGCAAAAGTTTGCTCCTGACCCCAAAATGTTGGACAATTAAAATTATATATTAGTAAGATGTTGATTTTTTTTAGTATACAGATATTCTCAGCTATATACATGTAGGTAATGACTTTATTTGTGAAAGGGAATGGTTTTTAAAATCTATTTATTGACAATTTACATCAATACATTGTCAGTACTCTCACCTTGTGAAAGGGATATTTTATATTTCCATTAACTATGCCACCCCAAAATTGCCCTGTGCCATCTTGTATTTAACATGCCATAGATATTTACCAAAGGCTTCAAGATTATTGAACTGTTTCCAGTTACAGATTAATCTACATCGTTGATAAAAGGGTTTTAATGAAGCTAATCTAGACAGGGATTGGGTAATTTTGCAAAGCCATTGTGTTGCACAAAGCAATCCTTCCCCCAGTTGGAACCTAATGTTTGTGCAAAAATGCATGTGTGGCAAACTAGCGGCCGTTCAAAGTCAAAGAAAGTAACCAAGATGTTAAGCTTGTGTGCATACAATGTTTTGGGAAAGTGGTGACAGAGTGAGAGCCCTGAATTTGTGGACTAAGATCTTTTTGAATCCCTCCATTGTTTGTAACATTTTGATAACATTTTGATGATTGCCATCAGGAAAACGTTTTGAGGTTTTTAGAAATTCATTGATCAGCTGTTAGCCCAGAGAGGCTGTGTTGTAAATGGGAACAAAAAGATTGTTACTTATAATACATGATATTAAAATTATAGTTATGTTATTAAACATGAAACAGATTTTGTTAGATAATCTTCACATCACAAACTGTCTGTGTCAACCAACTATCCCTGAGTATGCAACTATCTAGAGGAAACCTATCCGTCGTCAAGTGACCATAATTCTTCAGAATATGATTAATTTCATAAATGTCATAGTATTGAAGATACCGATCACCACACGGCGATGCCTTGATCTTCAAAAGTACTTCACACTCCCCACTAAAGCAATGAATATATATATACTCCTCGTTTAACTATCCCACGTCCCCCAGAACTGCCAATCATCACTCGTTCCCTCGGGCCTGTTGCGGAAGATTATCCATTTTATTGATACAGGACGGCGTTTATTGGCGCTTAGAGGTATGCCATTACACTCCGTCCTCTGTAGAATACGACATGTTGAGTCCGGGGCCAGCTCCAAGCCAATATCAACATTTTTTTTTTCCGCGCCGCTGATGAGTTGAAATATTGAAGAGCTGGGTGCGCCAACCTAACAAGTGCTTTCTTTCGGGATGGATTCATTTGGAAGCTACTCTCGCAAGGGACGTAGATTATTGCGCAAGTACAAAAGGGGATAATCTAGGGTAAATTAACGGTGATATTTATCAGTAATGACATGACATTTATGTTCTGCTGGAGAGTTGGTTATTGGGTTGATTAATCAAAGCATGTTTAGGTAGAGCATTAGAGCCAGTTGATTGGGGTAATCAGTTTATGTTCGCCATCAATTTCGATTGAACAATGCTGTTTTGATGAACATGTTTTGTATTGTTTGTTTCATTTCCCAGAATGGGGCCATATAATGAAAAGATGCAAGGTTTTTTTCTCTATTCATCAAGCCTAGATTGTAAAATAAAGGGTATGTTCCACAAACAAAAACACATGGTCTCAAGTGAGCTACATGTGTACATAGAACTGGAGTGTTATTAAATAACTGAAGAGGTTCATCCGACTCGAAAATGAGTTCTTTCTCCACAGTCAGTACCGTAGGTATTTGTCTCCTAATGAAGGTGAAGACAGAACTAATTGTCAAATGAAGCAGTATGTTCTCCTTCATTCATTCTATATATACATGTAATTGTCTAGAAACACCATGTTTAATCATGCACTAGCTTGTCAATGAAATTCAGTGCTTGGGTTGTATTTCAGTTTGTCCAGCTGTGTGTACACGTGGCATCAAAATCAATCACACGCTGCAACTTTCCGTCGATGCGGATTTCTTTCAGCTTTTTAAAAATTTCTAACTTTGATACCCTTCTTTTTAAGCGCTGGCTTGTTTTGCCATTGGCAAATTACAGCATGAATTATAACTAGCAGCAAATTGTATTCTTGTAAAGGAAGAAAAGAAGATGTATTGAGGTATCAATTGGACTTGGTTAACGTTTTCCCCCCTCATAATTTTTTTCCTCAACTCCAGTTCTTAAAATTTAAAATTCAATGACACGTTCTTACTCAGTTTTGTACGACACAGTCTCTATATTATGGTTTTGCATGAATGGCAATAGCATATATCACTGGTCGCATATCATAACCTGGGAGCTTGGTTGAATATAATTTACATGCACATGTAATTGATTCTGATGTAATTGAGTTATATAAGCAAGTTTCCTGCATAGCTGAAGGTGTATTGCGGCAAAATATAATATTAAGAGAAGGAAGATGGATTGAGAAAGGTAGAGGAAGGAAGAGATGGAGAGTAGGGAGAAAGTGATAGCGTGAAAGAGGCGGAGAGAGCTTGAACTTGTGGTTGAGGGAGAGAGAGAGAGAGAGAGGCAGAGAGAGCTTGTGAGAGATGGAAGTTGTGGTTAAGACAGAGAGAGAGAGAGAGAAGAGGGGGGGGGGGGGGGTGAGTTTTCTAGCATGGCTGATGTTGGATTGGAGCAAAGTAGAATGTAAATAGAAAGAAGATGGGTAGAAAAAGCAGAGATAAAGATAGATATCGAGATAGAGAATTAGAAAGTGATTGATTGAAAGAGAGGCAGAGAAAATTATGGATATCGAGTTTTAGAGAGAGAGAGAGAGGGGATCGAGGGGGTAGTCAGAGATGGGGTGAAGAGAAAGAGAAAGGGAGAGAGAAGGGGAGAAGGGTGACAGAGTCAACACAGGAGAAAGAGGGAGAGAGAGGGAGGGAGGGGAAGAAAAAAAAGAGAACGAGAGTATCCTCATAAAATTTAGATTGGGAGAGAGGAAATAATACACCAAATGTACATTTTAAAATTTCTGTCATGTACTCAGACATTTCCATGTACAAAGCTTACCGTTGTACTCTCATATATTAATTCATGTGTACACAGTTTTAAGACGTACAGATAATTTTGTCCTCTTTAGTAAGATATGAAAATTGAGTTTATGTTTTTCTTCTCCTTCTCCAGTATACTGTTTGCAGACATTGAAGGCTTCACAAAGCTGTCTTCGACCTGTACAGCTCAAGAGCTCGTCAAACTCCTCAATGAACTCTTCGCTAGATTTGACAGATTAGCACAGGTATGTTTCCTTCAGTAACCAATTTTTTCCATGCATTTTTTAAAATTCAACCTCTAAAATTAGAAATAACATTCCTCAGGAATACAGAGTTGCATTATTTTAATAGATTTGTAAAAGTTACAAGTATAAAGAAGGAACGCGTGTCCAATTCTTTAATAACAAAAAGGAGCTTTCCTTTATATATAGCTGCTTATATCAGGAGTTTGTTAGTACTTAACTCATTATACATCTAGTGGAAAATATTGCAGTCTGACTTGCGATAACACTGGCATAGGGTATTTCACAAAGACGGTAGCAATAGACGGCATTGATGCATCAAGTGTTGACAAGTGAAATACATTTCATCAGCACCAACTCAAAAGGTGCAAAAACCCTGGTGAGAATATCCCACACTGGCGACACTATATTGACCCCTACCTAATCATTCATGTGTAAAGATTTGATACATATGGGTAGTGTATTTTTTCTTATTCAGTTCTGTCATCCATCAAAATCAACAATATCTTGTCATGTTGATGTCATTATTACTATAAAAATTGTGTTCAAGTATGACGATGTAAACCACTATAAATAAACACTGCTGTTAAAAGATAAAAATAGATAGAGAGGGGGGAGGGAGAGACAGACAGACACACCAAGAGGCTGTACACTATTTGAACAAAATAAATGATATGAGGAGACCAGAAGTAAGATGTATACATGTACAATGTACAATGTATTGCATGTGATCCTAGAGATAGAGAGAGATAAATAGAGTGAGAGAGATGGAGAGAAAGAGATAGAGAGAGAGAGAGAGAGAGAGAGAGAGAGAGAGAGTATGTGTGAGAGTGGGTGAGCAAGATAATGAATGTGTGTGTGTATGTGCGTGTGTATGAGTGATTCAGTCAGTCAGTGTATGAGTGAAAGAATGTGTGAGTGAGTGAAGGAGAGAGAAAGAGAAAGAGGGAGAATGTGAGTGAGTGAGTGAGTGAGAGAGAGAGAGAGATAGAGAGAGAGTGTGTGTTTTGTTAAGTGAGAGAGAGAGAGAGTATGTGTGAGTGAGTGATATGCAGAGTGTGTGTGTGAGTGAGAAAGAGAGAAAGAGAGAGAGAGAGTTAATCATATAAAGAGAGACTGGGCCATACACTTTTAAAACAAAGGAATTTGATTAAAAATTAGGAGACAAAGAGCAAGTTACATTGATTGCGTATGACCCTTGGAACCGAGCCTACCCACGCTGGTATAAGGTCAAGATGGGAAGAAATTGCTACTCAATTAATCTTCCAGATACTTCTTCATCTCTTCAATTAGGAACTAAATCAAATTAACGATGCCAAAGATAAAAAGCCATATCCTAGCAGGTAGGTACAAGGTACATGTACTCAAACCAAGCGGGGTTTGTCATATATAATGTACCAAAGAAATTTCCATGGATAAAACCTATCTACAGATTTTGTTAACCCATTGCATATGGGATTTGGGGGATGTTTCACAAAGATCCTAAGTCAAACTTAACTCTAAGTTGGACTTAAACATTATGGAGAGCCAAATTATGGCCTTAATATAAAATCTATTCAAAAGCAAAAATTCAATTAGACTTTTTATATATTCCAAATCAAAATTCCACATCAAGAACATGAAATCTCCTTGATCATAGCTATTATAAATGATTTGAATCAACATTTTATGCCTTTTAAAATAACTTTAACAAAATATTTTTAAAGATGCTAACGGCTTTCCATAATTGTTAAGTTCAACTCAGGATCTTTGTGAAACACCCCCCAGGAGGGTTCCTGTAGTACTCTTTATGTTGCAACCAAAGAAGATCCTGTACCATATTGTATTCATCATGGGAGAGATATACATGGGATAGATAAACCAAAGGCTTCAAGACTATTTAACTGTTTCAAGTGCAATAATATTCTGTATCAGTGCTGAAAGGGTTGTCATGGAGCTCATCAGGACCAGACATGGGTAATTTTATGAAGCCGATGGGTTGCATAAAGCAATCCTTCTGTCAAGTGGTGTATCTTGTTTGTGTAAAATTGCATGAGCGGCGTACGGGCGTTTGTGCAGTCAGGGGAAGAAAACAACCTAAGTGTTAAAAGACTTTGGCAATGAGAGAACTCGGTTGTTGATGAGTTAAGACTTGTAAGAACTCTCTCACACTTTCCTCCCTTTTAAAGATGATTGGTGAAACTTACATGCTTTCTTAGTCTGTCATGTTCGATAAAGAGCAGGGGTTTGATTGGTTGCTTAAGATCACTGTTAATTACCTTTGTGGTTGTGATGATTCACGTTGGATGTAAGGTCATGCATTTGTAGGTGACAAATAAAACTTCCCCCAAAGTTTTGCAGAAAGTGTAACATCCTGATGGTCTTGCTTTAAGTGAAACTGGGAAATACAAATAATTTGCTATAGCAGGTACAATATTATTAGATTATGTAGTATAATCTGTTTTGTGCCAGAAGGGCACTAACTTATCTTAAAGTAAATGATGAAATACCTTTGTGGATCCAAGCGGACACTACAATACTAATATAGATTTAAGCTAAGCAACTAAAGATGTTGAATTTATTTCTCATTAAAAAATGTAGTTGAGATTGAGCACAGGGTACTGTGATTTTTGTATATTTCTATATTTCTGATTTTTGTATATTTCTATATTTCTTCTCAGTCGTTTTCTTTACTGTTTATATATATCAAATTTGTGTAAGGACGAAGTAAAAATCATATGTCAAAAACCTGCTGAAGACATGCTTATGTTGTTTTGTTTAAATGTGCCAAATTAAGAGATACATTCCCAGCTTCATTGTAAATATCAAGTATTCTGTTTGTTTGTATTTTTATCAGAATACCAGATTGGGATTTAGAGAGTAGACAAGATTCTGTCTTAATTATTCAAAAAACAATTGACGTCTAGCAAGAAGAACAATTACAAATATCATGTCAAATTTACAGTTTTAGGCCTACATCATTTGAAATGTAACCATAATATATTGGTGGGATTTAAAACAAAAGGCAAGTTTCAGTCTCAATTATTTCAAAATCAATCGTTGTCTAGCAAGGAGAATGATAGCAAATGTCCTGTCAAATGTGACTTCTCCCAATTTGTTTTCAGGCCAAATCAAATATCTTGGCAAGTTTTTTTCGACAGGAATCAAACTCTAGAGATGTAGTCCCAATGTGGTTTTGATTGATTTGTGGTAGTATGAAAGGGAAAAAGCGAAAGGAAAATTAAAACGAAGAAAGAGACGGAGAAAGAAATAAGATATTGTCGTCTGGAAGTCTGTGTTCCAATTCTGACGTTCCCCTGTGCACATTATTCTGCACTGTATGTATTATGTGTACGGTAATGCTGTTTCTGTGCTCAGTCCCATTTGTACAAATATATGTATGTGTTTTTGCCAGTGCCTAGAATGTCCCCCTCTCGGAATTTAGTTAAATGCCAATACTAATGTAGTTTGGAAACGAAACGTAAACATCATAGTTAAATTTATATTTGTTATTGCCAAGCTATGCTGACATAGCCTTGAAATGCAATGCACAAGGAAACCTAACTGCAGAATGATATTGATGCTGTTTTACTTTCATTTAAAACAAATGTTTTTGTTGTTTTTGTTTCCGGTCTGAAGAGTCAGACCTTTTTGGTTATAAGACATCATGTTTGCAAGGGTTTTATTTTCATGAAGTATACCAATTGCTTAGAGAAGGATCTGTACTTATAAGTCCAGATGTATGATTGTTGTTGTATGATTTAAATTTAACAACACATGAACATGAATTGATAATGCACAATGCACCACAACATGGATGTGGTGATCCAGTATTTACTCCAGTGACATTGCTTCTGGGCTTTATTTCATCAAACATGTAGGATTATAGGGTTATTTTTTAGGGTTGGGTTTAGGGTTATGTTTAGGGTTAGGGTTAGGTGTACTACTGGGTTCAGGGATGAATTTTAAGAATTGGGTTATAGTGTAGGACATTATCAATAGAGTAATTCTTGGAGAAGAAAATGTTGTGCAACCATTGTAAGTTGTATTGTGAAAACAACAATTGGCCGATATATTTTGTTTTTCTGTCATCCAGTAAAAAACAAACATCTTTACATATAGAAATATTGGTAAGTAATTAGATTCTCCTGAACACACTTACTTGAAAGACTGACAGACTGACTGAACAACATACTGACAAGCTGATACACAAATGACAGGTCAACTAGCAAGTTATGGAACAATGAAAAAGTTGAACCTATTTTATACCTTGTGTACCAACTAAGGTTGCAGACTTGTCAAAATGCATGAAAATATCTGAAGGGTGTAAAATTCACCATGAGAATTGATGCTTACGTTTTTAACTTGTCCAGAACACAGAGACTGACAGACTAAGTTGCTGATTGACAGACAGACACGACAACCATCAGCTGATATAAAACAATGAAAAAGTTGAAAACATTTAATACATTTAGTACCTCCTATTTAAAGGTTGCAGTGCACCCATCAAAATGCATGAAATCTGAGTATCCCAAAGCAGCAACAGAGATTAGGTACTAAGTGTTGATGGGGGTGATAGTCTCTGAAGTAAAAGTGCTCTGTGTCAGACAGACCCCATTCACATTTTTGGACCAGGGGGGTGTTTGATAAAGCTGTTTGTAAAGTTATGCATGACTTTACGAATGACTTATATATGAAAAGCCAAATGGGATGCTCAATCAATTTTAACTGCATCAACTAAAGTTGAACTGTGCAGATGTAGATTAACATTGTTATTATAACAAACATTTTTAATGCAAAGTATATTTTTGCCATAATTTATTTGAGGTTATTGGAAATATAGTCACACTTCATTGAAACATCAGGAAAAACTGTGGGCATCCTATCTGGCACTTCATTTTCAAGTCGTTCGTAAAGTCATGCATAACTTTACAAACAGCTTTATGAAACACCCCCCAGGGATACTTTGTTCTGTGTTTTGTTTGTTTTTGTTGTCGCTTTCTAAATTCTTTATTCATGTGAGCAACAAAGCTATTGGCCCTGAGATCTGCGATTACCATTGGAATATAGACATGGCTATTCGCTCTCACTAGGAAACAAAGCGATTCCTTATAGAATGTGAACCAGGCTATCTAGTCCCACAGCGCTTTGATTAATCTTGCAATGTGAAGAAGGCTATTCGCTCTCACTAGGAAACAAAGCAATTCTACAGTTAATTTGAACCAGGGTATTAGTCCCACAGCCCTTTAATTATTCTGTAAATAGGAAGAAGGCTATTTGCTCTCACTAGGAAACCAAGCGATTCCTTAGAGAATGTGAACCATGCTATCTAGTCCCACGGCCCTTTGATTAATCTTGAATTGTGAAGAAGGCTATTCACTCTCACTAGGAAACCAAGTGATTCCTTAGAGAGTGTGAACCAGGCTATCTAGTCCCGAGGCCCTTTGATTAATCTTGCAATGTGAAGGAGGCTAATCGCTCTCACTAGGAAACAGAGCGATTCCTTAGGAGTGTGAACAGGGCCATTCGCTTTCAGCTTACAAGCTCTGGATGTTTATCACAAGAAGTCGTCTACATCAGATTGCATTGTGCTAAAAGAAGATGACCCATGATTGGAGAATAGATTTGAGATAAAACGTCATATGGCAGGCAGAAGGGCGTTAATGCGTTGTGCCCTTAATTCTGCTAAAGGCAACCATGCAGAATTGCTTTAATAGCATTACAATACAATGCTCATAAACTTAAAAAAATATGGGCTTATTATTTGATACAAAACTACTCAAAAGGAGTAGCCACCATTCATTTTCCCTTTTTTCATATCTCAATAAAGAGTCAAATCAATGTTATGATTGAAATCAAAATGGGTATATTTGACTATCTAGAGCAGTCAAAACTATCAAAATCAGTTATCAGAAATTTGCTTCAAGGAATTTGCACATGCTTACATCCTTTATGGACGGGCTTAGCATTTTCATTTGGATGGGATATATATATTTATGTTATGTCTATCTGGTTTATGTAGTTGTACGTCCCTTTTTATATACTATTTTTGCAACTACAAGTTATAGGGGGCTGCAATCTACAAGCCTAGCTTTTCAGCAGTCCCCTCCACGACCAACCTGTTATATATGCCTGCTGTACACTGTGGACCAATTAGAATTATATTGTTAAGTTTCATTGTTTTACTATGTACAATGCAATCCCATGTATTTTATGTTATTTTGTTGGAGATGGAAATAAACATAATGAATGAAATGAATATATCGTCGCTGTTTTCACGAAGTGACGGTAGTGAAAACAAATTGCATTCACTTTGCGTGACGATTTTCCTCACTACCGTCACTTCGTGAAAACAAGGACGGTATGTACCTAATGAACTTTGATAGATATCTATAGCTGATGTGAACACACCCATAAGTGATGGAAACAGATATTTTCTCGAGAGTTTGGTGGAGATTTCTTGAGCAAGATACTGCTTATCATGGATGTTGAAATAGGACATATATTGGAAACTATTGTGTAGAGTATGCCAGGCTTAGCACATATTGAGTGCTTTTCTGGCTTGTAAAGGATGATATGGTATTAAGTATTGTGAATTCATGTCAGAACGGAGATGATACATGAGAATTAATTGTAGATAAAGATACACCTACATTCCTGCAAACCCTTCTCTCTACCCTACACCATGCAAAAACCTTAAAGGCAAGGTCCTCTTTTGTACAGGTAAAAATAGTTTGTGGGCTTTCTGATTCTGTTCATGTTACTTACATGTAGGAAGAATTTCATATTATGAATGAATTATTAAACAGGAATGTTTTCAAAAAGCCCTCTTATTCAAAATATGACGAGAAATAGTTGAAAAATTGGGCCAAACATTCATGCCACATGTCTGTATACTGTGTATAGTCCCATCTACCGATTTGTGTGCACAGTGCATGTGATTCTTAGCAGAATTTAGTAAATTTCATTCATTTTGATCATTCCAAAACCTCACAGAATCATTTTTGGTTGTACTTGATACTGCATAATCGATCTTCCCCAATAGTGTGTAGACGGTTTCTTTCGCAGTGTAACTGTATGATCAGTACTCAACTTCATCTTTAAAAATGAAGCCCACCGCCCCCTTAGGCGGCAAGTGGCCGGCTATAACTTATTCAGGTCAGGGACCGGTCGCTATTTCCGCACCTGTTAGAGGGGTCAGAAAATAGAGTTGTTTACGCTGGTTTACAGTCTATACAGAGATTGAGCTAGAGGGATGGAGTTGAAGCATGTAGTAGGTTCATGGTTAAAGGCAAAGGGAGGGGCGAGAGGGGAGGGGAAGGGAGGAGGGAGCATGGTAAGGGGAGGGGAAGGGGGACTATCTAGAGATAGTATCACAGATATAAACTGACTAATGACTACTGACCACTAATGAGTGCTGTAACATATGTTGAACAGCAAGATAACAAATTTAAGCTTTGTTTAGTCTATATCTTCCAGCAATTTAGATACTGTCTGATTAGAGCTATGAGGGTGTTATGTCTGTACTAAATTATGGGAAATATCCTTCTAGCTCAAAACACTTGAATATTTTTCTTTGCCTGGTTTATTGTCTCACTATCTGTCATTTAAGATCAGAGTGAAGACTGAAAAAAATGGTGTATGCAAATAATAACCTATTTGTTCCCCTTCATTTTGTTTTGGTCTCATCTTAGTGGAAATGAGGGTGATGTGAAATTATATTGTTTGTCTAAAAATATGCAGTGTCTGTAATTCAGTCTCTATCATTTTGGGTGCATGTTGGCTAAGATTCTAGAATAGAGCGTGAGGGGAGGGCATTTCAATTTGCTGATTTCTCATTTTACCCACTCAAGCATTTATTATTCATCTTTGTAATTGAAGTGAGAATGACGATGAACCGCCTACCGGAGTTGCCCACAGCAAATACATTTGAATCACAAATGTACTTCCCCAACGATATCACTTTTAACGACTGTTACTGGAAATAAATATTTCGCCTCATTCTTCCAGCTCCTATTACATACCCGCCATTTACTGTATATTATGTTATGTCAAGATGACATTTCATCTGACATTCACCAACCTTACTGACAACAAGTACCTTTATGATTTACAAAGCAACAAACAGTCGAAATGGAATATATTTCATTTTCTAGAAATACATTTTATGTAGGTTATCCCGAGGATATGTGCTGTTGATTGCAATACGTTCATAAATCAGTAAACAAAAGAGAAAAATGTGTCAAATGTAAAGTTTCAATGCTTTTATATTCTTTCTTTCATTCTTCTTTGTCTTTGAACGAGAAGAAAAATACTTTAAAAATAATTGAGCAGGAGAAAGGTGTCTTGAAAACTTCCAAGCCTGCAGCTCTTTTTATCTCAATAAAAATGAGAGTTTTGTGTAATGCTAGAAAAATCGCTCGAGGTGTAAAGGTGCATTGGTTTATATTTCCCCAAAATTAGAAAAAAGGCACTTGAAATTGAGACACGCTCATGTTATGTGGACAGCTACTAGAAAACCTTTTAAAGATATTTGTTGGAAGTAGAGGGAAAATACACAGGAGTAGTAGGCAAAGAAATACAGAGGAGCAGTGAACAACGTACCTAACTCTTAAAAAAGGGGGAAAATACTTAATATAAAAGCTGTTATATACCTCACTTAAGTAATCCAGCAATCTGATTGGTTGAAATTGCATTCATAAACTTTAACTGTTCCCGAAAATTCCCAGTAACCATGGTTAAAACAGTTCTAAAATCCCAATAACCATGGTTATTGGGAAAATAGGTCAGTCTCCATGGTTACCCCATAGGTTTACATGTTAAAAAATGGTCTGAGCGATTCAGGATATTGGTCGGTAATTTCAATACAATTGAATCTCGATCGATCTTACCGACAATTTTATCTTGCATTGTTGACATGAAGACGAAAATAAACTTCCAAAAACAAAAAAACAATATCTGCCGATAGATCTTGATCTAAGTTCGTGCCAATATGCATTGCAAAAGTAAAAGAAGGGTCCGTTTAATGGAGCTTTTGCGAAGCATCCATCACGCGAATCCGTTTTCAATTCATTTTAATGTATATATCGGAGAAAACTGCCAAACATGCTAACAGTGCGCGATGGCCGAGTGGTCTACGGCGTTGTTTGTAGATACATCACTTACACGCAAGAGTTCGAATCCCATCTTCGACCAAAAAATTTTTTTTTTTATTTTTTAGTCTATTTTTTTTCAGCATATAAAAGTATTAATGACTGCTTTAATATTTGAGAAATAGTTTTTTTATACGCTCTCGGGAAGGTTACAATTGGGCTATTCCCCTCGGCACGCCTCGGGAAATAGCATAATTCTAACCTTCCCTTGAGCGTATAAAAACAACTATTTCTCTCAAAGCAGTCATTAATACTATATTGTTAATTTTTTTTAAAAGCAGAAACCAGAAATGACTTATAAACAAAAAAAGAAATCTATTGGAAAGTTCAGAAAAAAAGTCTGGTAAAAAAACAAAAAAAACATCAAATACATAAATGTCAGTACCATGCAACCTTTTTCGGTTTGATAGCCTAGCCCCCAAAACCTGTTTAAAAAGCTTTGTTATTTTTGTTGTTGTGTTTATAGTTATTTATCGTTGTTGTTGTTGTGTTCGATTTTGGATTTGCCAACTTTTCTGACAAATGTTGGCGATAATCAGTGACTTTTAGTGATGTTTAGCGACAATTAGCAACATTTGAGCGAATGTTTGCGAAATGCAGTGGGCGACTATGAGCGACAGTTTTAGCGAAGATTAGTAACTATTTGTCAACCATTTGCCACTATTTTTTAATGTTAGGGACCTTTTGCTAACTCCTGGTACTCCATGAGTCGATTGTATTTAGGAACCATATGGTCATATGGTTGCTAGCATTGGCGAACCAAAAAGAACTTCAGCTACACCGTCTTACAACCATTTGCAAAGGCTTACGACTGTTTTGAAAATGCTTGCGACTGTTTGCGGAAAAATAAATTTGCAAAGAAACTGTTTGCCACAATGAAAACTGTTTGCAAACATTTTTGCAACCTTTTTGTAACCTTTTACAAACCTTTTATGAACCTTCTGCAACCTTTTACATACCCTGGAGAAACCCTGAATTTGCTACGTTCGCAAGCATTCCCCGCTCAGTGAGATACCTCCTTAAGAGCTTTTCTTTTGAATAATAGATAAACTTCAAGTTTAGTAAAAACTATAAGGGTGTGTGTATCTCACTAAGAAATGTATTGTGTCAAGTTTATGCAATTTTGAATCTCTGGAGACAATATCAAATATCAGAATAAGACCTTCATACTGATTTGTAGTTCAACATTTTTCTTCTCATCACTTTCATATGCCATTATTCGGTTTGCAGCCACAAGGGTGTTGACTTTGTGTAAAATGAGATATGATTTAATGCTTTTCAGGCTCCAATCAGATGATAAAATTATGTTTCTTTAATGGGTGAGTTGAAACCCGAGTGCGGAACCCAAGTGTGAAGCGACTCTTACCATTTCTTCCATGTTTGTCACACTTTTACCCCCCCCCAAAAAAAAAAAAAAAAATGGCTGTTGCAGACGATTTCAAGAAATCAACTCTAAGACAATTTCAGTACCATGTTGTGTTGTCAGTAAATCCTTAAATGAGGATTGTGGAAATAAGGAACGATTTGAGTACAATTACTTTTGTTCATTCATGCACAAAATCGGAAGCAATTGCACGTTTTCAGCCATTTTCTGGAAAATCTTATGATCTCTGAAAAAGAAAAGGGAAATAGAACAACAATATTTCCTGAGTATGAACAGAGCATTGAAACCTCTAGAAAATCAGGGAAATTCCCCAAAGTGAATTATCTGTCGATAAGTGTTCCTGGCCCCCAGAATTTGCATTTATGGATACTAAAACAGCACTGAGGAGAATGTCCATCAGTATTTCACATTTTGTGGTTTAGAAGATGTAGGTGTACAGACCTGTAAAGACAAAAGAAAGAAGAAAAAAGGGGGGGGGGGGGGGAGGAAGAAGATTTATAAAAGAATGATAAATGAATTAAAAACAAAAGGAACACTTTTGTTAATAGATGAATGAATAAATCTATATAAAATTAAAATAACACACACAAATGAAAGATAGATAGATGAATAAATGATTAGATAAATAAATGAATAAATAGATAACTAAATGAATGAATAAAATAATGAAATAATAATTTGTTTTAAGAAAAAAAAACATCTTTGCTTTGATGTTAGTCAATAAGTAGCAAAATATTCATAAGTCTAAGCTCATATGACATCATTTCTCTCAAAATAGAAGCATCACATGAAAGATCAGAACTAATTGTAATCCCTGATTAAGGTTTAGATTATAATATAATTACTTTCTTTACTCTTTTGACTGTGTCACATTTGTAAACAATTTATTTCCAGTTACCTGTGTGATGGAATTCAAAGAGAAATTATCCTTTCTTTTATGAAATTGTATGACATTTACAAATCTAATCAAATTTAATGCACAAATCTTTGTTAAGTGCCTTGTTACAACTTATTTCCTTTACCTGTTAGGAACAATTGTATTTCAATTGTCATGGTTAAAATTGCATACTGATACATAATACATTATGTGTTGTTATGTAGGACAAGCCATAATGTTTGTCCTACCTAGCAACAATTAATGTATGCAATTCTCTTTCTGATTATTGAAAGACAATCCTTCAAAACAGGTGAATAAAATAGTTCGTATAACGTGGCACGTACGTAACAAAGTCTTGTGCATTAAATTTGATTACATTACGAAAACAGCCTATTACCATAATGCTTACATCTATACTTACTGTTACTTCAAGCTTGTACAATCCGGGGAAATCCCCCAAATAATTCATTTCTGTTGTGTAAGATCGTGATATTCTAAAATCAATATTCTCAAACATTCCCTATAAAGCTGATTTGGAATGGTGCAAGGTTGTTTCTGGTATCAGTAACATTCTTAAATTAAATTAAATGGTCATAGCAAGAAATTTTCACTTCTGGAAGAAAGAAGTGGAAAAGATGTATGTGTATGTTGTACTGGACATGATGCACAGAATTCAATCCAATTCAAACCATGTATTTATAAAGTGCCAATATCTAGTTGCCTAATCAAAGGTGCTGATGAGACTGAAAAACTACCAAAAATGTCTGTTCATGATTCTACCTGGAAAAGACAACCAAAAAAAAGCAGTGACTAAAGGCCTGTCCTCACTATCTCGAGATTGCCAAATATCCAGCTATTTGAACTATCCCGATCGCAAACTATCCAGCTAATTTGCGTCTTCATCAGACCTAAGTAGCAATTACTGGGATATTTGGTCGGGATTGTCATCCCAAGATATCTTGGGATAGTTTGCAAAATATCCCACTATTTGGCAAAATATCCAGCTATTTGTCCTGTGCGTCTTCACCAGACCGAAGACTCGCACTATGCGCTAACGCTGAGCAAAATATCTTGAGCTAATTTCTCAAGGTCGAGTTTCAAGTTTCGAGGTCGAATCTCGAGCTGATGAAGACGCAATTTTTAACTTCGGGGTTATTTTCCAAATAAAAAATAGCAGGCTATTTGGCAATCTCGAGATGATGAGGACGTGCCTTAATTGTAAGCAATCTGATATAGGAATCACGACTGTATAGTATTTTGACCACACACTTCAGATTTCTCTGATTGTCTTCTATTACAGTAATCACGCAACTTTTAAGTGCATGTAAGCTTACTCATTTGACAAAGAAATCGTTACTTGTCGAGTTTCTCCTTTTGGGACTAATTGTCCGGTAGAAGTGTTGGAATGTGCCGATTTTTATCTTGGTTCCGATCGATGGTGAATTACTCTGATGTGGCGACCGAGGAATCACTTCAGAGTTCAATGGACCGGACTGTGTGGATGAGCTGTGGTTTAGGAGGTAGAGATGTAACCATTTAGTGGTATTGATTTATGGCAACCAAGTATGTTAGGCCCCATTCACTTTAGAGAAAAAAGGGGTTGATTCACACAACAGAAAAATGCTTAATTAACTTTTGGTGAAGCAACATTTGTTTCAGGATATAATCTATCAGAGATTATACTTCATGTAATGTTTCTCCCTTAGAACATGATGGGACACATAAGATTCAATTAATGATAACATTTAATATGAAATTTGATTTGATTTGTGGGGATACAAGTAAGCAATTTTGTTGTTGTGTTATTATTTCTGAAAAACACTTCTTCTGTGAAAAAAAAAGATAAGGAGGGTCTCGAGCAGCAAGGATTTTATGATGCCATCTGACATTTGGCTTACTTTATTACTTTTAACCTTCTCCTACTTCAATTTGTCTCCATGTGAAATAACAAAGTCATTGAGATGTCTTTGATAATAGATATCTGTATGACTGCTCGATGGTTAATTGGTAAATTTTATTTGGCATCAATTGTTGTTGTTAAAGTAGACAGAGCAACACTTTTGATTAAAGAATATAAAAATAGATGTGTATGTTTGAGAAATATTCTCGGATTAATGTTACATGCCTTATTTCGGTTTAGAATCATTTGTCTTCAACTTATTATTCATGTTTATAAATGAATTTGTGAGATAAAGAATAAAAGTAGATAAGAAGTAGTAGATGTACAAGTATGTTTTTGAGGAAGAGTAATATTGAAAATCCCTCTTTTTTTTTAAATAAAGAAAGATTTTGAGAAAGGGGGGGGGGGTAGTACATTTTTTTATTTAATTGACTATGTCTAGAATGATTTTTTTAAAAGAGTAAATAAAGGAGTTGTACAGTTATTCATTATTCCTAACTTTTTCCGTCTGACCTGCAGTCAGGTATTGTAATGAAATATGGCTTGCCTGGAAATAGTAGATGCTCTCTCATCCATCTTCATTTCAAGCAGTTGGCAATGTCTGAGGAAAATAGAGTGAAATGACATCCAGAAAGAGAGAGAAGTGAAAAAAGGAAATGTATGGGAAGGGAGTTGGAGAAGGGGAAAAGAAAAGAGGAGAGAAATGGGAACAGATGAGGGGGAAGGAAGATAAGAGAAACAGAGATAAAGAGAAAGAGAGAGAGAGAGAGTGATAGAGGGAGAAGGGAAGGTAAGAAAACATGTTTTTTAAATTATTTTGATGAGGATATGACAGAAATGAGTTTACTCTATCTTTTCAAGATGTCTTAAACTTTATTTATGAAAATATACCATCAAATCATCTATTTGAATCATAACAGTGTTAAATCATGTGATCATGTAACTCCATGAAGCATTTGATACCCTGCTGGCCGGCTCCAACCAGACGGAATCACCAACCATGACTTCCGTCGTCTCCCTGGCTTCATCTCCCGGGTATAGAATGGCAATCGTAGAATTTATGCCTTGCTTAGGGATGAGTGCCATTGCCAGGAAGCAAACCAAACAGACTAAAGCTCAAAAACTGTATACAACAGTCATTATGTATACCACTGTCACACCAACCAGACCGACTCAAAACCAACAACAGACCAAACAAAACATCACATTACAAACAAATGGTCAAGATTTGGTCAGTTTGGAGTCAGTCTGTAGGGAGTTTTGGCAGTGTGGGTTTTGTATTTTTGTAGAAAAGGTCAGAGAAATAGATTTCCCTCTCCCAGGAACTAAAGTTACTCTGGAAGGATTCGTTAAAAACACTAACATCACAGTCAAGGCGCCATAGAGCCCCTCGCAATGTTTTGAAAGCATGAAAATTGTATTTTTGTTTTTTGCTCTCAATCTCGCTTCTCTTTGTTTTTCTTCCCCCGTCTCTGCCTCTTTTCTCTATCAGTATCTTTCTTTCTCTGTTTCTCTCTGTCTCTCTCTTTCTGTCTCTGTCTCTTTCTCTCTCGGTCTCTCTCTCTCTCTCTCTCTGTTTCTATTTCTGTATATATTATTTTCTCTCTATCTCTGTACATCTTTATATAGCTCATTACTATTCTTATCCCTCTACCTCCCCGACCCCCTTCTCCACCCCATTTGTCCACCTCCCCGTCTCTGTTTCCCCTGCTCTCTCTCTCTCTCTCTCTCTCTCTCTCTCTTCCCCCCACCCCCCTCCCTTATGAAAAGGTGTCATTGTAGGCTGTCTTTAACACAGTCTCTTACTTGATTCCTGTTTTGGGGTCTCAGTTTCTGTGTCTCAATCCGCCAATCTGTCTTCCTTTCTGTGCCACTCCCCCTCTATTCTCTCTCTCTCTCTCTCTCTCTCGCTCTCTCTCTCTCTCTCTCTCTCTCCTCTCCACCCCATCTCTCCCCTCTCTCACCCCCTCCCTTTCCCTATCCCCCTCTCTCTCTCTCTCTCTTTCCCCCCTCCCCCCTTATGAAAATATGTCACTGTAGGCTGTCTTTAACACAGTTTCTAATTACTTGATTCTTGTTTTTGTGTCGCAGTTTCTGTCTCTCAATCCGCCAATCTGTCTTCCTTTCTGTGCCACTCCCCCTCTATCTTTCTCTCTCTCTCTCTTTTTCTCTCCTTTCCACCCCCATCTCTCCCCCATCTCTCCCCTCTCTCCCCTCTCTCACCCTCTCCCTATCACTCTCTCTCTCTATCCCTCTTTTCATATCCCTCTCTCTCTATTCCTCTTTCCATATCCCTCTTTCTCCTTTTTTTTTCTCTCTCTCTTTTTCTCCTCTTCACCCCATCTCTCCCCTCTCTCACCCTCTCTCGCTTTCCCTATCTCCCTCTCTCCATATCCCTCTTTCTTCTCTCTCTCTCTCTCTCTCTCTCTCTCTCTCTCTCCTCCTCTCTCTCTCTCTCTCTTTTCTCTCCTCTCCACCCCATCTCTCCCCTCTCTCACCCTCTCTCGCTTTCCCTATCTCCCTCTCTCCATATCCCTCTTTCTTCTCTCTCTCTCTCTCTCTCTCTCTCTCTCTCTTTTCTCTCCTCTCCACCCCATCCCTCCCCTCTCTCACCCTCTCTCACCCTCTCTCACCCTCTCTCCCACTTTCCCTATCTCCCTCACCCACCCACCCACTTCTTAACATGTCGGACTATGAGGTCACTAGCCTAGAGGGCTAGCTGACTTCTATCCACAGAGATTCCCTTGTGTACATTAAAACCTTTCCTTCTTCACACGCATCCCTAATGAGGCGCACATTGTGCCAATGGTGCACCATTGAATTAAAGGGGGCATATTCATCATGCCCTTTTAACCATCTTTGATGTGATTAGAAAACAAAATATTTTCACCAGAGGTCCCAATGCCGCGTTCACATATTGTCGTGTGGCTCGCAGTATATAGGGCATAGGTATTGCACCGTTGTGGTGACATGGATCACATGATTTATGGTTCGAGTCCTGTCATGGCAATAACAGGGACTTTTAGATTTGCGTGGACTGATACGTGTGACGTCCATTCAAGACAGTGCATTAAAATTACGTCAATCGTAGCAATCCACGTTGTCGTTGTGCAAATCTAAAAGTCCCTAATGTCCTTTGGCAAGACATTAATCTACACCAGCCATTTTTGACCCAGGTGTTTAACAATGCAAACATATACAGCCTTTTCACACACAGCTAAAATTCTATAAACATGACTAGTATAAACGTGTTTCGAACGTGTTTAAACTAATCACGAGCCTTTCACACACAGAAATTTTGGTGCGATCGTTAATCGTTTCGTGATTAACTACTGCTCGTAAAATGCGCAGTAGTGCCATTGCGCATTGAAGGTCATGTCACATCAATCAAAGCGCACGCTCCATCCAGTTTAAACACGTCTGAAACACGTTTAAACACGAATAACCTTTCACACACAAAATGTCAAGCTCACTAGATACTGTAGATGACGTTGACTTGCTCAGAAATTTGTCGCCCTCTAGTGTCAGCTAATAATTTGGTTCGATGGAGCAAGCTGGGTTTGTTTGTTACCGAATGTTTTGATTTGTCACAAATCGTATTCTGAGGGATATTCAGTTCACAATTAAGGGCACAGAGGTCAGTATATTTATATATTTGATGTTTGCTTGCAATTAAGTGCTGTTATGTTAAGGATTATGAAGATTAATTTGGATATAAAGCCAAGTCTGGCTGTATGTAGCGATACGTTCATGTATACATGTTATGTGCGACTGTGTAGGAATTTACGTAGAACGGTAAAACCATTTATGAAACATTGGATAAGATGAAGAGTAATGACTGATATATATGACTTATGACTGTATGAGACAGGTTTCATTTATCATAGTTATGAAAGTACTTGTATTAGGGTAATTTAGGACAAAGATAAACGAAGTTTACAAGGAAGGTCTGGAAGGATCTGCACTTTCTACTTACATAGAAAGGCATATGTGGGGCAATGAAAAGTCATTATTCTTTCGTTATTGGAGTTGATTCAATTTAGCTAGGCTGTCAAGTTACAAGGAGCCATAGAAGCCTTATGAATTGTATGACATAATGATTATAACGATTGGCAAGGGTTTATAGCCAAGATTATTTTGCGTAGATGATTCTGTGATCGATCGAAACTGTAATCGATATAAATGCTCATTTCCTTATTTGGTAACGTATTGAAGCATTTCAGTTGTGGTTAGATTCATTTGCATATGTACTTATTATGCTTGCAATTTTGTCTTTGTCATACAGTTTTCACGGAGTTAAAGGATGGATACGGAGACGTAAAATAAAGATTGACCACTCCCGTCGAAGCTTGTGTCTGACTGAATTATTTGGGTTTTCGCAACTCTACCACAGTTACAGATACGAACTTCGTATCTGCAGCCTGCTTTTAGGGGCGTATAGATCGCGACTTCGTATCTATCCCAACATCGTATAAACGATGTTCACACTGGGAAATTTTGTCTATAAACATGTTTAAAACTGTTGAGTTAAACACAATGATTCTAATCATCTCTAGATACGATGAATTTTAGCTGTGTGTGAAAAGGCTGTTAGTTGGGTTTGCAAGTGTGTGCTTGCAAAATGGGACCTGGCCAGAACACTCCCCAGGGAGCAGAGCATGCACACTTTAATGTGCGGATTCGACCAGAGTACTAACTACAGTGTAAAGCACCCTAAATAGAAACGTAGTATTAAGCGCTATACAAATATGGATGAGCAGAAGTTTTCTATGCATATAAATACCCACAACTCTTAAAATATTGGTAATTTTTAATCCATTACCTCTTGATTTAGAGAGAAATCCTTGTCATTGTTTTCTTTTCATGAGTGGGAAAATATGTCTGGATGAATCTAAACCTTCCAAATAAGTTTTTAGATATTTAATTGTATGGCGTGCATGCATGATAACGACCATCTGCCAGCAGCAAGACAATACGCCACCAGGGCAAAATAAGCATTATGCTCTTTATTTTACATCTCATAACAGGCAGATCATTAGTAAGTGTAGGACTTCTGTTTCATGCAGCTACATTTTATCATAGCCATTTGTCATTTTCTGTAAA
The DNA here is from genome assembly GCA_035222895.1 of Strongylocentrotus droebachiensis. NCBI lineage: Eukaryota > Metazoa > Echinodermata > Echinoidea > Camarodonta > Strongylocentrotidae > Strongylocentrotus > Strongylocentrotus droebachiensis. The sequence goes on along the minus strand of JAVYIG010001532.1, from coordinate 208,888 downwards.
AAATTGCCGCTGCGATTTACGTTATAATGATATCATAGTGTACTTGACGTTTCTTCATGTTATAACAGACAGATAAGTAATCATAGGATCTCTGTTGTACGCAGCTACATTTTTTTCATCGACATTTGCCATTTTACGTAAAGAATTCCTGCCTCGATTTATGTTATAATAATGATCATACTATACTTTACATTTCTTCATCTTGTAACACACAAATTACTAAATGTAGGACCGTTGTAGTGTGCAGCTACATTTTTTTCATCCCCACTATATAAAGAAGAAAATAAACTTGCCACATTTTACTGTGTCATGCGAAGGAGCCTTAAGTGGAGTCTATCAGTAGGGACTGCCTTTTGACCTCGGCGCTGACCTTTCCGGAAGAGACGAGGAAGAAAAATATATGTCCGCAAAGTAAATGTCATTCTTGCGTGTTTGTGCAATGTGACAAAATTTTCAGACTGAGGAATATTGATGGTACAGAGATGCATAAATGTCGTATAAATCACGGATTCAATTGCTCTGTGTCAGGACGAATCCTTAAGACGTGCTCTTGCAGTTGTTTTCGTATCAAGTAAGCATTTGTCAAAAAGAAATGCAGCAAGTGTTCTGTAAATTGGCATGAAGGAGAAGGAAATTGTGGGTGTATTGATAACAACTAGCTTGTGCAGAGATTGCCAGTAGCTGTAAATCGACTCAATGAGACTCTTAAAATTATTGTTTAACAAGATCTGTTTACTTTTTAAATTTTTTTATGTCACTTTCATTTCATGAGTGTTGAAGGAGAAGATATCTTACTTAAAAAGAAATTGGCATCCTCTACTATAGCATTTATAGTGATGATGATAAGAATCATAATAGTAATGATAATAACACTAAAGCACTTAATGATAATAAACAAAGTAATGATATTAATGAAAGTTATGATAATCATAATTATAATAATAATAATGAAAAAATAGCAACGAAGATGATGATGATGATGATAATGATAATGATAATAGTAACAACAACAACAACAATAATAGAGTTCTGTTTTAACTAACGTCTGGCGTATTGCCACTCCTGGTGCTACATTATCATTACCCCCTGGCTTTAGCAAGGCTGCCATTTCATAATTTCTGCCAGGTACCCCATTTCCCTCACCTGGGTGGAGCGTAGCCCAAATAGATTAATGTGTTGCCTAAGAACATAAGTACTACAACAGTATTTATCTTGCTGGATACATTTTGATTTCAGTTTATCACACACTTTTTTTTATAGATTCTAGTCGGAGTTATTTCAAGCTTTACTTATTCTACAAGTTAAAGTCTATAGTTGTCAAACTTAAGCCTTGCATTGCCAACCCAGTTTAAAAACCACTCAGTTGAGGCATGTTTTAAATCATTATCTAACATCATTAATGCTAAGACAAAGCACTTTGTTATATCTTATTTCAAGATTTGCAAGACAGCTTTGAATTTCAATAACAAAGACCAGCTTTCTTTGTTGATAAATTTTCTGTTTGGAGCCAGATCAAGGGCCTAGCTCATATATACTCTAATAAAAAAGACAGTGCCTTTCTTGCTCCTAACACATGAGTAAGATTAGGTATTGAAATTTAGGTGACATGAACGATCACTGTGATCGTATCTTTAAAATCATGTGCCCGCAATCAAATTCAAATATTGATATTTCACGTTGGAAATTGCTGAGTGCATCATTCTGTTTGATACAACAGGCAATGCACACACCTTTCAAACGCACCTGTTACGTATGTATACTCATCATACATCAATGAATGCACACAGTTGCACCTGTCTTTAAGGTATACTGTGTAGACAAGCATACATTGTACTTGGATTTCTTTGTTGAAAGGGCAATTGAATTCTGGTTGACCTATTTTCAGGATTCCTGCATTAAAGAGAAAGAAATAAAGAAATTGTACGCACCTGTTGCATATTGGCAATAGGAATGATTGTATTTGTTCTGGAAATCGATTGATAAAATCCTATTGAACCGTTGACTGTCCTGATATTGTAAAATTATGATTGACTGCGATGTCATGTATTTTTTCCCTCCCTTGTGAATTTGATGTTAATTTTAAGAACATATGTAGCAAAATCCATTTTAAGATGTTCAGAAGGTATTTAGCCTTTTGGATGGTGGTGATATGGAATTCCTTTATAATCATTTCTCTAGTTGTTGTGCTATCAATGACTTTTTTTTATTATTTATTCACCAGTATATTGTAAAATTATGATTGACTAGGGCTGTGTCGTCATGTATTTTTTTCCCTCCCTTGTGAATTTGATATCAATTTTGAAAACAAATGTAGCAAAATCCATTGCAAGATCTTTCAGAAGGAAGTTTATATGGATGGTGGTGATTTGGAATTCCTTTAAAATTATGCTAGTTATTGTGCTATTAATGACTTTTTGATCATTTATTCACCAGTATTGTTAGCATTCTAAAGAATGTTGACAGTAATTGTTGCTGTTCATGTTCTTATCATCAATCAAGGCCACAAGGGAATCAACTTTCCGTAGTTGAGATAATCCTTTCTGGCTCTCAACAGGAACAAATTAATCGTTTTGACATCTAACTTTGTTGTGGAAGCTGAATATGAATTCCTTCCAAATTGCTTCTTGATTTTATGACAGTATGTAGTATTTTAGAATAATTCCTAAACTGATTGGATTACTCATTGAAATCCAAAGTTTAATTTTACATTTTACATTTTCTCTAGAATTGCTTCTCCAATTATGTTATAGTTTCAGGATACTTCAGTAGAACAAACCTGACAAATTCAGTCTCATGAACCCTCAGATATGTCTTCAGAAAACTTACATAGATAGTCTCATGTGTTGTCGGCCTCTTGGACCGTCCGTCTCATGCTGTGTTGGTCTAATGGGCTCGAAACTTTTTTTGTAGTTTGGCAAAATGTAGTGGGACAAAAAGACTCGTCCAGAGTGCAAAATGGATAATTAGTGAAAGTCATGATTGTATTGGAATTAGGGAGGGACCATGCTACTAAAAATATAACCTGTAAATACGTCTACTACTTTAATAAGGCTTGATATATTACCAGGAATGTCATTGCAGAGTCATTTGAAACAAATTTATTTTTTGGATTAATCATATTCCTTCCTACCATCTTATCTTTCCTACAGGAAAATCACTGTTTGAGAATCAAGATCCTGGGTGACTGTTACTACTGTGTTTCAGGGTTACCTGACCCAAGGCCTGACCATGGACACTGCTGTGTAGAGATGGGACTGGATATGATAGAAGCAATATCGTAAGTAGAATGAGATCTCTCTTCCATCCTTTTTCTCTATGGAATAGTTGATGAATTTATTATATTGCAGAATTTGCTTCATCTATATATATATATATGTTCTCTTTTTATTGTAGGTGTTTATATTGCTCGCCTGTTTTATAACTTGTAATTTTACTGCTAAATTAAGTTATTGATTGAATGGTTTGACATGACTATTTTATCGGAAGAAGAATTTTATTTCACTTCTCTTCTATCCCAAATTTTTTGTCACTAAATATATGATTTTATTTTGTTTTAAGCAAGAAGTAATACTATGTGTTGACCCTTGCATGTACTTGCTGCTTGTACAACCTTCATATTACTTAAAATTATTTTGATATTATTTTGAGGAGTAGATGTAGAAGTAGTAGATGTAGAAGTAGTAGACGTAGAAGTAGTAGACGTAGAAGTAGTAGACGTAGAAGTAGTAGACGTAGAAGTAGAAGATGAAGAATTAGTGGCTGTAGATGTAGTAGACGTAGAAGTAGTAGAAGTAGTAGTAGAAGACGTAGAAGTAGTAGTAGAAGACGTAGATGTAGAAGTAGTGGACGTAGAAGTAGTAAACATAGAAGTATTAGATGTAGACGTAGTAGATGTAGATGTAGAAGTAGTAGGTGTAGAAGTAGTGGACGTAGAAGTAGTAAACATAGAAGTAGTAGACGTAGAAGTAGTAGATGTAGAAGTAGTAGACGTAGAAGTAGTAGATGTAGAAGTAGTAGACGTAGAAGTAGTAGACGTAGAGGTAGTAGATGTAGAAGACGTAGAAGTAGTAGTAGAAGACGTAGAAGTAGTAGTAGAAGATGTAGATGTAGAAGTTGTAAATGTAGATGTAGTAGACATAGAAGCAGAAGGCATAGAAGTTGATGTATAAATAGCAGATGTGAAGTAGTAGACGTAGCAGGAGTGGACATCAAAGTAGACGTATATGTGGAAGAGTTAGAAGTAGTAGATAAAGAAGCAGTAGACATAGAAGCAGTAGACATAGAAGTAATAGACATAAAAGTTGCAAATGTGAAGTAGTAGATGTAGAAGAAGTAGACATTGCAGATGGTTAAAGATGCATAGAGACATTTGTCGTGTACACCTTAAAAGCTTTTTGAACCCAACCTGCGATTCATTCAGATTCATTTTTCTTCTCATCTGTTGATCTTTGAAGATGTGGGCGGGTAAGGAAGTTCATCTCTTGGAGATCTGCAATTCATTCATTATGTGCACGAACATTCTATTGCTGCGACATTTTCTCTCAGGCACTTTATTGCTCGGTATGTGACTGGGCGTCAGAGGTTCTTTGTTTTTGCTTCTCATCTGTTGATCTTTGAAGCTGGGGAGAATAAGGCAATTCATCTGCTGTAGGTATAAGAACTTCCGTCTAAAAACAGAACTGCAGGTGTGCCGTGCATTCAAGATGAAACTTGGATATCCTCTACTAAAGGTACATTGAAAGCCCTGAATGCATGTTTCTATAAGAATTTTCTTTTCTCTAGAGAACAGACAGTTTTGTATAATTTGTTCATTTTTTGACTCTGCATCTTTTGATTTCATGATCAAGAGAGATATAAACATAGAAGATGGAGGAAAAGAGACAGATAGAAACATGGCGGATGGGAAATGAGACAGATAGAGAAAGAGAGAGAGAGAGAGAGGGGGGGGGGGAGACAGAAACAGATGCATAGAGAAACAGATATATAGATAGAGAGAGAGAGAGAGAGAGAGAGAGAGATAAAGAGAGCAAAAGCCTGCAAACGGGATTAATAAAAAGGCCTGCCAAAAAAATGTATGGCCAGCAAGCTCAAAAACTACAAATATTCTAAAATATGCCATGAGCTCAAATCTTTAAAAGGGGATGATTTGCAAAGGTAGACGTTATTTTCTTTATATGAATATTTGTTTTAAATAAGTACTGATATTTCTTGTTTTTCAAATTAGATTATTAATTAACCTATATTATTCGATGTAGGAGAGCATCTGGATGTAATTTCTTGTGTCTTAGAAACTATTTGTAATTATTGTATTGGTTAGCATTAGATCATTCGTTAGAAACTCAATAAAATCACTGAATTGTACCTCAATAACTTTCTCATTATTCACTACTTATTTTGAATTCTTATTCTATTCAGAATGTAACAATCTGGGTGAAAGCAGGACAATATGACAAGTAGGACAGTCTTTTCCTCAGATATTCTCTTTATTGTGATCACTATAGTTACATTTTAATCACCAGTTTAGTATTCTAAAGATATTTAAATCAAGTGGTTATGGTCTAAACCCCTCTTCTCTGAAACATTGTTATCAAACGGTCTTTGCAAAGCATAAGATTTAATTTGTTTGCCTCAAAGCAATCGTATGTACATATGTATCATGATAAACGATGATATCAATCTGTGTTTACAAAATATAAGATTAGAATCATCTGCCATTATTAAAGTAACCACAGATTTATGTACACCAGTGTAATGAGAAAAAACTTAAAGAAGGTTCTTGAACATAATGCTTTAGCAACAATTGTTGTGAGCCAACAATTGCAAATCTTCGCTATTTTCACGAAGAGACAGTAGTGAGGAAAATTGCATACAATTTGCGTGACAATTTTCCTCACTACCGTCACTTCGTGAAAATAGGGATGAAATATATGATGTAGAGGTGATATGGTCTTGTGGATATGTCACTAGACTGTAGATCACATGGTTTGCAGTTCAAGTCTCACCATGTCACTAATGTTCGTTTGTGATACATTAATCTATATTAGAAACTCTTTTATCAAGGTGATATAAACTGGTATCCGGTAGGTAGAAATTCCTTTAAAATAACAAAGCGCCTTATTAGGGTATCTGCACACAATTTTTGCACATTCTCCACTCCGTAGGGAGGATTCCAGCTAGGCACCATTTTAGAGCTACCGAGAACACCTACAATGACTTTGTATCCTATCAGGTACTCTTTCAACACTTGAGTGGATAGAAGCAGTATAGATACAACATAAATTGCTTATGGAGATAAGTATCATGCCGGGTATGGAACCCAGATCCTTCGCATCCCGGTCAAGTGTTTAAACCACTCACCTGCGACACCTCTTCTTGCCAATCAAACCTGTCCCTGAAGACAGTTCTGGTTTATATCCTGCTTTCATTTGAAGTAAAATAAAAAGGGGGATGCTATTATTCATCATACCTGAAGAGTTTTTCTACTTCGATGATCATTGCACGACAGGTGAAATCACTACGTTTTCACGCAGGTGCCAAATCGGTTTGATGTCGACCCCTTTGCTTGATCCGGTGTGTCTTATCACATTGGATCTAATAATCTCTCAATTACAAGAGATATGCACCCATGAATTTCAAGCGATGATGACAGTAATGTATGGAGTTTTCCCTGTAAATCAAATTTATATTGCTAGACAACGCACAACCAACAAATCATGTAAAAAGGGTAGTTTTTTGGCTGGTTAAAGTATGTAGGCGAAAAAACAAGGAAAAGGGTATTTTGGTTGAGTCTCTTGAAACACATTTACGGTACCTTTTTCATCATCCTTAGCTCAGACTTTGTTCAGCCTCATATTCCACAAATCTCTTCTGATAACAAAAGGAAAGAGACAGAAGAATAAACATCACAAGGTAGACATTGTTTAGAGGGAATGCTAGAGGGGGTTAAACTAGTTTAGGGGGCAAATCTGTCCAGAAAAGGTGCAATTTTTTAAAAACAAATTTAGTGATTTTGACCAATGGATAACACTTGTTAGAGAGGGTTCCGGAAAACCTGTTGTGGTCACGAGTTTGGACAGTAATACGTGTATATTCTAATTCCCCCCTTCCCCCTTCGCCCATGTCAGTACCATACTGCACATGAATAGATGATTATGTGCATAGCTCCCACACCTGTTGCTTGTGTACTTAATGTCAGGAAGAGTCATGTGGGAATGACAGGTGAAAAATATTATTAATAAAACTGTTTGTTGAGAGCAACAAGTATGCACTCTCACGTCATAATGGGAAAGAGAAAGTTCATTGACTTCTGCCAGGGAAAGATGACAATAATTTATGAGCTTTTTTTCAATTTTTTTATGGGAAGATGGAAGAATATCTTAGATAACATTTCCTCTGAAAAGAATGCCCTCATACTCAAAGGAATTCAACCTGTTTCTTTGACATCAAGTAAAATTCCATTTCATATACAAATAAATTAGTAGAAATTTCTCTGTGAAACCAAAGTAATAAACTGTTTATTATATAATAAATAATAAAACTTTTAAAGTCCACTCCAAATTATGCGTAAGATAACATTTTTTATTTGCAAATTACTGTAATATAAAAGCTTACACGTTCAATTTATGTTTCATTTAATTATGATAAAAGAGAGAGAGTGTGGGTATTGGTTTCAAATCAAGCATTTCTTATTTCATATGATTTCATTATGTATGTATGAGTAGACACATTCATAATTCTCCATGTAGAATAGCTGCCAAGTCATCTGGAATATTTTAACACAATACATACTGTACAATACAAGTTCTGCTTGTAGAATATACATTGTTTGTATGTGGATTGTGCATTAAAGTATAGGTAACAATCTTGGAAATATGGACAGTCCTTTAATTATCCCCTCCCTCTACGGTAGGCAAATCTTACCCAAAAGTTCTTAATGGCCAACTTGTGATTTTACAAAGACTACATGTACCTACATTTGTCCCCCTCCTGAAACCAAAATGGTTTGTTCGTCAACTTATGCACAGCTTAATAACAAAATATGGAATCATGTTATTTGACTATAATGATAGCTACATTTTTTTCCTGAAACTGTTTCAGTGACATGTTATTTCCCCCATTAAATTAGTTTTTTGCTTACTTTAACAATAATAGAATGTCAATGTCACATGAATAACGTAAAACGTCTTGAAGAAGATGCGCTAAGATGCGCTTCTCTAAAAGTGCAAGGACGTTGACTTCATTAGATAGTACCTCTTGCCCTTTTATTGAGTGTGCTATGAATAGATTAGTTGATTGGGTTATATTAGGGGTAATAGTACGTGGGATGTTGATAGTATGTACAATAGTCCAACAGATCTCCAGTTTTTGTTTGTAAACAAGGGATATTATAGCGTGATGTAGACTCGTCAATTAATTACCAGGAATTCATTACCGGTAAGTATTTATGTTTGTGTAGGTATCTTCATCGACATGGCGATATGAACAAAGAAACATTTTAAAGCCTCGTTCAGGTTAATTGACAGAAATCCACATCTTTTCTTTTCTTTTGGGGGCGATGAATAAATGTGTATTTTATGTACTTAAAAGACGCAAGTAATAGCATGGAGGAGGATATATTGCTTCCATGTTGTATTTCTCTGGAAATACTCAATAGTCCCAGGTATTGCTTGTAGTGTCTGGTTTAAACACATTATCTGCATTATGTGCCTTCCCTCTCTCTGGCCTCAGGCCTTTCCGACATGGGTGATGGACGGGCACACCCCCAAAATAGCAAAGAATAGTCAATATTACTAGCCTAGTTCTAGTGAACTTTCCCATCCCGTCTATAGCTTGCAAATGGCACTAAATCTTATATACCCCATTCGCACTGGTATTTTAACCCAGAGCTGATAGCATACACAGTTGGATATGAATGCCCTACTCTGCAGCTTGTAAAGGCCAGTGAATCTTACATGCTGCATTCACACTCAACTTTTAACCCATGCAGAGCTGATATCAGACACTGCCTGATGTGAATGCTCTACCCGGCAGCTTGTAAATGGCAGTGAATCTTATACACTGCATTCACACTAAACTTTTAACACAGAGCTGATGACAGACACTGCCTGATGTGAATGCCCTCCCCTGCAGCATGTAAATGGCAGTGAATCTTACACACTCCACTCACACTAGGCTTTAATGTGGAGGTTTGTGAGAACTGATGCAGAGCTGATATTATACAGAACCTGGTATAACAGTTCTTATACCCATATAAATGTTACCCGAGTTATGCCCCTGTCACTAACAGTGTGTTTACACATGTGGGCAATCAAACAGAGCATGTGCACTATATTTCACAGACTGTTCTCTGTATTGTATACCTACCATATGGTCTAGACCTTATAGGCAGGTTGTATGCACTGCCATTCTTTGAGATTATGTCAACAACGGTCATATCTCACCTAGCATGAATTCTTTTAACCTGGATTCAACTCAAGTTAACGTAAGCTCTCAGGTTGTCTCCGCATCGTATCTGATTTCGAGCCCGATGTGAACGGGGTACTGGTCGGCTGAACCGGATTCCCAACCCTTAATTTGATTTAGACAGATTTGTGGGAGCAATGATGCTGTTATATCTGACAGATATCTTCTGGGGAATCGATGTTAACCGTATCAGAACCACAGGTGGCATCTATAGTCTACAGTGCTGAGAGCCAGAAGGGCATTAACCCATGTACTTCCATAGAGACTTAACGTCCCTTTGACTCTCAGCCGATGATATATGCCCAGCCCCCATGAAATTTATCTCAGTAATATGATAAGGTTGAGGAAAAGAAAAGCCTTATAAAATTACACCAGAAAAGAAGAAAATAAGCTTAGTACTTTTCAATTTGAAGTTGAACTATAGTTCATTGTAAATGTTTTAAAAACTTTAAATCTTGTAGACAAAGAAAGATATTACTTTTGACATAGAGAAAACTCAGCAGAGTCTTTCCCATTCTAATCAAAGCAACCGTGTGAATAATTATGGACAAGACATTTTTGTAAATCTGCTAATTAATCATCCTAGAACTTATTTATTTCTTGAAATTTGTGTGTGAGTTATTATTTTAATCATTAGTCACATTTTTATAGAACTCAAACCAAATGGAGTTATTCTTCAAAAAATACAATTAAAAATACTCTGAACTTCCTTGTATTTGCTGACACCCAATGCACATCTTTTTCCTTCTATGTTAAAAATAGCAATCACTTTGTAATTGATAAATGCTGTATTTGTAAGTCACTTACTATTGCACTATCGGCCTATTTACACTGCCATACAAACTACCATACACTACTGGAAAACCAATATAAAAAACTGTAGGTTTCTGCCCATTCTGTTTTTGTGTGTTTGCGTGAGTACTCTGGATGCGATAGCAGAAAAGCGAGGAGAGCCACGTGAGCAAAATTAGGAATACATCACCAGTGTTTTTAGTGCACGCAATTAGATTGCAAGAACTGGCAGAGTTGTAAACATGATTTAAAAGAAGAAAAAACATTATTTTTTTGATGAAAATCCGGACTGTGTGAAATATTCATGGTTTGTGCTTGCAGTGTAAATTGAGCCCCTAATGATGAAGTTTACCAATTGGGGGCATTGTGTCAGAGTGATTCAGTATTGTTTGGCATGTATTGTACCTAGATGTAAACTAGAGAGATATAGAGGATGATGCAATAGATCATTAAATGGCTCATTACCGGGTTCAAGATGGTTTGAGCACCCCCCCCCCCCCCTAAGGAATTTGTAGGTGTGATAAATGATAGTCAACTGTCTCCATGGTTTAATTAGGGTAAGGGAGGAATTTATTGAGGAGGACAGTATAAGAAGAGAAGTGCTGATGATAGTTAAGATCAAGAGCAAATTGTTAGAGGCAATATGTATCATCTGTGTAGAGCCAGAAGGGTATCATAGGTATTTACATACACTATGAATATGACGGACAAAGAAAGCGGACAAAATTATACAGTTCCTCATTCTACCCTCAACAACTGCTATGGTAGACAAAGGAGCATCCTTCACTGCTATTATGTAAACATGTGTAGAACAGGTGAATATGCATCTTACACCAGTTCTACAGATTTTTACATAATAGCAGTGAAAAGGGATGTTCCTTTGTCTACCATAGCAATTGATGAGGAACTGTATATTTTGTCCTCTTTCTTTGTCCGTCATGTTCATAGTGTTATGTCCCATGTGCAGGCCAACAAAATGAAAAGGTTAAATTCCAACGGCATTTGAAAGAGAATACCAATTTAGAACTTCTCCCATATCAAAAGCGCTATTAGTTGTCGAAACGACTTTAAGGATTGCAGTTAGCTTGCGGATGCACCATGTGAGAGAGAAAGGGAGGATTGAGGAGTCCTGAAAAGGACTCTTGGTAATCTTTCTTGAGGGTGTGTAGTCCTGAAAAGGACTGTTGGTGTAGTATTGAAAAAGATTTTCAGACCCTTGAACCGAAAGGTCCTTTGTTTTGTGCTGTGCGAAGATTCAATCAGTTTAATTTTGGCCATTACAAGAAATGGGTTATTGATGTAGACAAATGCTTGTAGCTCATTTTATGTATGTTATTTCCAAAGTCAGTCACTCAATAGTGTCTGACAGTAAAATCTAGAAGGTAAATAGGTTTCCTTGCATAATTTGAATACTAGGACACTGCCAATGTTTAAATTTCACAGTACGTGCATATTCATAATTTCTGCAAAATCCTACAGAATTTGTTGTTGGCTGCCAAATGGATACACTACCTTTAAGGGGTCCAGTTAACAAAAATAGAAAAATGTATGTATCCAAGGAAATACCATTGCCTTCTTTGAAGTTAACTCGAGTGTTACTTCCGTGGGTGTAGAGCAGCCAGTGAAATATATATGCCAGCTTATTGTGACAGATTTAAACTAAAGGTTTGAGACAGCAACTCCCCATATGCCTGCATTCCTGTCCAATTGTAGAATCCCTTAGAATCCTTACATGATTTGAGGTGAAGTGCCAGCTTGCAAGGGGTTAACAGGAGATACACTTGAGGGGGCTATTTGAGAGGAGTATTTGTCAGGGTAGAGAGAATGAAAAACGCTCTTAAAAACCATCCAAGAGATGGCGAAAACTGGAGCAAAGACGCCGGGCGATGCGGTAAACAAACACCCCAGTAGAATGCCGAACAGAGCAGGGATGTGAGTGAGAATGTTAAATGCTTTAGATTTGTGCGGGGGCTGACTGTTTTCATGCAAGAAATAGGCTTGGAGAAGGGATGAGGGAGAAGGTGAAGGGCTTCCAGCATTGATCGGAGAAAATGTTTGAATAATGACTGAAATGGATCGTATTGATATGATCCGATGGAGGATTGAATAAGCTATAGCTTTGTGATGAGAAGTATTAACCGCCCTTGGATTCTGCTGATTCAAAGATGAACCGTTCTCCAAAAAAACAAATCAAGTTCAAGACCATAATACATTTAACTAGTACTTGCACCTGAAAGAATGCAGACTTGTAAAATATTTTTTTCTAATGACAACAAACAAATGATTAGGACAAATAATCTTTGTTTGTAACTACTCATATGACATTATACCTGTAATGCTATTACAACATCAATCCACATTCAGGTTTTAAATGTATGGCGTTAAAAAAGGTTGTTACTGCCACTTACAATGCATAGCACTTAAGGCCTTTTTGGGGCCAGTCGACGATATATGGAGTTTCAAATACCATGTTCAAATACTTTGTTTTGATTGTTTGTAACCTTTCCAATCATCTAGGAACTAATTTCACACCTTTGCATTCAGAATTAACCCGAACCCTTTATCGTTAATGAAAGCCAACATGTGTGTAGCCGGAGCAAATGCATGTATCAAGTCACTGATCGAGTGCGCCGCAGTACAGAGGCCTTGGATTGTATGCCAACATGCGCACAGAGTTCATTCGCAAGTAGTTGTAAGCCAGAGATGGATGGACATTCAAAAATAAAGTTGCGTCCTGGTAAAGATGAACAATTATTAGAGCTTTCTCATTCTTCTTTTGTCAGTTTGCAATGTTATCACAGGAGGGACTGATGCCCCCTAAAAAGGATTGAGCATGCTCCCCTATTTGATTATGACAAGAGACAGCAGAAAACTTGGACCAAATACCGATTTCTGTGTGCAGTACATTTGATTTCCAGCAACTTTAACTCTAATGGATCGATGCATACGTTAGATATAGAATCAGGGCATCGACAAAGGATCCAGTTAATGTCTGTCAAAGCGAGGGTATTTAGCGATTTACAACCTTTGAGAAACTAGAACAGGGATAGCATGCACAGACACAAACCTCTAGGGTGACTTATTTAAATATTAGAGAAGAATGTTCTAGTTTTTACAGGCATGATGCTGGCATCCTTATGTACAGATCAAGTGTTTGATATATATAGAAAGGTTATAATGTGAAGTAGCTAACAAGAATATTTAAGGGATGTTCTGATATGCGAAAGAAGTACATAGGGGGTCAGAATATTGGAGAAGGAAGGAGAGAGATAGTGATTGATTGAGTGAGTGAGGGAGTGGGTGGGTGGGTGAGTGAGTGAGTGAGTGAGTGAGAGAGGGAAGGAATGAGGGAGTGAGGGAGGGAGGGAGGGAGTGAGTGAGTGAGTGAGTGAGAGAGGGAAGGAATGAGGGAGTGAGGGAGGGAGGGAGGGAGTGAGTGAGTGGTTGAATGAGTGAGGGAGTAAGGGATTGAGTGAGGGAGGGAGGGTGAGGGAGTGGGTGAGTGAGGGAGTAAGGGATTGAGTGAGGGAGGGAGGGAGGGGTGAGGGAGTGGGTGAGTGAGTGAGTGAGTGAGTAAGGGATTGAGTGAGGGAGGGAGGGAGGGGGTGAGTGAGGGAGTGGGTGAGTGAGGGAGTGGGTGCATGGGTGAGTGAGGGAGTGGGTGAATGAGTGCGGGAGTAAGGGATTGAGTGAGGTAGGGATTGAGTGAGGGAGGGAGGAAGGGAGTGAGTGAGTGCATGGGTGAGTGATCGATTGATTAATTGGTTTGATTGATTGATTGATCGATCAATGGATCGATTGAGTAAAAGAGAGAGAGAGAGAGAGAGAGAGAGAGAGAAGGGTAGGACATAGAGAGGAAAGTTGAGAAAGAGAGAGAGATAACCTAAACAATAGGTTTTTAAAACATAAGCAGATTATAAAGCTGTTATATTTATATTCATGATAAATGATGCAGTTATGCTTGCTCAGAAAGGAATGGGTATTCATGAAATTAATCAAATAGTTTTGCTCTTTTAAAAAACTGAGGTTAGTTAAAACCTGAGAAAAGGAGTAATCTTTATAATAATGATGATATATATTCTTTTTTTAACAAGAAAATGGCTTTGAGTTTTCAGATAAATATCTGTCTACAACCGGGAAGAAAAGGCAAAATCTGAAGTTGAAAATCTGGATGCATGGTGTATCATCATTTCTTTGTCATAACAGCATACATGTGAGTGATGAATTGACGGAATGGTCACTGTGAGATGGGATCTCCCACCAATCTTCTCAAACACTTAAAGTGCAATTGTTTTGAAGTGGATCTGAACAGAGATGGATAAAGAAATGCTAGATAGGGATTGCAAGTGATTCATTTAATCTAATATATGACCAGTTGACCATCAAAAGAAAGTGGATTGATATGAATATATAGGGTTGCGTTTTCTGAGAATGGACATCTTTGTAGGTCGGCAATAAATTCAATTCTAGTTGAATAGTGCCGCTTTCTCAAGAGACAAGTTCACTGCTGTTTTCACATCGAAAGGATACTATGTCATGAAGCTGTTCGCATGGGTATTTTATTCTTGACTTGAGTGCATTCTGTGTATGTTAGTCTATATAAAAAGGGTTGTGCACTACATATGTTGAAGGATGGGCTTGCAATTTGGGCAGTGTGGAAGGGGCGTAAAATTCTGACCATCACTTTGAAAAATGTGTTTCCTCTGTCATTGAATCACACTCTGCATGCAGACGAAAAAAAATCCTACAAACCGAGCTCCTAACTTCAGCTTGCCCCAGGTAGTGTATTCAATGGATACTGTGATTGAAGTAAGCACCTATTGTTAAGATATTTGTCACCATTTTACTCTGATCGGATGTAATTCCCTATGGAGCCTTTCATACTTATTGCAATGAGGCAACTACAGTTACATAGTACCTAGGCATTGTGAATGGAGAGAGATAGAATGACATATAGAATGGTGTTTTCTGTCATAAGTGAAGCTTTCAACAGCTCCATTAATGAAACCATTGCTTCCATGGAGGAAACATATTTCTATAAATCAAATGTTTTATGACACTCTTGTGAAGATTATGTATAACATTCTCAGCAAATGAAATTAATCTTTTTTTTTATGCCATAGGCAGTTAAAGATGACCCAAATTTTCTTTTTTTAATTCAGTAATTCTGGGACAAAGAAAATATTTTCTTTCTCCAAAATCACTCAAGTTGGGTTCACATGGCAATCAGAGCTTGAAGTTTTGGTCCCTTGAGGTTCAAACGAATGCTTTTCCGGCATGTAGTTTGAAGCTTTGAATACTTTCTTTCGGTCCTAGCTGTGTGAACCCTTGTTGTTGTTATGATTGTTGTTTATATCTTGGAGGTTTTGCAAACTTAATGTTTATAACTATGACAATTCCATATAAACATAGGTTCAATGGGATTCATGAATTCTATACATTTGTACCTGAGCTAGGCCAAGAAACCCACTCTAAACCGACTCAATATATAACCCAACCAATTCTTGGCTATTAAAGACAAAAATTGCTCTAGTGTATGCATGGTATCAATCTCATGGATAGGCAGGGGTAATAGATATCATGCCATATTGTCTTGGTCAAGAAAACAGAGCAATTTAACCTTATTCAATATCTGAGTACCGGTATCTATGATGTGACCTGATTTAACTCCTCCTAATACCATCCACTTCCCCTGTTATAAACTCATCATTTTGTATAGCACTTTGAGACTTCGGTAATAAGTGCTTCATAAGCACCTTTTTTAATATAATAATTCATTACTACATGTTCGTGTGGTCATTGTGCTATTTTTTCCAATTATTTTCATTTCATGAAGTTTTATAAATTAAACACAAGAATTGCAGAGTTTTGTAACTCTTCCTTTGCCGCAGAAGTTTACACAAAGTCTTTGGTTAAATTATAAACATTCTTTCTCAAATTCATTGCCCCCAATTACTTGACATCTATCTTAAAGCATTGACTACTGATTTCTCTCATTCCCATAGAGGTCTTATAAAGGATGCACCCAGTTCCTGCAGGCAATGACTTAAAGAGCAGAATCTTTTACAAAAGATTCTCGCAAATAGTTTTTGAGGGCTTACCAAAACTACAGTGACCTAATTTAAAGATTAATTGCTGCATGTAGCGTGATAAATACACTGTCCAAAGATATCCCCCAACCACACAGATGACTCATGTTGAATGTCAGACCTCTGGAGAAATCTAATTGTACATGAGCTCATAAAAAATGCTGACAGTATCAACTTGATGTTTCATATATCCTGCCAGAAATCAAACGATTGGCATCGATTCCACCTCATCATCGTTCTGCATGCACGGGAGCGCCGCTGGAGGGCACGCAACTTTATTTATAAACTTTCTTCACACTTGATCATGTAATAAAGGAGAGTTGTTGAGATGTAGATCAAGTGTACATGACATTTAGGTTATGAGGCATGACAAGAAAGCATGTCATATATTGTGAAGAGAAGGTAGGGTGGGTATGAAAAGACACTTCATCATCCGTTTTTTAGAGAAATGACTGAATGGCCTAGAAAAAAGTCTGGTTTTTAGGCAAGGCCTAAAGTATTCTAACATGAAACCATCAGTGGATGAAAATCATCGATATCTATCTCTTGGATTGTAAATCATACAAATGAAGAATAAAAAGATATTGAAGATATTTCAGTGGGTTCATAAAATAGGAATGCTGTGAATCTGAATTGATTATTCTTCTGCAAGAAAAAGTTTTGTGTGGATAATTACCTCCATGTCAAGAGCTTGTAAATACTACTGGACTTAATCCACAGCCTGCTATATCCAGAATTGCTTTCAAAACTTGATGTACCATGAATCCTGGACTGCCTGATTTAAACAAAAATTCAGGTTGGTGTGTGAGGTGACCAAGGCAAGATTCACTATGGAGTCCTTAATTGGGCTGAGAAAGTGGCAGTTCTATATCTGGTCCGTTGGCCACAGCTAGTTCAGTCATTCATGTCATGACACAATTCTAGAGTTATTCATAATCTAAATCTTTTAGTTTCTCCTCTTTATTCAGATTGGTGAGTTCAGGTGACCAACGTAGACGTCAACATGAGAGCTATTTATGCAGGCAAGGTGCACTGTGGAGTCCTGGGGATATAAGGAAGTGGCAGTTTGATGTCAGTTCAAAGACATCATAATTACAGAACTATTCAGATTGGCGCACCATGTCCAATGAATCTCTTTTTGTGTCCTCTCTGTCTGAGGTTGGTGAGTGAGGTGACCAATGTTGACGTCAACATGAGATTTGGTAACCTCACAGGCAAGGTGCACTGTGGATTCCTGGGGATATAAGGAAGTGGCAGTTCGATGTCAGTTCAAAGACATCACAATTACAGACCTATTCAGATTGGCGAAACCGTGTCTAATGAATTTCTCTTTCTGTGTTCTCTCTGTCTTTAATAGGTTGGTGCGTGAGGTGACCAATGTTGACGTCAACATGAGAGTTGGTATCCACACAGGCAAGGTGCACTGTGGAGTCCTGGGGATGAGGAAGTGGCAGTTTGATGTCTGGTCCAATGACGTCACGCTGGCAAACATCATGGAGGCAGGGGGTATGCCAGGGTAAGTTGATGAAAAATAATGGCTTCTAACCTTAACAGTAAGAGTAGAGGTGTCGTGGTGTGGTTGATAAGTCACAGGACCTTGGATCACATTGTTAGCAGTTTGAGTCCAGCTACATCACTATTGTACTTTGGCAAGACATTAACATGCATTTCCCACTCTCCACCCAGGTAGTAAATGTGTACATGGTAGGAATTTTTTCCTTGATTCCTTGAATGCCTGTAGCACCTTAGGGTGGCTGGGCTAATGCCAGGGTAATAATACTACTCTGTAGGCTGCTTGAGTATCCACTGGGATGGATGCGAGGACATTATTAATTTAGCAATTATTTTTATTGACATATTTGTAGTGCAACAACGTTTCAGGGTGCAATGGTGCTGTACTTCTCGCAACTACATGTACAAGGAAAATCAATTGACCTTGTACCTAATACAGAGATTGGACAATTATCAGTGTCAATGTTAATATTGCACATGATATGTAAATTGAACTAACATTTTTTTTTTTTAAAGATTCAGAGATGAATAACATTTTGGACATTTAAAACATAAAAAGGGGGTCATTCTGTTTTGAAAAATTTTCATCAAGTAACCATTTGAACTTTGTTGACATCGTCATATACATTGAACTAATACATGTGAACTTCAAAACTCCATTTAGATATCCATTTCAATCTTGTACACTTTCTTTTGCTATGTTTAAGTTAAGTAGGTACTGGTATGCCATGCTGCCATTAAAACTGTTGCCAGAGGTTATATCTTGTTTGGAATAAATACCAAGTTTCTATTTTGCTGTACCGTGAATGTTTAGACATACATTAGAGAGCTTCGAAGAAAAACAAAATCTGTTTTAACCCTCAACCCACCCTGAATAGTCCCATATATATGGCATCCCATGTTGTCTAAAAGCACTCTTCCTTGTATCTCTTTCATTAATTTTGCCGATTTGGGATGACCGAAATTCAGGAGAAAGGCGCTGTTTTCAGATTGAATGAAAATAGCTGGGAGTAATTCCTAGTTTGGCACTGAGCTAAGCATAATAATGCTTGATATGAATTCACCTTCAAGATCGCGTGTTGCTCTTTGTATTGAAACAATATATATAATGCACCATATCACTGAGGTAGCTTAAGGAAATGTAATGTCTCGAAGACACATCCGGAACACAAAATGCGTAGTTATAGAATTATCATAATGTTATTGCATAAAATACAGAACTGTGTCATCAGGCCATGGAGATAGTAAAATCCTTTTTACGACCTTGATTACTGGTAGTCTAAATGATTGTAAAGTTCATTTGAGAATGTCAAATAAATTATTTTAATTTATTGATATCACCAGTACTTATGCATATTTACATTACGGAAATGTCTTTTTGAGCCACTGTACTATATTTCCAATTATAAGCTACATGTACCTTAAATGTAGCATTGCATAGGTATAAGAGCGCTGTATGGGGCCATGATAACAAAAAAATTAAGCTTGTCTGTACTAGTTTGGCCAGGGGGGATTAGACCTCACTGACAGGTGGTTATCTCTTCAAATCAGCTCTCAATTAACATAAGAAAAAGGGGATCATGGGGGACCAACAGGCACCGATTAGACATTGTTTGCTATATAGAGGGCGCAAGTAGCTATAAGTAGTGCAGTGGGGCTTTACAGGGTAAATGTTATTGTTGCATCTATAGAGCTGTCTAAAACCATAAATTTGTTCTCGTGCTTCAAATTTTCATGAATTTCATGAGTCGTTGAAATCAATCTAAACAAGTTCTCGCCATGCAAACTGAATCACTTCTTTACAAGTCACAAGAGCTTCATATTGCAAAGATTTTTGGTTTTAGATTACCATCTAGTTGAGATTGCTACTGGTTGCTTTACTGAAGGTTACATCTTAGTAATGTTTAGTAATGACTGTTGAGAGTTTAAAGGGCTTTAACTCTGGGCTGAAGTACAATGATTTAATGCCCCATTTAGTCTAATCACATTATATCATTTTTTTCTTGGTTAAGGTTTGCTGCCCGACGCTCAGAATGGAAACACTATAGCATGTTGATGGGACCCTAACATTTATTTTTCCATCAAGAATTATCTAACAGGACCACATGACATGAAAATTTAATAACAAATACAATATATAAGAATATGTCTTGTTTTTCCAGGGTATTCTCATCAGTTTTAATACTGTTCTCCCTGGTAGCCCTGCAGTCATATTATAAACCTGGCTTTAGATGGTGAATGCAACCATCAATGACTCTATTCTTTTACTGGTTGTTTTTCTCATTCTCATTTTCTACTTAATAACACACCAGAAGGTCACATAGAACATTATTTTGCGCTCATTAATGGAGTGTAATAGAAGAAAGGAACATGACAGTAGTCTACCTTATCAGTAGGTGACCGCAGTTTTTTTTTTGAACGATATATGATTGGGTCGAAACAACATGTTTTGAAGTATTTTTTGCAAGGATATGTGCATTCAGAAGATCCGCACTGTGTGGTGTTCTTTTAGAGTGGAAACCTGATATGTTTTTTCCTCCTTCCAACTTTCCACCCCCTCATTTCCATTTAGACATAGCGAAACCAAACATTTTCCAAGGTGATAAATAAGACCTATACACACAGATTCATTTGAAGAGTTTTATCTCAATGTCAGTATTTAACATGATGCTCCATTAGGTAAATGGATGAAGATCACGTTCTATTCTCTTTATTTGGGGGAAGGGAGGGGAGCGGAGGGGGGGGGGGGGGGGGGGTTAAATAAATTATGGATATGCTGTAATAGTGTATTAGCGATGACATTAGGAATACTTTGTTGAAATGTTGCTTTGATTTTGAATTTGAATGTGATGTCAAGGCACTTTTAATAGTTTATAATTATTTTAAGAAAATAGATTTCATACAAAAGAGCCATATTCATTGCTATACTCTTGTCCTGACTTTCAAGATGTTTCATTTTAACCATATGGTTTCCTTTTCTATCTCCAGAAGTAATCTAAAGAAGAAGAAAAAAAGAATTCAAGTTATGTAGTAAGTTTCCCAAACTTGAGGTAACAGTTTATTTGGGGGTCAAAAAATATATTCCTTAAAAGTATCGAAACAGAAACGTCATTCCAAAGTATGGCAATTCATGAGAAAAAGAAGGCAGTTATCTAAAATGATTGTCTCAGAGTTAATGCCCTTCCGGCTCTCAGTAGACAATATATTCCCATTATTTAGGATATTGATTGTCCTTTCTTGTGTTTAACTCAATTAACACTCCTATTTATAGAACAGAAGACAGTCTTGTTTCGATTTGTATTAAACTTAATATCCCTAATGCAACAACTGTTGAATCATAAATAGTCAGCTTTGGTTTGCGTTCCCTCTTATCAAGTCATCAATCAAAGACAATTATTTTGATAAAAGATATGTTTGGAGTACCAGGCTAAAAGGAATTTCACCCATTCCCAAATCAGCCATCGATTGGGTTTGACTAAAAAGGCATATTCCCTCATAGAGTTATCACTCAGAGCCTCTCCTGGTCGATCGCCCGCGCCGAGAATTCTCTTATTGCAACCCGCGATCTCGCGTAAACACTTCATTGTCACCTTCGAACAAGAAGGGGGCAACTGTCCACAGCATGGCGGGTCGTGGGGCACCGGAAACGCAGAGCAACACTTTCAATTTGAAGATGCACGGTGCATTTCTGCGGTGCTGCTACGCCTCTTCAGATTCAAAAGTCCGCAGGCTAGATCACGCGTGTGTCATTCCTCAGCATATTGTGTCTTTGTCATTTATCTCTCTCTTCCCTCACCTTATTTGTCTGGTTTGTCTGTAATTTTATACACCTATCAATTTCCCCTCTCTCTCTCTCTCTCTCTCTCTCTTTCTTTCTGTCCTCTTATCTCTTTCTCTCTCATCTTATTTCCCCCCTCTCTCTCTTCCACTTCACCTTCACTCGCTGACATTCTCTTGTTCTTATTCTCTCTTATTGTCTTTGAGGCTTTCGTTTGTCTGTGTTTGTGACTCTCTGTCTCTGCCCTCTCTCTCTCATATAGACAACCCTCTTTCTATCTCCATCTTGCTCTCACTTGTCCCCTCTTTCTCTCTCTCTCTCTCTCTCTCTCTCTCTCTCTCTCTCTCTCTCTTTCTCTCTCTGTGTTTCTCCTGCTCACTCACTCACTTAATGCATGACTGCATGTCCTGGAGACCAGTCTGATTTTTCTGGCCTGGAGGATTCTCTTGACCTCTCTCCCCTCCTCCATTCCTGGTTCTTGATCCAGTGCTTGTCTGTCATTCTCCTTGTTTCTTTCTGTCAGTTACCCTTAACTCTTTGCTTTCATCAATATGATTGTCACAAAGAACTCTGTTTAACCTTTTCTTGTTCAGTGTCTTTCTCTTTCTATCTCTCTTTCTCTATCTCTCTCTCTCTCTCTCTCTTTCCTTTTTTTTTCTTCTCTCACCTTTTTTTCCTCTTAAAAAAAAAAAATATATATATTTCTCTCACTTTCTTTTTTGATTTCTCTCGCTCTCCATCTTTGAATGTGTATACCTCACACACAGCTTAGCACACTTTCCATTTGGGGTTTCTCCTCTTAATATCAAGTCTAGCTTTGTACATCATTCCTTCCATCTCTCATTCCATCCATCCGTCTGTCTATCCATCGTTCTCTTCTCATGAACCTTTAATTCTATTCAATACCCTCCTCTCTCTTTCTCTGGATATAAACCTTCCATACTGGCTGTGCCTTATATCTTAGTCCTCGAATGCAATTTATCGGAAGTCGGGTTCTTACGCGAGGTGCTTATGACAGGTTTGATTTCCTTTGGTTCTGATGATCAGACCATGCAGACCGAGTGTATATAGGTCTTTGAATCTCCTGGAATATCCCTGGGCGATAATGATGGAGAAGAGGGTGCAAGGACCTGTCTCGTTAGTCATTCCCTTAAAGAGAATGTTGGATTCTGGTAAAAATGGAACAAGAATTTGTGAGCTTTCTTATTCTTTGTGTGTCATTCTAGACATAGTTAGAAATGTACTCTGAAGAAGAAAAAAAGCTCTGAAAATGCCTTCATATTTAAAAAAAAATGATGACAAAAAGCTTAAAGGTTTTAAGCCAATCTATCATGCATATAGTCCAACTTCCACTCCCACATTTGTGTATCTTATAACAAATAAATATGTGTAGATACATAAGACCTTCGTTCTGTGCAGCTACTAGTACTACTTTTCAACCCTTGCACTTACCAATTACTGTAGACATATAGTACCCCCTAAAAAAAAAAAAAAACCTCAAGTAAACTGCAGTCATTTACAGGGTACATGAACAAACCTTTACAGCTTCATCTTCTCTCTACATCACCATGACCTCAAAAACAATTTGTACAAAACAGGGTGTCTAAAAAAAATGAAGAGATTTTAATTGGCAATATATTTTTTACAGCACTCAACCGTAGTTAATAAAGCTCTGAAGGTAATGTTATTTTGGTATATTCTAACTTTGTGTGAATTTCACAATGGTCAAATGAAACCTGAAAATACTGATTGTTTTTTGTAACTTAGGTGATGCATTTTTCAAACGTTGACAAGAGAGCACAGCAACTAGCATCCATGCATGATGTTTGTATTTAATTCTTGAGGGGATTAGTTCTGTGCTGTGTATGGCTATATTGTGCAGATGCTATTCACTTTGCTGTCTTTGTACCATTTGTAAATTTTGGCCAACTATCTGGTCTCACAAAAATATCAACTTTCTAATTTTTTTTTTTTTTTTAAAGAATACAGTGAAATTCATATACTGATAAACTTAGATGCAAATCTATTAACAAAAGTACCTACATATTTGATTGAAATTGATTAATAAGTGTTTAAAGAAATTTTGCAGATTTATATTTCTCTGAGACACCCTATAGAGCGAATACAAATCTTCAAG
This sequence comes from Strongylocentrotus droebachiensis, assembly GCA_035222895.1. Lineage (NCBI taxonomy): Eukaryota > Metazoa > Echinodermata > Echinoidea > Camarodonta > Strongylocentrotidae > Strongylocentrotus > Strongylocentrotus droebachiensis. The sequence continues at coordinate 185,118 of JAVYIG010001532.1, read as the reverse complement.
CATTCAACTTAACCAATAGGGTTCATTTGCAATTCCATCTCAGTAATTCCCATTTACGTTTGATTTATATTTCAATTGATTATTTCATTGGCTGCATGCAAGAAGTCCGTTACTGCCATTGGCAATATACACAGCTCTCACATGAAATACCTGCACCATGAAGAAAAAAAATGATATCGCATGACTTTAGACTTGGTATACCGAGGATAGTAACCCCTTTGACCTAATGATTCGAAGCTATCGAAAGAACTATTATGATATTGCCACTACAGCCACTGTTATGTGGCATAGGCAACGCAGCGTTTTGCAAATGCAGTGTGTGTGTGTGTGAATTTTGGGAGAGGTGTGAGTCCAAATGTATTTAAACATGTATTTCTTTACAATTAATGTTTATAAGTTTTTAATTTTTTGACGAGGGATATAAATGAAATATACCATGCACTCTTTTTGAGTCACTGGTAAAATTATTGTTTCTCCACGGTAACTGACAAAGCGACTATTTCCTTTGGTGCTGCAGACCCCCTCCCCCCTCCCCCCTCCCCCTCCCCCAGAGAAAATAGTGCTTTGCCTGTCACATTAGAGAATTGGTTATTCAACCGGAGTCTCTCGGTGCATTGTATATTTTATTAATATCATAACCTTGGTGGCTTGGTGAGGATTAATGGTAGTATCATCGGTATTGATATCAAGTAAAACGAGGAATGAAGGGTTGATTCAACTAGCTCTTTATTTTGTTATATAACATTCTTCAACTACATCCTAGCATGTAGTGTATTGTCAGAAGGTATAACTAGCCACGGGAGCTTGTTAACTCTAAATGTCATCTGTTTGTAGCCAGAAAGGCGTTAACTCATATACCTCAACACAGAGGTAGCACCCCTTCTGTCTCTAAACAGACGATGCACTCTTCATGTGACCATTATGTTCCCTCTCTCTCTCTTAGACTCTTGACTGGTATGTTACTTGATTGCTAACATGCTGGGACTAATATTTACTTTGCTTCAAAGTGCATTGGCTTATTGGCCTTGCAGAAGGGCATATATCACTGTTATGTGATTTCTGAATATTATGGTTTTGATCACTGAAGTAGTGTGGAGCCAGAAGGGCATTTACTCATACAATGTAACAAAGACTTAAAGGTAATACAAGTTTTGGTATGGGGTCATGAATTTGGTTCAAATGAACATATTGGAAGCATATGCGATCCTACAAATTTTGTAGTGCTTACAATAGATCCACAGGGGCATCCAAATATATCAATATTGTAAATAATCACTATCCAGCCAATTTTCAAAATTTCACAAAACTTTGTATTACCTTTAATGCCCTTCTGGCTCTCAACAAACAATATCATGAATGGACTGTATTGTGTGTTGTGTAGATGTAGTCTTGGAATGGTCAACATTTGGATAGGAATTTCTTTAAATGTATTGTCTGTTTTGGAGCCAGAAGGGTGTTGACTCATATACTTTAACATATTAAGGAGAAAAAGATAATGCCCTTCTAGCTCTAAATGGACAATATTATTGTTAACAAATCAGGTCATGTTCTAACTTCTATTGTTGCGTAGACCTGGTCAAAGATATGCAACAGAAAGAGATAAAGAAAAATATGCCGTGGCAGGATACCCCATGAAGGCTGAATATATAAGTTCATTTGTAATGGAACCTTTAATAATCTATTTCGCATAAAGAAATTTGTGTCTATCTTTTAGAATTCAGGCATAGGAATTATGATAAAGTTGACATCATCATCAAAATCAGAACTGCATGATTTTATTAAAAAAGAGACTGATCAAAAGCATATATCTCACAAGTGTTATATGTGATGTGTATTGGTAAACAGCTAGCTCCACGGGAGTTAGCTATCATATCATCTGTTTGAAGCCAGAAGGGTGTTAAAACTGTATTCAAGTATATGAACCAGCGCCTTCATGAATCCAAACAGACAATATCTCAATGTATCCCATTTATGAAACACACATACAAGTTCATGTATGTGGATCTTCCACACTGTAGGAGTATAGTGCTCACCCTTCTAAGGTAATGACATTTGAGTAATGAAGGTTAATTAGATTTTAATTATGCTCTGCTCCTTGTTCTCAAATACTCAATTAAGATGTATTAGCCCTCATTAAAAAGCTAATTACATTTACCAAAGACACCAGGATCCAGAAATGCATTACCCTTTATTTTATGTCATGGCAAGTCAAAGGTACTATATGTCATTTGCTGTCCGATACATTACCACAAATAATGAAAGATAAACAAAACTGAACATTGGAAGGGTAGTTTACCATTTCATCTGGGTTAATTCAAGCTCCAGTTTGACTGTTTTAGGAGAAGTCCACTCTGATATTAAGTTGGTTTTAATAAAAGCAGAAAAATGAGAGAACCAGATTAGTGAAAGTTTCAGCAATATCTGATAACAAATAGGAAGGTTGTGAATTTTAGAAGTTGTCATCAGTGAAACACTAATTGGCAACACAGTGATGTTTCTTGGAAGCTTCTCTCCAATTTTCTCTGTACAGAAAACTTTAAAAACTTTCATTTTCTTAGTTATTGATAACGGAATAAGTTTGTTTCATAAAGGGCTCGTACAAAAAACATATTTGCAATAGTTATATTCGGGGTGAATGTATCGTTGAAAACTTTCTTGAGTTTGATTGCATTTTCAAAAATTCATGATTTTCTTGTTTTTTGTGTTTGCCACAACTTTCACTGACCAGTTTTTCTTATTTTCTGCTTCTATTAAAACAAAATTAATATCTTGGTGGACTTCCCCTTTAACTCATAGCCTGCCATGAGGCTGCATGCACGCTATTGTTACTCTGCTTCTTGCATGCTAGCACGCATTTGTAATAGCAGTTATTGTTCATGCCCATTGGACTGTGCCTAGTGTTTTGCACGCGCTATTGTTAGTACCATCGCGTTAATCCGATTATCTCGTTATAAATCTGGCACTGGGGGGATAAGCCCTGTGGCAGGATAAGAGTTAATTGTCAAGGATCATTGGACACACCAACACTGATTATGATGTTGACAACATTGGAATACATGTATTATCTAAAACAAACAGACAAGCATATGACAGATATTAATATAACAACGGGAATAATGCAATACACAATATAAGTTACTTGAAAATGTAATAGAGAGTTGAGAACAGGGTATAGATTGAAAAGTATGGGTAAAAGAGGGGGGGAGGGGCAATTAACTTTAGGGTTATTGTCTGTTTAGAGACTGCAAGGAAGGAAGATCAGAGCAGCTTTACTAAGTTCAATATGGGACAAAATACCCTTAGTTTGCCCTTCTTTAGTATCTATTGAGGACCATAACAGTATTAAATATGTATTGTAGTATCTAGAAATTAACGGCTTTGTCGCTCTCAACAAATAATTTATTTTTAGAGCCAAAAGGTCATTAACCCAGATATTATCTTTTTGGAGCCATAAGAATGTTAGCTCTGTGTAAAATTGAATAAGTTAATGCCCTTCTGGCTCCAATCCAATACATAGCCTGTGTGAATTATCAAGAGGAAAATGCACATTAAACATGTTAGTTTTTCGCTGCAAGACCTGAATCGAATCGGTCATCTAGTGCATAATTCTAGTCAGGTATGTTGGTGAGGTGAGGCCGAGGGTTACAGTGATTCAGTTCACTTTTCCCCTCGCAGGCAGCAGTATTATCAAATACTATGATGATGACAATGATGACGACGACGACGATGATAATAATATTGACAAGCCTTATCAGCAGTAGATGTGAACTCCTTTTAAAAAATAAAAAAAAATTCAATCTTTTTTCATTTAATCTCCCAACAGATGAGAACTATTCTGAAAGTTTCTTTCATTTTTCTCTATTCCCATATCTCTCAATTTGAATCGTGTTCTCAGTTATCTCTTTCATTTTTATGTAACTTAACTTATGCATTGTTTTATCCTCTGTTGATGTATGTTGACCTTTCTTTGTGTCTCTGTTTATTCCACTCCCATATGTTTGGCCTTTGTATCTTTATCATCTGCACCTGCTCCCACCCCCCCCCCTCCCCACCCCACACCCCTCCTCTTGCCTTGTGTTGTACCCCTCTCTCTTTTGAGCTGTAAGTTTGTGTTTACATCTCCTGTAACTGTCTATCTCCCTCCTATTTTTTCATACCCATACCTGATATTTGGTACAATCTCTTTCCCTCTGATTCACATTTATTTGACTGTGGTTATCCTTCTCTCTCTCTCTTTCTCTCTCTTTCTTTCTCACTCTCTCTCTCTAAATTGCTGTATGTTTGCTAATGGGCGTAGTCTCCCCTCTCTCCTCATCTCTCCTCCTTTCCCCTCCCCTCTTCTTCTCCTCCCCTCTTTTTCTCCTCCCCTCCCCTCCCCTCCCCTCTTCTCCTATCCTCTCCTCTCCTCTCCTGTTCTCTTTGCATCTTAAAGTCCTGTTCCCAAGCTCTAAAACAAGGCAATGCAGCACCATTATGTCTCGTGATGATGACTTGTAATGACTCAGGCAAACAGGACATCAACATGAATAATACATAGCTCATGTCATTCCAATTTGTGAATGAAGAAATCAGAGTACCGTACATTGATTTCAGCCGTCAACCTGCTTTTTTCCACTTAAAAGACAGTCACGAATATGCAGGCACTGTCCAGTTATGTTTATAGACATTGAAAATTTGTTCTAATCCAATCTCTTGTAGAGCTGTTAACACTTTAGTTGTTTTCTTCGACTGTATGCGCAATGGGAGAGAGATTAACACTTGTACTTGTATCTTGTCTACCATTAAGCAGTGGTTTTTTCCTCATATCCCATAACCAATAATTGAATGAGTTACTAAGGGATGATGCTCTGAAATCATGACGCATTGGTACTTTTGTTATGAAAGTTTGCACCGCACCCCACAAGGGAATGTAGTAGCGGGATGATGATGCGATGGAGTTATGAACATAGAAATCATATCGAACCCTGAGGCAACTACATAGAATATGTAATGGCAGTGGAGAGAGAAGGTGCCGGTGTCATTTCCACTTCTCGCTTGGTTCGAGTGATAATAGATTCATGTTCTATGCACAGATTGTTGCACAAGGGAGTCTAGTTGATTCAATGGGTGCTACTACCTGCCCTGCTTGTTTTTCACATGCTGAAAATATAATTCTGAGGCTATATTCTCTATATTCATATGGCATTTCATAGAAAAATTGACTATTTTGCTCTATTTTCTTATGGGAAAAATTAAAATAGACGATAGAAGTAAAAAGGGATAAGAGGGAGAGGAAATAGAGATAAACAGGCAGTCAGAAAGTTTTAGAATAGTTCTCGTCTTTTGGGAGATTAAATAAAAAAAGAATGAAAAAAAGAAACCTTTTTAATGACTTCACATCTACTGCTGATAAGGTTTGTCATTATCATTCTCAAAGTTAGCATTTATTTATATATTTATTTTTTCGGTTTAAAAACATCAACACGTTAATATCAGGAACTCATAATGGTTGATTTACAATGAAATTGAATAGTGTAATAAAAATTGAATCAATATATATATATATATATATATACCTAAAAAAAAAATGTTGTTTTACGCACATGATAATATGGTTACAATACAATATTCAACGGCTGGCTACATGTAGCAAGACCAAGGCGAGAGATGATGAGGAAATCGAGCAGGAGAGAAATGATGAAAGAGAGAGAGGGACAGAAAAGGGGAGGGTAGAAAGAAAGAGAGAGGGAAGGGGGAGACACGGAGGGGAAGTGAGGGAGAGAGAGAGAGAAGGAAGAGAGTGGCGTGAGAGAAAGAGAGGGACAGAAAAGGGGATGGTAGAAAGAAAGAAAGAAAGGAGAGAGGGAAAGGGAGATACAGAGGGTAAGTGAGGGGTATAGAAAGAGAGGGTGGGAGAGGCAAAGAGAGAGAGAGAAAGAAAAGAAGGAGAGAGAGAGAGAGAGAAGGGGATAGAAGAGAGAGAGAGAGGGAGGAGAGAGTAAAGCGAGAGAAAGAGAGGGGGAGATAGAGAGTGAGAGAGAGAGAGAGATAGAGAGAGAGAGAGAGAAGGAAAGAGAAGGAAAGAGAATGAAAGAGAGGGGAGAATAAACAACCTTTTCATTTCAAAGGTTATCAGACTACACTCCTTGAGGCGACTAGACCATTCAATACTCATGCAATACTACCTTTCATGCTTTCCAATTAATGTTTGAAGAATCCCTGAATCTGAAAAGCTCAAACGCAGTATAAATAACTCTTACATTAGAAAGCTCCATTACAATCAAACAATTATCAGGGCTAACATTTGTCCATGGGCTGCCTGGCAGGGGCTATTGCATGACAGGTGCTGCTTGCTCGCTCGCTCCGAATTCCCCCAGTTGCCAATTTGCAAATTAAAGGTAAGGGTGAGTTCTGGTAAAAAAAGGAAAAATAGTTTGTGAACTTTCTCTCTTGCTTTTCTCAGTCAGGAAGGATATCGTAGTAGAAATGTCCCCTGAAAAGGACTGCTTTTCAAATGCACGCATACTCAAAATATGCGGAGATGTGGGAGGAATATAGCGGTATAGTTTGGACCAAACTTTCATGTGACATGTGTGTGTAGTCCCATACCCATGCCATGCCTGTGTGCAGTGCATGTGCCATTCAGCATTATTGAACCATTTCTTTTCATATTGTAAATCATTCCAAACCTTGCAATATACAACAAATTTCCTTTATTGCCTAATAAACCTTTCCGACTTCCAGATTGTTAATGTCACAATGTAATCATGTGACCAGGGATCCGTTTCACAAAGCCTTCTTTCAATGACAAATGACAAAAATCAGTAACAAATCTGCTGATAACCAATCAGAAGCAAGGATTTCAGTAGCTTATAACAAAAACTGTCATTTGTCACTGATGACAAGTTTTGTGAAACGGGTCCCAGAACTCAACTTAATCTTTAATCGGTCAGAAGGCAAGGCCGTCCATCCGTGGCTATAAGGCTGTGAAAGGTGTCGGCATGAGTTTTCACGAAAGAATGCTTTGCCGCTGAAACTGAAGTCAGTCGGCGAGGTAGCGTTACGCCACCGCCGTCGCAGATGGTCTGAAACGGGACCCCAGTAGAGCTGACCCGAGCATTCCCACGCATTTACAAGGATGCCATGATAAACAGGCTGAAAATAAGAGTTTGGGGCTGAAAAGGATTTCAATGAATAGGGAAACTGCTTTTATTAAGGCTCTCCATGCCATAAGTGATTCAACTGCACATGTTTGATAATGCATCAATACTTTTAGATGAAGAAAAACTTGGCTTTCTTAACCTATTGATTATGGGAACTGATGGTCCCTGTATTGAGCCTGTGGAAAGTAGAGAATTCAGTAGCCAACAGGTTGAAATTTGAAATTGCTTCATAGACGGTGCATTTCGACACCATAGAAATGTCTGCATCAATCTGTACGATAGAAATAAATTTTCTTACAAAATTGTATTTGTAATAGATATTTTAAAAAGTTGATTACATCATAAATGTGTCTTGCTGTAATAATAAACTGAAAAAATATTGCTTTTAAAATTTAATACTTTGTATTACTTATCCAGCCTTTTCATGTAGTTTTCTTATTCATACGAGAAACTGTTGTTGTCATCCTCCTCCTCCTCCTCCTCCTCCTCCTCCTCCTCCTCCTCCTCCTCCCCTCCTCCCCTCCTCCCCTCCTATTCCTCCTCCTCCTCCTCCTCCTTCTCCTCCTTCTCCTCCTCCTCCTTCTCCTCCTCCTCCTCCTCCTCCTCCTCCTCCTCTCCTCCTCCTCCTCCTCCTCCTCCTCCTCTCCTCCTCATCCTCCTCATCCTCCTCCTCCTCCTCCTCCTCCTCTCCTCCTCATCCTCCTCATCCTCCTCATCCTCCTCCTCCTCCTCCTCCTCCTCCTCTCCTCCTCCTCTCCTCCTCATCCTTATCACCATCATCATTCTCATCATCACCATAATCATCATTATCATCATCATCACTCTCATCACCATCATCACTCTCCCCATCATCACAAATAGATAAGATAGTTTAGACTTTTTTATCTTCTACAGGCATACTCACCATCTATAAAACAATTTCATTTTAAATCTTTAAGTTTGGTCTATCTTCTACAGGCATACTCACATTACCCAACAATTGCTAAAGAAAGGTATCTATTGAACAGTTTTGATTCTAAATCTTCTATTTATTTTTTTATCTTCTACAGGCGTGTTCACATCACCAAAGCAACGTTGAAGTTCTTGAATGGTGACTATGAGGTAGAAGCTGGCAATGGCCAGGATAGGAACACATATCTCCGGGATCATAACATTGATTCTTACCTCATAGTACCCAAAAATACTAGACCGGTAAGTTGTAGCTTTCATTTCAACTTGTTAGAGGCTTAGGGCATGTCGAGATAGGTCGCGATAAACGGTCGCGTTTTAAAAAAATCAATGCTAGTCCAGAGAATTTGGTCATGTGGGATCCCATACATGAACAAATATTATGGTATTGTGAACATCAGTTAACATAAGTATATTTTTTCCTTGATATTTTGTCTGTTCCAAGCTCTATGACGCCTATCAATTTAACATATACATTGAATAAACAGTAGGCTTGTGGTAGCACCATGTGAGAGAGGGGGGAGGATTGGGGAGTCCTGAAAAGGACTCTCTGTAATCTTTTTTTCTTGAGTGTGTAGTCCTGAAAAGGACTGTTGGTAGTCTTGAAAAAGACTGTTGGTTAATCTTTCTTAGCTTATAGTTCTGAGGAGAACTATAGCCTCCGTTGGAGAGGATATAGTATTGAAATATTAGATGGAGTCGGTCATGTTCCGGGGCGAAATGGCTTGGCCTTGTGTTTATCCATGTGCTTTATGAATTGGCATATTGTTTTATTGTTTTAACTGACAGAGTGTGCTCAAGTCACCGATCACCACCAACGGAGAACATAGAGGGCGCTCTTCATCGGTGGTACAGCTTCAGAGCTGGGGAGCGGAGAAGCCTTTCTCATCCATCATGCCAGGCAAGGAATCCAAGGAGATGAGAAGACTGGGTTACTCCGAGAAGACGGGCAAGTCCGGAATGAACAAAAACATTGAAAATAGGTGAGACTTACATTACATATTAGACATACTTCTTCTTCTTCTTCTTCTTCAAGATAATCTGCCTCCTTGAATACTGAAGATTCTTGCAGATGCTGTATAGTCGGCCTGGTTGGAGTATGCAGGTGGACATTATCGCTCCTTTCGCAAAGCTTCTGCTGAACTTTGGAACAAATTACCTTTAAATGTAAAAAACTGTCAAACCGTTAACCTATTCAAAACTAGTCTCAAGACACATTTATTCAAAATTGCGTTCGATGATTACCGTAAATAACGTTGTATAAACCGCCCTCGTGTATTAACCGCACCCCTCTTTTTCGCCCTTAAAAAAAAAAAAAAAAAAAAAAAAAAAAAAAAATTTTTGCCGAGATTTTTTTTTTTTGTGTGTAAGATCATTACGGTACTGTAAATTAAAAAACAGTAGGGACCTAGGATAGAACCTTGTGGTACACCATGTAATAGAAGAAAAATTGAAGGAATTATTATTATAAACTACATATTGAGATCTATCAGAAAGATTACTTTCAAACCAAGATGACAGACAAATTTGAGTGTTGTTCTAGTTTTCGAGTGGTGAGTCAACACACCGATTACCGAGCTGGGAGACATTGCCAGGCATAGCGCCAGGTGGAGGGGCATAAATTGAAACTTTAAAAAAAAAAAAAAAAAAAAAAAAAAAAAAAATTGGTGTACCGTGTATAAACCGCACCCCCGACTTTGAAATTTTTTTGGCGGCAAAAAAGTGCGGTTTATACACCGTTATATACGGTAATTAACTCTGTTCACTTTGATGTGTATTCCATATGTATTGTTATTTGTAGGTTTATTTGCATTTTTAGTTTTGTATAAGATGTAATTGTATATCAGTCTATTTTGTGTGTATAGCGCTTAGAGACTTCGGTGGTAAGCGCTTTATAAGTAACGTTTTTATTATTATTATTATTACACCGGGGTTTCCCCCTATTCTTATACAAATAGTGCAATGGGTTGTTAAAGGGATCCGGTAACTTTGTCTTAGATCCTTTAGAAATAATCCTTGATTTAGCTCATGCTGCAATGATAATTATAAACCTTTAGGTCAGTCAGGAACTCCATGACTTTTACAAGCCGATCGCCTGTCTGATTATCAAGATATTAATGATTTGAATTACAAATTTTGAAAACCGTTCACCGAACAGTTTGCATAACACTACAGTCTATCGGGGAAAACGGGTATGGTAAAACCGGTCACTCAAAGATTTTTACTTTTTTGAGACACTTCTTGATCATTTTGAAGCGCAATTTTTTTAGGGCTTCAATATTACACCATATCACAGACACCGGTAACATGTAGGACCGTGTTTCTCAGATTTAACATTGTTAAACGATCCCTTTAATGTGCAAGGGTGGTATGTAGGAATGTAGGAATGTGATATTTGATCCATGATTTCTCATATTCTACACAAATGTAATTAGATCAATTACTACCAAACGAACATCAAAATTCTTGAAGACAAATGATGCAACTAGAAAAAGTATTGTCAAAAGAATTCTGGCAATATCTTAATCTCAAATTTTGATATCGGATCAGTGTGCACTACAACTAAAGAACTAACATTTTCTTCTTCTCCTTCCTCTATAGAGTGCCTGAAATCAATAGCACCTAAATGTAGCTGTCTATTATTTTATATAATACCTTGCAATCCGTTTAGATGGTATTTGTGTTACATGTCTTACATTCCTACACTCCATATTACTTCTCTCACATTTCATGCAGGTGCAAGCACGTCACCCAGGGTGGCTGTCCATGCACTCTCTTCCCCTCCATACATGTCCCACTTCCTGAACTAATTAACTAGATTGCCTCACTCGTTCTCTTCCGTCATGAAACAATGGGGGTAAATACAAGGCAACTAGGCTAATCTTGTTAGATGTCTCAAGGCATTAGCGGTCTTTAACTCTCCCTGCCCTATAGGACATCTACACCCCACCAGCAGTGGCGTAGCTACTGGACGAAAGGGGGCTCTTGCCTCCCCCAATCAAATTGTGGGGAGGGGGAAAGAAAATGAGGATTGGGGAGGGGAGAGAGAGAGAAAGTGAAGAGTGGAGAAAAGGTTGAGCAAAGAATATGATAGGACCCTGTACTGCAAAATCCTCCCCCTAATCATTAGCCATGTTAATTTGCATTTAATTGACAAAGTGATACCCCATCCCCCTCCATGAAAAGAAAATGATGCCAGTGCCTCCCTATGGCTTTGCTTGCAGTGTGCCATTCCAGCTACGCATGAAGTTTAAAGGAAATAATCAAACCATACAATGCTTTCATGAAATCTTACATAGTATCAGAATGGATTGAAATTACTTGAAAATGTAATATTCACATAATGGCAGATATTTTTCACATTTTTCTTTAATTCAAGTTCTTTAATTATATTTATGTTCGTACTTATAAATTGTATTGTTTGAACAGATGTCAAATATGTTGTCAAATTGAATGGAAGAAAATAAATGTTCATTTAAATTGGATTGAAAAAAAGACAATAGTCTGCTCCTGAGAGTGTAAGAGATGGATTTATTTTCTGTATCTTTTGTTTTAATTCTTACCTTCTTTGAATTTTTTTTGCCTTTACACTTCTTCTGTTCCTTCACCGTTTTCTACTTCTTCAACGCCCCCCCCCCCCTTTTTTGGACTTCCCTTCCTCTTCTTCTTCCACTTCTTCTTTTCTTCTTCATCTTTTCCTTCTCTTTCTTCTTATTCTTTCTTTTTTTTCTTCTTCTTCCTTTACTTCTTCTTCCTTTTTTCTTTTTCTTCTTCACCTTCTTCTTCTCCTCCTTCTCTTTCCCTACTTCTTTTCCCCCTTCTTGTAGACTGAGAGATCCCATTTCATATTCTTTAGAAAATGTGCTTTATAAATCTAATCATGATTTGATATAAGTTGATTCCCACTAACCGGGTCTTGATAAAAATCTAAGGCTTTAGGTTTTGTGCTTTGCCAGTCACAAAGCATCTTCAAAGTAGGCAAGTGATTTATGAGGTCCAAATGTATAGATCCTATGTAAATAGTGCTTTACTAGTCCAATTTTGATGATGAGGATGATGATGATGATAATGATGATGATGATGATGATGATGATGATGATGATGATGATGATGATGATGATGATGATCATGATCATGGTGATGATGAATGATTCTAAATCTAATTATTATTTTTGTTATTATCATTATGATTATTATTATTATTGTTGTTATTATTGTTATTGTTATTGATATTATTCTAATTCTTATTATAATTATTATCGTTATCATTATTATCATCAGATTGGGTCTTGATAAGAACCAAGAGAAGACTGATCCTGAGGAAGAGGTCAATGAATTCTTGGGCCGCGCCATTGATGCAAGGAGTATCGACAGACTGAGATCGGAACATGTCCGCAGACTCACACTTACTTTCCTTAAAAAAGACCTGGAAGAAAAGGTTCGTCCACAGACATCCTTTTACTGTAAACCCAGAAATTATTGACGGCATGAAATATTCCTGAATATCATAAGTGATTCAGATGTGTGAATTTCTCAGATTTATGCTAACATTTCTCAAAATAATGCCAGAGAAATAATAGAATCATATCCCACACAACTGTATATTTCTGTGATTCGTAATAGTCCCTTTTTTTACAAATTGTGAAAGTATTGGTTTCTATACTTCCATGGGGTGATAAAGCCAGATAAAATCAGTCTGCCTCATCACATTGCTTAATCTTCATATCGTCAGTGGGTGTCAAAACCTTGTATCTCAATTTTTTTGAGATTTTGATTTTTTTGTATAATTTTGTACCTAATGGCCTACGACACCACCTGATAAATCCATGGAACGCCTCCTTCTCAGTTTTTTCACAAATTCCACACAAACACTTTTAAACTAAACCTCGTAACTTTAATCCCCTTTGAAGCTGCACTGACAAAACCTCGTAACATAAGATACGTAATTCATTTTCCTTGTAACTCACAGACGGCCTAACAGTACCGAAGTTAGTGTATTCAAATCCTCGTAACTCATTCAGAGTTGAAAGTAAGAACTTGTATCTCAATTTGAATACAAACTAAAAACTTGTAATTCAATTTAGATAAACGCAAAAACCTCACTTTCAACTCACTTTCAAACTCACTTTCAAATATAAAAAAAATTATTTTACTGTATTTCAACAATGACCTTAAAAATTGTATAAATATTCCAGTTGTAAAAAAGAAAGGATGGTGTCACAGCACTAAATTTGTTGAGACAGGAAAGTTTTTTCGCTCTCCTGAAAATTCATGATTTTTGAGATACAAGGTTTTGTCACCCCAACGACGATATGTTACAGAGAGTTTTTTTCTGCCACTACTTTCAACAAGAAAAAACTCTTCAATTATTATATTGATATTGATCTTAAAAGTATTTATTAACATTTGGTAAGGGGAGGGACGTGAACAGAGAGTTGATCCACTATATATGTATGTATGTATTCCTAGCTTGAAGAAAAATGTCTTTTTTCGAGAATCGGTTGTTTTTACAAACTTTGTTGTAATACACTCTAAATATTTGATATATCGTTTTATATATGTGAGGTCTTTGCTAGTTGTTGAATGAATCATATCTCTAAATAACACCATGATTAACTATTAATATATTGAATAAATGATACTTATTTGATCTTAGTTACATGTCATTGAAGTTTAATGTCCAAGTTTCAAACTTGTGAACTGATTAAATGATTTTTATCCTCATATGCAGTATTCCAAGGTTCGTGACCCCATGTTCAGCTCTTACATGGTGTGTGCACTTCTCATCCTCATCGCCATATGCCTTGCACAGGTCGTTGCCTTCCCTAAGTAAGTATCATATGCCTTATATATGTCCTTGCCTTCCCTTAGTAAGTATCATATGCCTTGTATAGGTTGTTGCCTTTCCTATGTAAGTATCATATGCCTTGCACAGGTCGTTGCCTTCCCTAAGTAAGTATCATATGCCTTGTATAGGTCGTTGCCTTCCCTTAGTAAGTATCATCTACCTTGTATAGGTTGTTGCCTTTCCTATGTAAGTATCATATGCCTTGCACAGGTCGTTGCCTTCCCTAAGTAAGTATCATATGCCTTGTATAGGTCGTTGCCTTCCCTAAGTATCATCTGCCTTGTATAGGTCATTGCCTTCCCTAAGTAAGTTTCATATGCCCTATATAGGTCTTTGCCTTCCCTAAGTACGTGCCTGTAGGCCTATGCATAACACAGTCCTTGCGTTCCGTAAGTATCATATGCCTCGCATAGTTTGTTTCCTTCCCTATGTAAATATCATATGTCTTGTATAGGTCTTTGCCTTCCCTCAGTACATGCATGTATGCCTTACACAGGACCTTGCCTTCCCTATGTAAGTATCGCATGCCTCGCACAGGTAATTATATTTACCTTCCTTATGTATTAAAATATCATATACTTTACACAGGTTGTTGGCTTAAGTATTGTATCTGTCTTTCTACAAAAATTGTTTCCCACATACTGCCTTTATGTTGTTTTGAGCACTATGTGCAAGATTGATTTGTTCCTGTGAGGGTGTATTTTTGATATTATCAAAACCTCAAGATTACTTTTTATGTTTTTTTTTCTTTTCCTTTTGTTCACCTCTGCAGGACATACATCATGTTGGGTGTTTTTGTTGGTCTGATCGTCTTCTCATGTTTCACTCTATACATAGTCCTTGCTGAGAAGTGTACGGTAAGCCAAGCTCCACTCCTCAAAGATACATTCAACCTGTGTATGTGTGTGTGTAATTGGGTTTTTACAGACGTGTATCAATCAGATATGATTATTTACCTCTGGGGACTGACTCAATTTCGAACCAGCGTCCTCGGCTGAATCAATTTGTAACTTCCATTGTTAGCTGGATTACAGGCGCACGCCACAACATCTAGTTAAAAACGCCTAGTTAAAAAACCTGTGTAGAAAGACCACTTAGCTATAAATACCTTCCTTTGGTTATATCTGTGTTTCTCATTCAAACCTGTGTTATAGGAAAATTTATGTAAAGACTCTTACCTTAAGGCCACTTTTCTTTTCTCTCTTTAGTGGTCTATATAACCAAAGCCCTTTCTTTTAAACACTTGATATTGATCTGCATGCATGGTTTGAGAGCATTTCCCCCAATTCAATCGCTAGAATGAATAGAGAGTACAATTTATATAAAGTTGCGATTTATTCGAACCAATCACAACTATTTGTAAGATGGGGCCCTGGGTCGACTGTGATTCTTAGCATAAATTAACTTATATTCAACTTGTCGATTTCCAAGCCAAGTAAATATCATGAAGATATTGCTTGTCTTTGCTGTTGAGAGCACATTTTCTGACTTGTAGCTAATGAAAACACAACGCTGTGCATGGGAGGTTTCACGATGTACTTACATTTTTTTTTAAACTTTGCGGCCTTACAGAGTCCTTAAATGTATCAGAGGTCATCATGAAACATCAGATCGAAACAGGATGATAACAATAACTTTGGAGTACAGGGGGGCGTTTCTCGAAACCGTCATAACTACAAGATTAACGACATCTCGCCACTGTCACGCAACTTGTCAGCTAAGTGTTTCACGAAGCCGTCTTTGCCAAGATGAGCGACAACTTCCGCGACAAGCGAGTTGTCACTGCTCCGAACCTGTCATATCTTTTTAATTGCTGTAAAGCGCCATCACAAGTCAGTTTGTTGCCATTCCATGGGCCGCGAAATGGACGATTAGTTTCACTATCATTTTGAGAAAAATATAGACGAGTTCGGTACGTAATTCTCTGGGATGCGAAATGCAAATGTACAAAAGTGAGAATACAAATTATACAGAAACTTTAAAAAGCTGAATATAAGCATTAAATCACAAATCATTAAACTATAACATATAAATAAGAGAGATAAGAATGTGACACACCGTTTTCCATAGTCGATCCATAGTCTTTTCTTAGGATACCGCCATACCTTTGGGGCCTATGTGCATTATTATTCCCTCTCTAATTACTTCTTCCAAATTATATTTTCAATATCAAATCAATTATATAACGAGTATTTATGAGACTCTAGAATAAAAACTGGCTGAGAAAAAACATTTTGCCTAAAATTCCTCGTCACAATAAACAAAAAAGTATGTATTGATAAAATATCACATTACGGTATCCTTCAACTTTTGATTCGACTGTCGAAAACAAACACTCACCGGTTTTTCTTCAATTTAAGAATCTTTACAGAAATATGCAAATCGTTTGATGATGTAAATATGATAATGACACTATTTATTATTTATTTTAGGAGAATTTATATGTATATATTTCTTTTTGAACAATTTTAGCCCCAAAACTTGTTTTGGGTTATTCTTGATAAATCAAATGGATCGTGACAAAGACTATGTTCTTGAGCTTCTAGTATCGCGATATATCGATATCATGTCTGTCATGGCTTTGTGAAACGGTTTATCCGCTTCATGACATCTCCGTATCTCGCCGACAAAGATATGACTGTCATGGAGTTGGTTTCGAGAAACGGCCCCCAGGTCTATTAAGAACAATCCATACATTTTGTAGGTTTACACTTACCACCTAAATGTAGACGAACCTCGGAGAAAGAGTGCCATGATCAGTCCTCATTCAGAACTTAACATTAACTTGGAGGGGGGAGGGCGGGGCTTTGTTTGTAATTCATGACCATATATGGCTGATTTAATTTCCATGAAAGCAGGAGTCTATATCGATCTGATATCATCTGTTCAGAGCCAGAATAACTCGGTGTGGAAGTCTGTAGTTTAACCCCCTTATGGCTCCAAACAGACAAAATGCTCATTATTTTCCTTCAAATTCCCTCCTTGTGCCATTGCGCTCATTGTTATCAGTCTAATCCATCAATACAAGATGCCAATTGCAGCTAATTGAGACCAAATTGCCAGTGGATTTGCAATATCCTGAAGAAATTAGTCCAATCGATGCTTATACCACCCATGTGTAGCGTAGAGTACTTCTTTTATCAGTCAGCCTATGTGAAGGTAATGAGACATGACTTTTGGACTGCCCTATGGATTTGTGTTTCATTTGCCAGGATTAGATTTTCAGAGGCAACCCATTTCTCTAGGAAAAGTGATATACGCACAGTGTCTTGTATGGGATAGCTGTGACCCACACACATCAGCACGCTCAAAGGGAGGGAATTATTTCAACGCTCCATTAATTTGACCTCTGGACGAGCGTGACTTCCGATGACATAACTATCTCCTCTGTATTAACTGTGGATGTATTCAAACGGCGCCATCTCTTGAACGATGTTGTTGCTGGCCCCTTTGCCTTTACGGTCTAACCCCAACCCTAACCCTTTCCCTAATCTTAACCTTGACCCTAACACTAATCTTTACTCTAACCATAATCCTAGTTCTAACCCTATCCCAACCTTAACCAAAACCCTAACCCTAACCATGATCCTAACACTAATACTAACCCTCACTATGAATATGACTGACAAAGAAAGCGGACAAAATATACAGTTCCTCAGCTAGACAAAGGAACATCCCTTCACTGCTATTATGTAAAAATTTGTAGAACAGGTGTCACATGCATATTCACCTTTTTACATAATAGCAGTGAAGGGATGTTCCTTTATCTACCTGAGGAACTGTATATTTTGTCCGCTTTCTTTGTCCGTCATATTCATAGTGCCTATCCCAACCTTAACTACAGTACATTGGACAAATGTATAGTGGGGTATTCTGCAGTTAAGCAAAATATGTTGTCTAATTTGCTTTCATGATCTCAACAATTTGTCAAATGTGCTTTTATGATTGGCAAGTTATTAATAATTTCTTCTTCTTCCATTGTAAGTGCTGCTTCAAGGTGATGAAGATAAACACACTGATTGTGTGTGTATATGTGGAGACTTTCACATATCCTGTTTTTCCACATTTTAACTTTTTGTTTTCTTTAATCCTTGAATTTGTATCCTTTTCTTTCTTCATCTATATAGTCCAATCCAAGTGGTTGCCAGTCAATCTCCAAGCACATTCTGGAGAGCAGAATACTCAGCTCTGTCCTAGCTGTATGGACACTCTTTCTTATGTTTGCTGCTTCCTTTACTATAATGGTGAGAAATTTTGTATCTAACTTTATTAAATATTCATGTATTTTCTTAGATGTATCTTTATACCATTATAAAGTACGTCCCAGAAAAAACGAAACCGAGAACTAACGATGTTTTATCATAACTTAATCACAATTATAATTAATAGATGACACATATTTGTAAAGCTTAGATCCTCCTCTTTCATTTGATGCAACTTTTATGATGCATATTTCACGCATAAGTAATTAAAAACAATTTGAAGAAAGGGTACCAAAAGTAATTTGGCGGACGGTATCTGAATTTCAAAGAGAAAATCACAGAAAGTCTAGAAAGTTCATTTTCTGCCCTTTCATATGACACCTCAATCAGGAAAAATGAGTCTGGCATACCAAAGTTCTGTTTGTTTAAAGTTATGCTTGAATTTCCATAATTTCATTAAACAAATTCGTTTTCACTAGCTGTCTGTTGCTATGGCAGGCAGCCAGTGAAAACGAAGTCTTTGCAAAGGATGTAGTGATGTAGCAGGTACCCAAGGTCGAAGGGGGCAATGCTTTCATGAACTACATGTCCTTATGTTTGATTCAAGGTGTATGATTGTCTTTTCTTTCTTGACCATCTATGGTACAGTTCGCTTATGACACAACGTCTGTCGATGAGTGTGTCAACATCACCGATGTCATTGATTCCAATATCGTGCTAGGCGAAGAAAATCATCCTGATTGCTGGCCAGATGGACCTACCTGTCATTTCCCTATGGTAAGGGCCCCAATGCTTGTGAATTCAAGATATAACTCTTTAAAGTGACTTGGTAACATTGTCTCAGATTCTGAGATAAAATTCCTGGATTTAGCTTTTAGGGAATTTAATCGCCTAAATAAAAGAAATAGAAATAGATTCCTTTCCTACCTTGTCTCGTAGAAACACCTGTTGAGTACAGATACTTGGAACATATATTATATCACAAGTAGTAGTTCAAATATTGCACAGCACCCGTAGAAAGAATATGTAAGACCATGTACAAAGTAATGACGCTTCTTCGCGAATTAAGTAAAGAAGAAGAAACTTATAATCTCTATAAAGTAATAAGGCCTCAGAACCGAGTAGAGAAACAAGCGAAGAAATAGGACAAGAATTAAGATGAAGCTGAATTAGCTTTGCTGTAGATCGATTCAAGACTCTCTAGAATACATGTGCTCTATATGAACAGCTCAGGAGAAGTGATCAAAATAGGTGTGGCAAATAAAGCAAGCAAGTGTAATGTGTCTGTATAAGCTATACCACTAGGTGGTTGCACATCCCAACCCATAGGGTGTGGAATGTGCTTGCCAGAATAAGTATGTATGGCACTCTAGTAATGTAACAGGTGTCACTAAAGAAATGAGTGACAATGGAATAAAAGGCTAGACTTCAAGCCACACAATATAGACAAGACAATAATATATACAAATGCAAAGTTCTCCAAAGGTCAAGTCACTACAGTAGCTCCCCTCTAGATTTGTTGTCGAATGAAAAGTAGCAACAAATCGATGAGGAAATATAGACCTACATGCATGTTGACTTGAAAATATGAAAATAAGGCAATACTGTTGAAACACAGTAAGTTTAATATGCTTCACCCGATTTCGAAAAAGTCCACGAACCTCACTGGCCATCTAACTTGACGACCAGACCTGGTCCTTCGAATCTCGGGAGTGTTCTGCTTCAGTGCAGGATCCAATGCTAACGGTGCAGGATCCAGTGCTAACGGAGCAGGATCCAGTGCTAACGGAGCAGGATCCAGTGCTAACGGAGCAGGATCCAATGCTAACGGAGCAGGATCCAATGCTAAGGTTGCAGGATCCGATGCTAAGTCTGCGGAGTTGGATTGCCGAGGGACTTGGATAGGTGGACCTTGATCCTTCCTAGATTGAGCAGGGAGATCTTGCTCCATGAAAGCTGGTTTAAGTCTCTCAACACTGACAGTTTCACGTTTACCATTGTAATCAATAGTAAAAAACTTGTCAGAGCGTTGAATGACTCGAAAAGGCCCCCTGTAAGGAGGTTGAAGGGGCCTCTTGACTGCATCAACCCTCAAAAAGACGTGGGATGAGGAATGCAACTCTGGGTGTACCTGTGTAGGGGTAGCTCGTTGCTTGCGAGTAGGGGTGGGATGTAATTCACGCATCAGTCTCTTCAGTCTGTGGGCGTAATTAGCTGGATCGCCAGCAGAGTCAGTCTGTGAAGGAGACACAAATTGGGCCGGTAGCATGACCGTAGTACCAAAAACGAGTTCTGCTGCGGAACATCCCAGATCAGACTTGATAGCTGTACGTATACCCAGCAATACCAAGGGAAGGACCTCAGTCCAACGGACTGTGTTATGCGCCTTGAGAGAGGCTTTGAGTTGCCTGTGAAAACGCTCAACAAGCCCATTGGCTGCTGGATGGTATGCTGTTGTGCGAATGCGTTTAGTGCCAAGAAGATTAGTGAGAGCAAGGAAGAGTGCTGACTCAAATTGTCTACCCCTGTCTGTAGTAAGAGTAGTTGGAGCACCAAACACCGCTACCCATCTGGCCACAAAAGTACGTGCTACAGTATCCGCAGTGATATCTGGGATAGGTATAGCTTCTGGCCATCTGGTGTAACGATCCACACAAGTAAGAAGGTACGTGTTACCCTCTGAAGTAGGAAGTGGGCCTACAAGATCGATGTGCACATGAGAGAAACGTGCATCAGGTGAGGTAAAAGTGCCAAGTGGAACTTTTGTGTGTTTATGCACCTTGCATCTCTGGCATTCAAGACATGTTCTGGCCCATTTCCTGATATCATGATTAATACCAGGCCAAACGAAACGTTCCGTGATGAGCTTTTGAGTGGCCCTGATCCTAGGATGGGATAGTCCGTGGAGGGCGTCAAAAATAGCTCGTCTGTGTTTGACTGGAACAAGGGGTCTAGCAACACCTGTCGAAACATCACATAGCATGGTAGTAAGAGAACCAGGAAGCGATATAGACTTGAGCTGAAGCGAGGAGTCCTGTACCTCACTATCATCCTCTTGATCTTTCGCAATGGCTGCAAAATCTATGACCGAGGATGAATCAACTCTGTCGATACACAGACGGGAGAGAGCGTCTGCTGCTGTGTTCTCCCTTCCTGCTATGTGGTGTATCTCAGATGTGTATTGGGATATGAAATCAAGCTGGCGGATTTCACGAGGTGAGTGTCGGTCAGGCTTTGAATTCAAAGCATGGGTGAGAGGTTTGTGATCCGTGTAGATGGTAAATGTGCGACCTTCAAGTAGATGTCGAAAGTGCTTTACACCGAGGTAGGCTGCTAACAGTTCCCGACCGAAAGTGCTGTACTTAGTCTCGGCAGGCTGTAGTCTCTTAGAAAAGAAAGCCAACGGTTGCCAAATACCATCTACCAGCTGTTGGATAGTTCCTCCAACTCCCACATCAGATGCATCAACCAACAGGCATAGAGGAACATCAATTCTAGGATGAACTAAAACTGCAGCGTTAGCTAACTGATCTTTAGCCTGATTGAAAGCAGAAAGTTCTTGTTCACCTAGGGTGATTGGTTGGTTCTTCTTCGATCTATTTTTCAACAGATCTGTGAGAGGTTGGAGTACTTCTGCACACCGCGGAATGAACCGTCTGTAGAAATTGATCAGCCCGAGGAACTCTCGTAGTTTGGTAAGTGATGGAGGTATCGGAAAATCACGGATGATCTTCACCTTGTCACTAAGTGGCTGTATCCCTTCTGAGTCAACTTTATGCCCTAGAAAGGACAGTAAAGGTACTCCGAACTGACACTTAGCGGGGTTGAGAATGATTCCATACTCTTGCAGGCGGTCAAAGAGTAGACGGAGATGTGTCTCGTGTTCGTCTTTGGTAGTACTAGCTACCAGAATATCGTCGAGATAAACATAGACGAAAGGAAGACCGCGAGTGACATCATCCATCAATCTTTGGAATGTCTGAGCTGCATTGCGAAGGCCAAACGGCATCCTAACAAACTCGAATAATCCAAAAGGGGTGGTTATAGCTGTCTTGTGGATATCGCTAGGCTCGACTGGGATCTGATGATATGCCCTGATGAGATCAATCTTGGAAAAGATTGTCTTGCCACTAAGTGACACAGAGAAATCTTGCAAATGAGGAATAGGGTATCTATCAGGAATAGTACGAGCATTAAGCATGCGATAATCTCCACAAGGTCGCCAGTCCCCTAGTGTCTTCTTCGGAACCATGTGCAAGGGACTTGACCAGTTGCTATCAGATTGTCTGATAATGCCGAGTTCAAGCATGTGTTCAAACTCTGCCTTGGCAATCTGCTGCCGATCCGGAGCAAGCCGACGAGGGCGAGCTGAAGCAGGTGGGCCTCGAGTTTGGATATGGTGGGTGGTTGTATGCTTGACTGCTGAGTGCTTGTATACTGGCCGGGTGATGTCAGGATACTCACGAAGAAGGGAGTGGAAACGCTCCGAAGTATCTTGCTTGACATACACCGGGCTAATGATGCCTGTGTATGTACCGACTCCCTGTACTGTAAGAGTGGTGGTGGTGTCTATCAGCCGTCGATGTTTGATGTCGACTAATAGTCCATAGTTATCAAGGAAATCGGCTCCCAAGATAGGTGTAGGTATGTCCGTGACAACAAAAATCCAACGAAAAACTCGCCGCAACCCAAGATCAAGAGTGAAAGATCTCTGGCCAAAAGTCTTAATGGGTGACTTGTTAACAGCTTGAAGTTGGATATTTGTTGCACTTACCATTGCCGATTTTCCTAACATGGATTGAGGGAAAATACTAACTTCGGCCCCAGTATCAACAAGAAAACGTGTGCCTGATTGTTTATCATGAACAAAGAAAAGGCGACTGGGTTGAATGGTGCCAAGTGAATTAGTCGCCGCTATTCCTTGGCGGGCCCGTTTCCCTGGACATATCCAGGGCGGCTTTGTCCTGCTGAGTACGAACAAGGACTTATGCACTTCTGGGCTCGTTTGCCATGCTTCCAGTGGTACCAACATTCAGCCCCAGCATGTTGTTGATGCCGACTCGGGCTACGGGAAGCTGATTGGCGAGGGCCGGAATTCTTCGGGCCTCGCTGTCGACTGCGACTTCTGCGGTCCTCCTGTATAGAACAAGTCAAGGCTTGCACCTGAGCAGCCAGTTGAGCAACCTGGGTAGAAAGTCGATGTACTTCACCAGAGTCATTGGGAGTAGCGCAAGCGTAAGTCTGCGCTGGTACCTCTTTAGGTAAGACATGTGAAATAGTAGGCGGACCAGCAACTTCAACAATTTTGTCGGCTAATGCCGCTAGCGCAACCAAGCTGACATCATCGCTTGTAGAAGCGAGAATCAACTGTACATTGGTTGGCAGGCGTTGCAAAAATAATTGCTTAAGTATACTAGTTTCCAAAGTATTAGAGCCTAATAATTGTTGCATTCTCCTAAGAAGTTGGCAGGGCGACCTATCGCCTAACTCTTCACTCGTCAGCAATTTGTTCAGACGCTTTTGCTCAGAGACAGAAGTTCGCTTAACCAGTGCTGCTTTTAGTATCTTGTACGGCTCTGTTTGGGGAGGGGCAATTAAAATATCGCGCACCTCTAGAGCTACCTCTGGTTGTAATGAGGCGACAACATAAGCGAACTTTGTAGACTCAACTGAGACACCTCTAGTTTGAAACTGAGCCTCAACCTGAGCAAACCAAATATCAGGATCATGTGCCCAAAATGGTGGAAGCTTTAAACTAACATATGAGACTTGAGGGGATGGTTCAGAAACCTCACTAGGTGATACATTGCTATCGGTATCAGGCATGATAATGACGATGACAAGGTAGATTAGATCAACAGAAGAAAAAAAATCTGGATCACGTCGGGGTCACCAGTTTAGGGAATTTAATCGCCTAAATAAAAGAAATAGAAATAGATTCCTTTCCTACCTTGTCTCGTAGAAACACCTGTTGAGTACAGATACTTGGAACATATATTATATCACAAGTAGTAGTTCAAATATTGCACAGCACCCGTAGAAAGAATATGTAAGACCATGTACAAAGTAATGACGCTTCTTCGCGAATTAAGTAAAGAAGAAGAAACTTATAATCTCTATAAAGTAATAAGGCCTCAGAACCGAGTAGAGAAACAAGCGAAGAAATAGGACAAGAATTAAGATGAAGCTGAATTAGCTTTGCTGTAGATCGATTCAAGACTCTCTAGAATACATGTGCTCTATATGAACAGCTCAGGAGAAGTGATCAAAATAGGTGTGGCAAATAAAGCAAGCAAGTGTAATGTGTCTGTATAAGCTATACCACTAGGTGGTTGCACATCCCAACCCATAGGGTGTGGAATGTGCTTGCCAGAATAAGTATGTATGGCACTCTAGTAATGTAACAGGTGTCACTAAAGAAATGAGTGACAATGGAATAAAAGGCTAGACTACAATATAGACAAGACAATAATATATACAAATGCAAAGTTCTCCAAAGGTCAAGTCACTACAAGCTCATGCTGCAATGACAATTATAAACATTTAGGTCAGTCAGGAACCCCATGGTTCTTACAAGTTGATCGCCTATCTGATTATCAAGATATTTGTGATTGAAAGTCCAAATCAGATATTCTGTTTTCCTAACGTTTTTCAAACACTAGAGTCTATTGGGGAAATTAGTATGGTAAAACCGGTCACTCCAAGATTTTTACTTTTTTGAGGCACTTCATCATTTTGAAGCGCAATGTTCTTAAGGCTTCAATATTACACCATATCACAGACACTGATAACACGTAGGGCCATGCATCTCAGATTTAACAATGTTAAATATTGCCTTTAACTCTTAAGCTGCCACCCATACAATGCACCCAGTGCCACAGTGCTAATTCCTATTGTGCCACAGTGCTAATCTCCTGAGTGCCAAGTTAATTTTAAGGTTGGTTCAAGTGCGTGTTATTTAAATCTTTACAAAAAACAAATCGCTGAATTACTCGAGAAAATCCAATCTGACTGTTGTATACAAAGACGCGTAATCCAAAGCCGATAATCTGATGCACGCGATGGTACTTTCAATAGCGCTGTAAAAGCACTCAGCACGGTGCAATGGGCATGAACAATAACTGTTATTACATATGCTTGCTAGCGCGCACGAAGCACCGTAGCGGTGGCTCGCTAGCATGAACGTGGCTTTCAATCGATACTCGCGTGCACATGGCACTATAACAATAGCGCGCTAGCAGTCTCATGGCAGGATAAGAGTTAAAGAGAAGGTTCCGTTCTGGCGAAGGAGGAAAATGATTTCTGAGCTGTCTTATTCTTTTTATGGAAGTTTGGAAGAATACCATAGAAGAAACCTTTAGTAAAAAGACTCTCTTCAACCACTCTTGTATTCGAAATATGACGAGAAATATCTAAACAGTTTGGACCAAACTTTCATTCCTCATGTTTGTGTAGTCCTGCATTCACCTTGCAGTGTGCAGTGCATTTGACTTTCACCAAGATTGTGTTCGTTTCTCATCATTTTGATGATTCTAAACTAAAACCTCACAGTGTGCACAAATTCTTATATAATCAACCTCTCCCAATTGCTTCCAGTCAAATCCCTTCACAGTATAATAGACTAAGACATTGGATATATTTGCGTAAATCTTGCAAAATGCTTGGGGAAGGACAAAATTAGTTTTGATCCCTGGGGTTAATGTTGGAGTTAATACAAAAACATAAGAATGTAGTAGGGAAATCTGAGTCACTAGATTTCATACAAGTAATAATTATAATATTTAGTGGCTTTTCTTTCGTGGGATACAAGGGTAAATCGCTCTTGTTTTGAAAATATTTCACTTGTCGTGCCGACTTGTGAAATATGGTCATCAGCTTGTGGGGTATACCATTGAATTCCACTATAGGCCATTCCAAATCTTACATGAATATCTAACATTAGTAATTTCTGTTTGTTTTCTTTTTATTGCAGTATTTTACTTTCAGCATTTTGCTTGTCATGCTGAGTTGCGCCGTGTTCCAGCAACTTGGCAGTTTGACAAAACTTGTGTTCCTCCTTCTCATCGGTGCAATATACCTGGCCCTCGTGGAGACGATTCAAGTCAATCTACTCACCAACTATGATACACTGCAGCAAGCATATGTAGAGTAAGTGATAGCAATTGACTACAATAAGGCCTTTAAAAAAAGATGTTGTATTGCCGTTTAGGTGCCAAAACATGGGTTGGTAGGTGGGAAATCTTTTTTTTTTTTAAACTCCCTCTTACGGTTGATATTTCTCAGTTTTTAATGCTTTAATACTTTCTTTTTGTAAACGTAAAAAAAAAAGAGAATAATAGTGGAGTCTTGTAACGTGCTCATTCCTGGAGCTCCATTATTATTGCATGGGTTTTACATGGCTGTCATTGCAGCCCTCAAGCATGTGAAGGATTTGTATCTTGCCGGGTAACCATCTACCTCACCTAGGTGGAGTGTGGCAAATGTAAATTAATATCTTGCTAAAGGACATGAGTGCTGCGGCAGGGATTTGAACCTTGTGATTCACAATCTTGAGATTGATCCACTGAACCACATCACCTCTACTATTGTTTTATCTTCCTCTCCTCTTTCCTCTCTCTCTCTTCTTCTTCTCTCTCTCTCTCTCTCTCTTTTCTTCTTCTCTCTCTCTCTCTATCTCTCTCTCTGTGTATCTCTTAGTTCTTTTCTTTTTTCCCTCCCCTCCCTCTTTCTACTTTATATCCTCTCTATCTCTCTCTCCCTCCCTCCCTCCCTCCCTCCCTCTATCTTTCTCTCTCTATCTTTCTCTCTCATTCTATATATCCTACTTATCTCTATCTCCTCTTCCTTCACTTCATTATCATACCTCTCGTCTCAACTCTGCCCTTTCGACTTTCTGTACTCCATCTATGTTCCTCCATTTCTACCTGATCCACTTTTTCACTCTCTGTCTCTGTCTCTCTCTTTCAAATCACAAGTTTCACTACAACTAAATTGGCTAAGTAGTATGAAGTTATAACCTAGCCTCTTACATTGGATAATAAAAATAATAATAATAGTGGCTACTTGTATAGCGTACAGGTCCACCTTTTGGTGCTCCTGGCGTTTAGAGAAAAATACATGTATCAAACATAAGAAAGAAAAAAGATTTTTTCTTTTCTTTCCTAGACATAGTAAATGAGAATATTGCAATAATAACAAAAAAAAAATAAAAATAAAGTTGTGATTTGAATGTTTCTGTTGACGACAGTTGACGTAATTGCAGAGGGAGTTCATTCCAGAGTTTCGGACCTATGGCTGAGAAAGCCTGATCGCCCCGAGCATGTTTTATTCTAGGTGTATGAAGCAATAGCGTGTCTGATGACAAGCGAAGACTTCGTTCGGGAAGAGTGAATCTACCTGATTAACCCTTTCACCGTCTCTCTCTCTCTCTATCATCTCCTCAGAATGTTGGAGCCTAATTACATCTCCCTGACAATCGTCACGCCCATCATCTTAGTGGTCTATATCGTGGCTCTGTGGATCCATGGGAGACAGGTGGAATCAACAGCAAGACTGGATTTCTTGTGGAAACTACAGGTAATGATGATGGTGATGATGATGGTGATGATGATGATGATGATGATGGTGATGATGATGATGATGATGATGATGTTGATGATGGTGATGATGATTATGATGATGATGATGATGATTGTGGATGAGGATGAGGATGAGGATGAGGATAATGATGAGGATGATGATGATGATGATGATGATGATGATGATGAACGATGATGATGATGATGATGATGGTGAGGATGATGATGATGATGATGATGATGATTCATGATGATGATGATGATGATAATAATAGTGATATTAATAATAGTTCAAATCTTAATCATATTAGTAGTAATAATAACAATAATATAAACAATGATGATATTAATCATAATATAAACATTAGTAAGAATAATATAGAAATAATAATAATAATAACGATGATGATGATGATTGTGATAATGATATTAACAGTGATAATAAAAGTAATAGCAATACTACACTAATAATTTATATAATAATGATGATGATGGTGATGACGACGACGACGATGATGATGATGAAGAAATAAAACACACATGGTGCACTAGTCCAATGAAATCACATGAAAAATATCTGCCTTGTACACAAAAGAACAACAGGAGTATGACAGTTAGACTGTGATGAGTGCTGGGGGGGAACCTTATTGCTTTGGTTCTTTGTGCAAATCACTGTCAATTCCAAATCGTTTGAAATCACACAAAACAAATGCAAAAATATAATTGATATACAATTGTTAAACACAACAAATGTAACAGAAAGCAAAGTTTATGAATGATATAGCTCCCTCTACATAAATTTATACCTCTATTGTGTACAGGAAAGAACAGTCATGAAGTGTATGAATAACACTCAGCAGTTGGACATAATTCATGGTGCGAATAAACACAAAGGGGTTTTAATGCTGTCGAACCCAAAGTCACCCTTCTAGGAATTTAATGCTTATGTTTGTGATGCTTTCCCATTTCTTAGGCAACGGAAGAGAAGGATGAGATGGCCAACCTCCAGGCCTACAACAAGCGTCTTCTCAACAACATCCTCCCTTCCTTCGTGGCCGAGCACTTCCTCAAGAATTCCGCCCGGGACATGGACCTCTATCATCGAGACAACGACTTTGTCGCCGTCATGTTTGCATCCATCTCCAACTTCTCTGAGTTCTACGTAGAGCTGGAGGCGAACAATGAAGGAGTTGAGTGCTTAAGGCTCCTCAATGAAATTATTCATGACTTTGATGAGGTAAGTCTTATACAAATGTTGTCTTGCCCTTCCTATAACAAATTCTGTTGTATTTCCCCCTTATTTGGAAGGATATTGGTGTACAAAATACTCTTTTTGTCATTTGGAGCTCTTTCGGTATTCGTTTTTTATACAGTTGATACACTGTTTGCTCTTTGATACGTCATAAAACAATATTCAGTATTCAGTATTTAATCCAGTAGTCACTCAATCAATCAAACACTTTTCAATTGTTTTTTTTTACCTTTTGTGTCTTGGTAGATCATTGGCAAAAATGACTTCGTCCAGATAGAGAAGATAAAGACAATCGGATACACCTACATGGCAGCCTCCGGGTTGACAGAAGAAACCTTTGACAAGGATGGGAACAGTCACGTCAGTGCCCTAGCTGACTTTGCTTTCTCCCTCATGAAACAACTGAAAATCGTCAATGAACACTCCTTCAATAACTTCAAGATGAGGATTGGTAAGAATTTCTTTAGTACACTGTTTAGTTTAAAAAGCAGTTCTTTGTAGCTCTTCATATGAGCCACTCAAAACAGGCCCCTTATTCCTTAAGTGCAATATTGATTTTTGTAACAGGGCAGTTTGGGCAAAGGTTTCTCAATCAATGTTATATATCATGGCAGTATGTACAGATACATGGACTGGTCTACTGTCATGCCACTTTTACTTTTATGAGGAATATATTTAAAAAGAAGTGATATTTTAAGCTAATAAATAGAAATGATACTTTAAGTTGATATTTTGAATACAGGATAATTACAGAAATTTACTATCATACAGAACAAAATATATTTTGGTAATTGGTACTCTTTAAAGTGCTGAGTGATTCGTAGAAAAAATCATGGTTTTTATTCTATAATCTAGAAATGTATGTTCTTACTATCAATATGCCTTTTGAATTTTCAAAAAATTCAATCGGGAAGTCTGCTAAATTAGAGTTTATAATTTGGTTTCTGACACTACCCAATTCGTTTCTCCAGCCCCTTCGTTAAACGATCGAAGTGACCTCTATATGCAAATTTCGGCATACTACGTCACGGACAGTACTCGACCGTACTAAGGATGTTGCCTTATCCGTACAATGTGTTCGCAATGTCATAGTACACGAAAACTTACAAAATCTGGACTGGTTTACAACATTTACTTTGTAAAAGATCCCTCTCAAACTTCAAGAAAAAAGAGATGCTAGCCTTGATGAGTGAAAGATGTATCGCATAAATCCCAATTTCCTCCATGAGATTCACAGAATTTGCTGCAATCCTGAATTGCTGAAATCGAACCATCAATGTGCGTACGAATCAACGGTGATTGTAGTTGAAATAAAAACATGCAATCTTTAAAAATTCATTTAAAATCAAATTTAGCAGGAAAGAACTAATTGATTAAGAATTACCGTAGATTAAAGTTGTATTCCAATATTGGAAGTATTTTCTTCACAAGTAGAATCGTAGAATAAATCAAAATATGGCAGTGAAGATGAGCTCTAATTCGCCCATTGGCCCTTTGCAAGCGTTTGAAACGCATTGCAGCAGCCATGGTACTGCTTTTCTGTGACTCTCTGAAAAACTGCGCATGTTTACATCGAAATCTAGAGGTGATCCCGGGGAAACAATGCCCAAATTTGGACATGCCATTCATGAAACTGAGAAAAGAATCCATGCGTGTTGACTTTGTTGCCTACCCCCGTACTTTTAATATATTTGAGCGGTAAAAAAAGGTTCCAATTTATAGCGATCTTTTTCTTACAAAAGTCAGGGTTAGTATATATATATGTGATATTCAAGCTATCTTTGAGCCAAAAATCTAAGGGAAATTCATTTAGGATCAGGTAGAGATAATCACAAACGTAAGTCTTGACACTCGATCGCCCTCAACCCCTGGTGATTCTGTGCTGAACACGTACGGACCGAACGAAATAAATTGCAAATTTTGATAGACTACAAACGTTGAATGTAAGTTTTCCATAATTAAAGACTCCATTATTAAAGCAATAACTCGGTATTTATTATAGAAAAAGAAGTTGAAATGTTGAATGTGTGTACGAGTGAAATGCCAGGAGGAAGTATAAATGAAAGAAGAGCGTGATGTTATCATGAAAGTCGTAATGGCCACGTGCGCGCACGTGGAATTTTCCATTGTAAGCGCCAGCATGTGGCTCTTCTTCTAAGTGTACAAACTCCCTCTTTAAAAAAGATGAAATGCAAGAAATTATTAAAACACTGTTTCGAGGGAAATTACGTAGAAATGAGCAATTCTAGTGACTCAGCTGTAATTGTAAATATACAGGTGTTATTCTGCTGATAAATTTGTAACATAACAAGAGGTTTTCTGGACATTTACCATATTTGTTTTCCTTTATCAAACTGAAGCAATTTTACATGTACTTGGAATTGATATAGTTTTCCCGGCACCGTGACTGCCAGAATTTTAATCCAGGTTTACATTGAAATATCATATTAAATTTGTATTGCTGTTTATTTGTACCAGGTATTGATATCAGCAATTGTACTTCAAGCTTTGGAAACTTTACTTGAAAATCATCGATCCTCCAGATCCTCAAATCGATCCTCAAATTTTATCAGGAAACCTTTTTCCTGTAATATATATTTTGTAATCTTTATTTTTCTTTGTTTTTTCTTTATTTTCTTTGTTTGTTGCCATGGCAACCTTATATTTTAATTACAAAAAATGTTGTGGAAAGATGTACCTGCCATCATCTTGGAATGCAAAGTGTTTTGAGTAGCAATTTGATCTGGAAAGTAAATATATTATTGAAGGATAATTTGTGTACTCCAAATACAGTGCAAAATTGTCATGATTTAATGGACTTCAATTTTTAGTCTAACATCCTAATGCCGATGAGATTGTTGTGATGGTGATCGCTGGAAGTTGCATGTTTCAAGTTTCAAGTTTCAAGTTTCAAGTTTATTTATGGGTCAAGTCTGCTGAAAAAAACTTCATATGAAACAAGACGACTTCACAAAATTCATCTTTCCACTATTAACAACTCATATCCTGTCTGTAATTAAATGTTTTGATTGAAGTTTTAACATACGTTTGGGGTTAAATAGTTTTTAGTGTGTCAATGACCGTTAGATCTTTATAGGCTGTCGCTGTGCGAGCCGTGTACAGCAGGGCGATGAACGAAATTGTTGTTGTTCGGTACACGGCTGGCCCTGGCGGTCGTCGTGTGGGCATTTTCGGTGGCTAGCGATAGCAGAAGAAAAACGAGTGGCCGCTGGTCGCGTTTTAGGCAGGTGGTTGTTAAGACATGTTTGAATGAATGCTAATGTGAAATAATATGCATTGTCTGTAAGTTCCCGTTTAAATTCGGCAGAAAATGTCCCTTCCTTACGCAAGTTTTCTGCTAGCTTGTATCTTTTCACGAAGTCATTTTCTGTGAAGTGGGGCGTCGCATATTTTTACACGGTTGTTATGGCAGACACCGGGGCCTGTAAAATCCTTGCGATAACTTTTCACAAATTTCACCCATTTGTTTCGTCGGCTGGGATCCTTCTTTTAACTCAGAAAGCCGTAAAAACTTCCTGTCTTGTTTCGAGATGTTCTGGAACATCCGTAAACGATGCAGTTTGTCGGCATTTTGCCAAATTTAGACAGAAACGCGTTTTTTGATAGGGTGGTTTATTACTGATTGTGATGTTCGTAAGTGTAATTCGCGGGTACTTTCGACATGTCAGATCAGCGCGCGGTCAACACTACTGCGAGTGACGTCAGTGGTGACGTCAAATCCCGACCTGTATCACGTGACTGTTAGTAAGCTTTTCAGAATTGAAAGCTTGTGTTGGCTGAAAAATGCCAATTTCAACACTTAATAACAAAAAAACGGTAAATCAGAGAGTAAAAAAACTTTGATTTATTTCTTCAGTATATATCAAATAATGTATACCCAGCATTTTTTTTAATTTTTGAACACATCAAAATACGAGTAACTCAGCTCTTTAAAGCCCAACTGCACTACTTATAGCTACTTGCGCCCTCCATATAGCAAACAATGCCTTATCGGTGCCTGTTGGTCCCCCATGATCCCCTATTTCTTATGTTAATTGAGAGCTGATTTGATGAGATAGCCACCTGTTCGTACCCTTGCAGGGGGGGGGGGGGGTCTAATCCCCCTGGCCAAACTAGTGCAGACAGTCTTTAATGAATGCTTTTTTTGGTAGAAAGGTTATTAAAGTTGTTGATTATCATCGACTCACTTTCAGGTCTCAACGTCGGTCCAGTTGTGTCGGGCGTGATCGGTGCCCGCAAGCCTCAATATGACATCTGGGGTAACACGGTCAACGTGGCCAGCCGGATGGACAGCACAGGCATCCCAGAGAAGATCCAGGTGACACAGGACATGAGAAACATCCTCCTCCCGATGGGATACAGGCTCACCGAGAGGGGCATTGTTAAGGTCAAGGGAAAAGGGGAGATGCTGACGTACTTTCTGATCGGTCAACCGGGAGATTCATAGAACGGGCTGGTCATGAAGTTGTGAAGGCTTTTCAAGGAAAAGAGAGAGAGACTCATGCTGTGAACCTGCGATGTGATCTTCTGGAGATTTTATTTTAAAGAATCAGGAGATTCATAAAATAGGATATTCATAGAATTTGTTGGTCGTGAAGTTGTGACGGCTTTTCAATGAAAAGAGAGAGAATCATACAACAGATCGGTAGTGACTTGGGATGGGATCGTCTGGAGGTTTTTTAAAAGAGAAAGGGAGAGACTCATACAACTATTGGTAATGAGGTCTAATGTGATCGTTGAAAGGCTTTCCAAAGAAAATGGAGGCTAGCTTTGGATCAGCCAACATCAAAGAATTCCTAGAGCAGATTTATAGTGCCCTTTCAAATGATCTTCTAAAGGCTTTTCAAGAGAAAGGGAGAGATACTAACATATTAGTTAGGTTCTTCATCAATTTGTTGTATCCTCTAGTACCGTATGACAGCTTGTGTGCTAACAAAACGTGGTATTTTGAACTTCTAACGTGCAAGATAAGCTTAACTTTTCGTAATGTCAAGGTTACTGCTCTGTGCTACAGTAGCGTGATTATGTGCAAATATTTATGAGAAAAACACTTTCTTTTAAAAGAACTGCGTCAATTATCAGAGAGTTAGGAAGAAAAACCTTGATATCGGACTTAACAATGTATTTGTATTCTTCATGACAAAGAAAATTTTCTTACAGGAAATGCAAACCAGTACAAGAAATTTTGTAAGAAAAACATCAAATTTTACAATGCATTCATAATTTCGTATTCATTATAGTAAAAGGAAAATCACCCCCTTTTAACAAGACATGCATCCATTGTCAGACGGGGCCTGACTGGTTGTCATTATAAAATGATGTACTACTTGCCAGTACGTTGAATCAAAGTGCTAAGATTTGTTGTAAAGAGCAATTTCGAATCTAAATCTTGTGCAAAAATCAAATTTGAAATGATTTGTAATGAAAGTCTCCAACCAAATTCTGGGCTTCTGAGAAGTAGTATATTGTATCTATTTTTGTAGTAAATATGATGTCATTATGCAAGAACGTGTGCTTAATGTAGCTATTTCATTAGAGTGCAAACATATTTATCAAATTATTCAGGGGAATTTTATTTTGTGCGAGTGGATAAGATGTATATAGTGACATCTACTTTTAAGGAGATTCTGAATTGATCCTTGCTTTTCATGGCTTTGTCCTGTAATAATCCGATGCATATGTATTTTTTTATTTTTCATTTTTTGTTGCTTTTTTCCCATCGTCTGTTTGAATACCCTTTTTTTTTAATATTTTTCTTTTTTTTCTGGTTTTTCTTTTTTTTTTTTCTTTTTTTTTTTTATATAATTTTTTTTTTTTACTGATTTTTTTGATAATTTTTTGGGGGGATAATTATTTTTTTCTTCATGTTTTTTTGATAACTATAATCTGTTTAAAAAATAAAATAAATTTTATAATTTTTTTTTTTTTTTTTTAAAGTTTCATGATAAGTTAAAAATCATGCGTCCGGTAAAAAAATCATGCATCCGGTAATTACCGGACGCATGATTTTGCCATGCATCCGTTAAATCTGTAAAATAACAAAATGTTGAATTTTTGACAATTTCGGGGGCCCCATCTTATAAAACAGATGATGCACAGGTTTAATTTGTGGGTCGGTGGAATTGTGTGCACGCGGTACCTTTGAATTTGGTCTAAAACCATTCAAAGTTACCTTGTGCACACAATCCCTACAGACGCACTCAAACCTGTGCATCATTTGTATAATGTGAATACAAAGACTTTTGAAATGTTAATCAAGGGCAATTTCTGTAGCCTCGTCCAACTATTGAAATGTGCGAATATTTTAGTGATGCATTACGCAATCCCAACAAGATTTGTACAGAGTACCAAACTGTTCATGTCATATTTGCTTGTCGTCCTGGTGACCGGCTCTAAACAACAGAGCCTGTGCATGAGGTTCACCACAAAATTATTCAAGCAACGGGCTGGAGAAGAGAGAATTAGTGTTTTTGGGGTAGTGTGATCACCCCGCAATTGTTGAGCAAAAAAAATGTTTTAAAACAATGACTTTAACAACTTGGGCAGTATGACATCACACTTCGGTACTCTATGGGATTTACAGTACTGACCTTTAGGTTTGTTGAAATTGCCCTCTTAATAATTTCTCCAAAAGATTTTTATCATGAATGGATGGTTTTCATTATTCCTGTGGATTGCAAAGCAAAATCATGTAAAAATACTTCTCTAGTTGTGTTTATATACACCCTGTTTTGTGCCTGTGTAATGTAGATGTGTAACTATGTACTGTTTTTTTTTTAAAGAATATTTTGAATCGCGTTCATAGGTGCATGTAAATACAATATATATGGTGTAAATGGTGTACATATATGTATGTATATAACAAGTAATGTTTAAAAATGTGTAAATAATCAAATAAAAGAAAATAATCAGCAACAAATGCTTCTTATACTGATTTTGAAGATTAAACTGTAAATAACAAATTGTCCATTACTCCTTGAAACAAAGCCATGTACAAATCATATACAATATTTGGACTTGTATTTATTACCACAGAGTACTTACATTTAAGTTGTTCAGGATATTTATATAGAAAGAGATGACGTGTATATATTTTGGATTATTTTATTTTTAATGTACATTTACAGATTTGTTATACTATTCATCGGGAGATGGCAGTCCCTGCTTTTTAAAATCATGTTTCAATTTTTTTTTTTTTTTTATTTTTTGATTTGATTGGAACTATAAAATATTTAAAAAACGTCTGCAGGGTAGGGTAAAAACAATATAGTCATTCTGTTTTTTAATTTTTTATTTGTTTCGTTCATTGTCAAAACTTGTCTGTTCATGGCCAAAAGGGCATTAACTCTGTGTTACAGTATATGAGGGTAATGCCCAAACAACTGCAAGATCATTTTCTGAGAAAGAGCATTTAATTTGGGATTATAAATTCAAATATGTATACAATTTGTTGATCTAGTACAACTTCTTTCTTTTCATTTTCAGTCAAAACATTAACTTTTGAAAAGAAATAGAGCTAATAGGATTAGATTCACTACATCGCACAGGAAGGACATTAGATTAGATCGTGCTCGCACTCGAGCATTGCAGATATATAAATGTTTATTTTCTGATGAATGCTCAAATGGAATGGGTCCCTCTTGACTCTCAACAGAAGACATGTATGTTTGTTTTTTCATTGTTGTTGTTTTATTCTATAAAGATATGGAAGTAAGAACTCAAGAAGAGAAATAAGTTTTCAGTCATCTCATCAGAATCATAATGCTATGTTTAATCTGTATTTTTCCCAGGACAGATGCTTGAATCGTAGTGCAATAGAACTCATGTGTGTGGGTGTGGATGTGTATGTGTGTGCCATGTTTGTTGTCAAAATACAAAAGGTTTTGTCTTTATACTAGACTTGTATATATGTAACAAATCGAATGAGTATATACTAAAGATCATGTGTGCTATGTGATTATACAAATCTCTGATGCCATTTGAGAGAGATGTAATAAAGTTAGCAATCATACAATCAAGTTTCTGATGTCTTGTGTTGAAGAGGTATACATTATAACATGTTGAAGGTACTTTGTGATACACGAAATAACGAGAATGTCAGGAGCTGTCCTTGGAGTGATGGGTACTTTTATTTAGA
Source organism: Strongylocentrotus droebachiensis (assembly GCA_035222895.1). Taxonomy (NCBI): domain Eukaryota; kingdom Metazoa; phylum Echinodermata; class Echinoidea; order Camarodonta; family Strongylocentrotidae; genus Strongylocentrotus; species Strongylocentrotus droebachiensis. Next base: position 147,990 of record JAVYIG010001532.1, on the reverse strand, counting down.
AAGAAAACTGACACATGCGAGAGATAAACACCGTGTATTAGAGAAACAGTCCAAATTATACGCAAGAATTCTTTGTTTTGATAAAGATAATCACATCTAAACCTTTCACATGAAAAAACTGTTACATGAATATGTGGCCATCTTTCATTAGAAAACTAGCTTACAAAAGAAGAAAAATTCCCGAACATGAACAAATGAAAGCAAGCAATGAATTATATTTCCTTGTGTATAAACTTGGGCGAATTCAAGCAACGTTGATACTTTTTTTTTTATTAGAAAAGGAAAGTCATGCGTTTAGGCACTAATCCTTTATACCGCCATCACTCCGATTCTTTGTTTGCCAAATATACTCTACCAGCTGATTATATAAGATATTCTACAAATACAGTTTTCATATTCTGCTTACAAAGTTGTACTGTATTTCTACATGTACTCCATTAGATGTTTAAGGTAGTGTATCCCTTTTGCAGCCAACATCGAAAATTTGCAGGAGTTATAAATATGTCACGTATGTCCCATCTGTAACATTTAAACGTTATCGATGTCCTAGTACTCAAATTATGCAAGGAAACCCTGTTACTTTCGAGACCTTACTGTCAGACACTATTTAGTGACTACCTGACTGACTTCTTTTTTTCTTTGATAATAAAATACATAAAATGAGCTGTATTTTCTACGCAAAATTTTCGAAACGCGGTGCGAAAATTCCTAACAGTCGATATAATTCCATACAGGCAATTACCAGTTCTAATCTTTTCAGGGGAATTTTTAGTTGTTATTATCTCTATACCATAGGATTCACACAATTTTATATTTGCAGCCTGCAAAAGGGACACACCACCTTTAAATGTGAATACAAAATATCATTACTTTCCTACAAGACAATCTAAAATAAAACTGTACCCTGAACCAGTGATGTAAATAAAAGTACTTCAGTTTTTCATCTTATCCATACATGTATGCGATATATTATCATATTAGATCAAACAATAATATATACATATTATAATATATTTAAAGGAAATGCTGAGTTATAATTATGAATATTGATAATAATAACGATAATAATAATAATGATAATAATAATGATAACGATAATAATCTTAACGATAATAATAATAACAATAAAAATACTAGTCAAATTTATATAACACTTATTACAGCACGTACATGCTTTTCTATTTAAAAAAAAAAATCTTTATTATGCATTTTTATATTTAAAGAGAAGGTTGAGTTCTGGGAAGAGGTGAAAAATAATTTGTGAGCATTACTCATTCTTATTATGCAAGTGTGGAAGAACATCAGATAAGACATGTTCCCTGAAAAGCATGGCTCTTCAAATGCCTTTATATTCTAAATATGCATGTAACATCGTAAAAATCGGGGGGCCGGCTTTTTACGCCACGTGTTCGTGTAGTCCCATATACATCTTTCTGTGTACAGTGTTTGTAACTTTACCAAGACTTAGCTAAATTTCTTATCATTTTGATGATTCCAGAACCTTGCAATACACACAAATTCTTATATGCTAGATGATCAACCTTTTCTGGTCGGTTCCACACCGTTTCTTTCACAATGCAATCGCATGACCAGAACTCAACTTCATCTTTAATTGTATACATTTTCTATATTAACAGATCAAATATTTGAAATAAAATACTAATATACACAAATCCCACCATAAGAAAAGGCTATGCTATAACTATCAAACGGGTATTAATATATTTCATGTAGCAGTACGTACATTACATTTAAAGCTGTCTTTATTTTAGAGATGACATTTTACTCTATAACAGATAATAGTTTGGGCTGAACATGTGACACACCATAATCACAAACCTTCATTTGAAAAGGGTGGTTATGTCAGGCCGTCTCCTTGGTCATGAATGGATCTTTGTAATAAATCTGCTTATTTTAACCAGGCAAGCAACTAAGCGCAAAAAATTACCGAGTAGTCAGGTAAAACTAACAAACTAACAAACAAACAAAGAGTGTAATAAGACATATTCGTCTACGTGATTTTACCCCAACTTATATAACTACATTTTTATCTTCAACGCAATTTCCACATTGAATAATAACGCTAAAATATCTTTCGATACAATGATATAACTACACACTGTTTATATGTATAAAATATTAGAAAACATATGAAGTCATGTGAGGAAAGAATATAATCAGACATTTTCCCCAAAATTATTGTAAGCAATTTCATTTGATTACAGATACGCTAAAATGACCAGATACCTTACACTTAAAAATAAAGTGATACCTATTCTACAATACAGGGATATATATTTTATGCATGAGCAAATGAAAGTAACGCCGTTTTCCTGGGTATCAACAATGTTGAAACAAAAAAACAAACAGTTTAGATGGAGTTCACACTATACCACAATGGATCTATTTTTCTTATATTTGTGATATATCGAACCACATATACCAATAATGAAAATAAAACATAATCATTCCTCCGAGCGATTTTACTCCAACGTATAAATTATTTATATATCAACATTGAAATTCATGAATACATTGATAACACATCAGCATTTCACTACCTCATGTGTTATTGATATTTAGAGACAGCGTTTTACTCTACAACATATAATAGTTTGTACCGAACGTGTGACTCACCATATTACAAAACCTTCGTTTGGAACGGGTGGTTTTCTCAGGCTGTCTCTTAGATCATGGAATTGATCTTTGTCAATTTATCTTACTATATTAACAAAGCAAATAAGCAAATAATTACCGAGTAGTCAGGTAAAATAGAAAAACAAACAAACAAGAATTTAAATAAAACATATTCGTCTAAGTGATTTTACTCCAACTTATAAAAGTAATTGATACATCTGCAGAATAATAACCCTGAAAATATCTTTGATACGTATTTCAATACACTGTATATTTATACAATATTGAAGAACATATGAATCCAAATAGGAAATACTCTATAAGGAGAAATCTTTCCCAAATGTAAGCCTGATCACAGATACGCAACAAATGACCAAACACCTTACACTTCAAAGATAATACAAACTAATTAACAATACAGGTAAATATTTCATGCAAAACAAATGAAAGTTATGCCGTGTCCACGTTATCAACACTCTTGAAATAAACAATCATACACTAGATGATACTCATACTGTACAACAAGGAATCTATTTTTTTAAAAATATTTCCAATAACTCTTAACAGTATATCGGATCAAATAAACCAGCAACGAAAATATAACATAATCATTGATCGAAGCGATTTTACTACAACTCAAAAAACTTCAGTATTTGTATCTACATTGAAATTCATATGTACAATGATAACACATGAGTATTTCACTACCTTATGTGTTTTGATTTATTTTACAAACATCGTTTTAGACTAGATACAGCAGGATAGTTGTAAAGTTCGAACTGAACATACTTTATGATGTACAATAACAAAACCTTTTGGGGGAACGGATGGTTATTTCAGATTGTCTCTTTTGAACTTTTTTTTTTCAATTGCTCGTTGGTAATTAACATAATCTACCCAGGGGCAATTTCAATGCTCTACTATTGTATATCCAATATCAATCATGTTCGGATTTCGTTGTACATCGTGGTGATGTTCACCCTTCTCATAAAGTGATGGACAAAGATAATGAAATTGCCTTCCGTTGATTTTCGAGAGTCTTTGCGTCAGAATTGACCACTAACCAATACTAAAATGGAGTTAACACCAGATATTCATAACCATAAGACCAAATAGGTATTTACACTTACGGATATTATTATGAGTTTGTGGCAAATGATTGAAAATACAAAACGAAGCAAAACACGCTATATATTCACCAACGATTAAAATATTAAACATTGATTTCATTTTCACAACTCAAGTTCCTATTGAAAACACTATCTGCTCTCAACATCGGGAATGCAAAGCTTCGAAATGCAAATAAATGTATATAATGCTAAAACTTCTATTACGTATCTTTTGTTACATTTTCGCGAAAATTTCAAGAATGTTTCCGTATATACAATTTCAAATAGCTTAATTTTAAAAGATGATAACATGACATAAAACACATTGAATGAATGACATTGAAAAGAAAACTAGAAAACCAGTTGCCAAGGTATGTACAAGAAAACGTAACTAAAACCAGAAATAAACCATCATGCATGCTATCTATCCTTCATGAAATCATGATGAAAACTATTGTACACTTTTCTGAGTGTGTAGATTACTATATTCAAATTATGTTACATGTAATGACAATAACAAAGTTCAAATCACTGACCCAGACTTGTGGTCTATTCACAAATGCTTTCATCAAACATTTGATTTTGTATGTAATAACTCGAAACCTAGTAATTACGCTGAATATAGGTGTGTTCACACTGTCTAGCGTATATTTCAAGAAATTTGACTCCAGGAATTTCTAAGAGTCTGACCACACAACTCTCGATATCAAACTATCAAAAACTCCTCATGAATATTAATATTAATCTGTGAAAATTTAGATTCCTGCCATAATCACTCCAAAGCCCTGTAACATATCTAATTATGATCAATTATATCTCTTCAAAATTAATGGTATCTTCTCCAAATAATCGTTTTTTTTTTTTACAACAAATCTTAAATTGACGTATTAATGTTACTGATAAATGCAATATATGGTGAGATACAAATCGACTAAAGCAAGACCCAATACATTTTTACATTTGATTTTCAGTATATTTTTCATGCTAAATTCAGGGCCTTTTGCCATTCTGACCTCAAACTTTGGGAAGAAGTTTTTCATGTTTATTAATAAAAGAGTGAATCCGGGACGCGCGCGGTTCGTTGATACTAAACGGGTAGCTTTAACCTGTAATGTAAACGTAAAATGGATACTCAGCGAATGTTCCTAATTTTCCTGAGATATTTGTTAACACTATGACCTTCCACATTTTGTATATACATTTCAATAATTGTCTATACTGTTCTCTATATCGGGATTGTCCTCAACTTATTGAGCCAGGATTTAGGGACTAAAACTCTGCCAAGAATGTTGTTGTCCACGGTACCCTCGGAATAGTATATGTTCGCAATGTAATCAAATTTCATGCACAAATATATGTAAATACCTCGTTAAAATGTTTTCATTCACCTGTTACGAATAATTGCATTTCAATAGTCAGAATGCGGATATGAATATTGAAAATAAATAATTCGAATGAGACGGATATAGAACTGAAACATGAAGACAGAATTAATGCTGACTGAATATTTTTACGAATCAACGTTCCCTTCAAACATTTTTCTTCACTTTATTGGGATTTTTATGAGATTAGGTAAATGATAAAATACATGTAGTATTCTTCCACCGAAGTAGTGATCAACAATCAAATGTAAAGATTGTTTATGATTAGTTTAGAGGCTGAATAGCTTTTTGAACACGAGAATATTGTCTCTATCGCAAGCAATCATCTCCCCGGATGACGTCATCATCACTCGAGAATGAATAAGGTGATTCCTCAAGTCAAGTCCCTCCACCATTCTCGTTGATAGAGGGAATGATGCTACTCTTCTCTTCGTCACATCACCCTCACTCATCACCAGATCAATCACACACGTCTTGTACTCGTCATCTGATGTCACAACGTAGAGGTCGTCGGTCGTAGGATCAACGCAGACATTCAGGATGACATCATTGTGGGGGATTCCCCTTTGAGCACCCTCTCTGTCAATGATGAGCGCTCTGCGATATGCTGGATAGGGTTGAGCGATTATGTGACCTGATGACAGCATATCACGCAACCTTATTTTCTCTATACACTTGATGGTATTGATAATCTTACCATCAGCTGGGTTGATGACGTATATCTTAGACTGAGCCGCCTCAGCAGCGATGATCACACCAGCCTGGTCAGCTGCAACATCCACCTGTGTGATATTACCCGTCGTGTTTCTTGGTATTGTGACGTCATTGATGAGCTTCCACTGTCTGTCATACACACTGATGCATCCAGGCAGCTTCTTTCCTGTACTACCTTTGTACGCTTTACCGCATACTACCTTTTCATCATTCAGGACTGCACAGGACCGAACATTATGTTGTATCACTACCTTGTGTAACTCTCTGAGTATGTTTATTGTTCAAATTTAACATGTATGTATGTGTACTACCTAATTTTTTATCTGCGACAATCACATTGCATTCATATATGCATCCTACAGTGACCGGGTGTGTGATTTTATCTCTCACATTGATTGTATCAATGAGCTTCCACTCCCCATCATACCCATCAATCCTCCCATCATACATCATCTCCCTCCCAGCACCCTTCACAAACCTCACACCTGATACAACACGATTGATTTCTTTCACCTCACCCTCATCCAGTGGCTTCTGTAGTTTATCACTAACTGACGTATTCACTCGATGGCCGTCTTTGACAATATTTTGATCGTCTTCGAGTACTGTCTTAAGTGTCTGGATGGCATTCTCTGTAGCTTTTGTGTCATCTTGCCATGTTTTCTCCACCTCACCAATCTTTCTCTCGATCTCTTGAGCAATGTCCTGAATGTCAGCATGAAGATCGCATTGTTGATTATTTATTGGTTGTTGTCTATTCTCCGCATACGTGTTGTTCTCTTCATGTTGCTTTTTTCTTTCCTCATTGTTCTTCCGAATTTCATCCTGCATCTTTTGAATCTCCTCTTGAAGTTTTTGGTTTTTTCCATCAATCTCCTGGTCGATTTTAGTAGTATCCTCCTGTTCCCTGCCTTTGTCTCTAGCAATCGCCTTTTCGAATACGGAATCAACCTCATCTTTGATACTTTGCAGATGTTCGTCGGCGGCTTGTCTACACTGACCAATGTGCTTTCCATGGACTCGATATAACTCCGACTTCTCCAGCGCATTTTCCTTCAGAATGTTGAGCTTTGCTTTAATTTCCATGATTGCGTCCTCTAAATCCTGTCGCACGCAAGGCTTTTCATGATGATCGATCACAGCGCATGAAACACATAAACCCACGCAATGTGTTTTACAGTACATATCGATATGTTTATCATGTTTTTCACAGTACAGATAAGGCATATCCTTTCTTGCTATTCCTAAGCATTCCTTTTTAGAGGCGCAGTCATGGCAGAGCTTCTTCTTCTCCTTAACATAAAAAGTAAGATCTGCATTCGCCTCACAGTCGTCTCCTTCACAGACGCCCTCTACAGAGCTCAATTCAGAAGCCATGCTGATCAGAGTACGTAGTGACCTATACATAATACAAGAAGATGGACAGTCATGCACACAGAGAAGGGGAGACAGGAGAGGAGAATAAGTTGACCAAAAATGAAAAGAAGAAGAGGGAAAGAGAGAAGAGATGGGTGTAATTAAGAGAAGAGAGAAGTAGGAGAGTAAGGGAGAAAGAGGGGAGAGAGAGAGAGAGGAGAGAGAGAGAGAGAGAGAGAGAAAAGAGAGAGAAGAAAGAGAGAGGAGAAAGAGAGGAGAGAGATAGAGAGAGAGAGAGAGAGAGAGAGAGAAAAAAAAAAGTTAAGAGCGGTGGGAGGCAGAAGAATAAAATGAAAGGGAAGACAAAAACAAACAAAACGGAGCTTGGTAAATAAAATAGAATTACTGACCATCATCATCATCATCATCAAAGAAAGAAGAGAGTAATTCAAAGAATTATCATCGTCACTTTTTTTTTTACTATCTCGGATAAAACTCTTTACATGTTTCAAATATGGTTTCAGTACAATATCAATCAGGTTGTTTAGACGGTGAGCAGGACATACTGGTCCGGCAACTAGTGGTTTCATTTTAAAGTCCACATAAGATTCACATTGTACGAAAGAGCTTTTCTGTTTTAAACGTTTTCTTTCATGCGGTTTACCTTTGATGTATTTTAGGTAAAACATATAGATAACTTATGATATGATTTCTTTTGTTCTCTTTTTTGTGACACTATTTTTACTTTTTTAAATCAAGTCTTGTATTTTCTTTATCACTTCTTTATCCTCTTTTTGCGGTAATTCATTGTTAATTTCTCTTTAAGTCAAATGATCATTCATTTTTAAAATATAGAGATCTGTGTCCATTAAAGCAAAATAAACTCTTTGTCTGCTTGTTTGATGCCTATATTATCGTCATCTTTCATCAACATTTTCAGTGCAGATGATTCGTTAGTAGACAAGTTATTTCCATGTTGGTACATATCATAGTTCTCACTAAAAGTATTTAAGAAATCAATATATTTCTTTGGCGTTGGATTTCTGTTTCGTTCTGGATAGAATTTACTTTTTGCTTTAGCAATATGATTGTTTTCGACATTCTTTCCTTAAATTAAATTTTCGTATGTTTGCCTCTAGCACTTACTCGCACAAACTTGAAAATATACCCAGTACACTGTCTAGCGATATACAGTCGTTTCTCCTTTTACATTTTTATCCTACTTCCGTGTTTCAATTTCCCCTTTATTCGTGTTCCATCAAAGCAACACAAAATATATTTCACCCAGTATTTACGTATAAGTTGCTTTTCTGACCTGTGTGATGTAAATTCCCAGAGAAAGCTGACCACGTAGATGCTCCTTCGATAATTTAAACGTTTTCCGAAGAAGAACAATCCATCAATATCTAACAGTAATTAATGCGTCAGATGCAATCGTAATGGCGTCTGGTTGTATATAACGGTCCAACTACAGACTACCGTGTCTTTTGCCTTTGGTATTGTAGCGGAATCAGGTTGGTTTCGGTGGGGATTTTATAAGGAAGTAGGAGGATTTCCTCATGTCACAACAGGATAAAGGGTTTGTTGCCATAGCAAACAAAATTATTTCCCTTCTTGCATTTTGATGTGGTTTTGTTGTTTATTGGATGACTGATATCTACATCATTATATTAAACACTTTTATTTTTGTTTACATACAATTTGAATAGCAACTTATATGCATGCGTGCATACAATGCAGAAATATAGCAAGCAAGAAGAGAAGAAAAAAAAAGATAATGAATATGAATGTGAATAACAACAGGCTTACATTGGGACCCTGGTTCATAACACGCTTTTTGAGTGACACAGTAGAATATCTGACATAAGCTTTTGAAATCCCTGAATACGATTGGCTGTGAACACTTTTTTCCCAACAGTTTGGAATGCACTCTTTATTAATAAAACGTTGAATTAAAACTGTGCCCACAGTACTATTCTTTCTGATTGTTTTTTCTGACTCTTTTATTTTGTTTGCTGGTTGATGAAACCATTGTCATTTGTGTATATTACTTTTGTAATTTTATGTTATTATTATGATGTAAATATTTGATTACTTTGTAAAAACAGAAAATATCAGCCTTGATTTTCATGTCATGTTGTTATTTTCTAATAAGCCAATTCAATTCAATTCAATTAGCATTAGTTAACTAGACCATCTAACTCATTGACATAAATGTTTTCAGTCTGACCGTAGCCGTCGGGTTTAGCCCCCACATCTCCCAAAACTTATCCAAAAAGTCAGCTCGATTTCACCGCATGTAGCACAAAACTTTAAGTAGGGAGTAGTGAACATTGCAGAACAAGCGGCTCCTAAGAATTTGGGTAAAATGTTCCTCTTAGTCCCCATGGACCACATTTTGTCAGGAAGAAGAATTGTGGTATACACTGACACAATTGTATATCGGGAAGGAGGTATAACTAAGGTGCATGCTTGTCAAGTATTTGGACTATGTGAATGCCATGCTTAACATTTACGCTTCATTATGTTTAGTACACAAATATCTCGCTAATCGGCGCTTTAAGGCCAATTTACCCATCAAAAAGACCATTTAGAAAAATCAACGGTATTTTTACTACCATTGACACTACTGGAAAAGACCCATAAAAACCGTCCACTTTGCTCTTTCCGGATTTTTGGTGAGTAGTTCGCATGAGGAACTCGTTTTAGAAAACCTGACTCTATTTCCAATTATCGTCGTGTTTGATATGCAACTAGTAGCCTTTTGACAAGGCCTCGTGACTCTGGCTAAGCGGCTGAGATGAGTCTAGATACTCGGGGTGAACGCGCGACCGCTGTGGTTCTCGCACTGACCTCTACACAGAGGTCAGTGGGTTCTCGCTCTGTCGTTCACTCGGGATTTCGCAATTAGTCTCTTTTTAGTCGCTCGGCGTCTATCAGATATGTGGCCTTGTTTAAAGGCTATACAACTACCGGCCAAACACCGTATGCGAAGCCGTCTTGTCTGTGGTGGTTTTTATTTTGCCGTTTAGACATTGAGAGGCCTTATGCCCGTTTACATGCACATTATTGAGTGTGATTGAATCGCGATTCTATTCTCACTTTTATTTGCCACCGTTCATACTCAGGGGAAAATTGCTCTTGTTTACATGCAAAACGCTCTGCCAATAATCGTGATTTTTTTTTTAAGCGCATTTTTATTGAGATTCTAATCGCGAGTTAAAATAAAAAACACTCTCTAATTTCTCTTTGTTTGAATCCCAATATTACCCCCCCCCCCCCTCATTTAAAAGAACCGGGGGTCATGGAACGGATTGGTCGTGAAGGCTTTTCAAGGAAAGAGAGAGAGAGACTCATACAGCGAACTTTCGATGTCATCTCCTGGAAATTTTATTTTTAAGAACCGGGGGATTCATAGGATGGGCTGGTTGTGAAGTTTTGAAGACTTTTCAAGAGAAAAAGAAAGACTCGGTTCGGTAGTGACTTGCGATGTGATCTTCTGGAGGTTTTTTAAAAGAAAGGAAGAGACTCAAACAACTATTAGAAATGAGGTTTAATGTGATCGTTAAAAGGCTTTCCAAGAGAAATGAAGGCTAGCTTTGGATTAGCCAACATCAAAGAACTCCTAGAGCAGATTTATAGTGCCCTTTTAAATGATCTTCTTAAGGCTTTTCATAAGAAAGGGAGAGATACTAACATATTAGTTAGGTTCTTCATCAATTCTTTGTATCCATTAGTACCATATGACAACTTGTGTGCTAACAAAACTTGGTATTTTGAACTTCTAACGTGCAAGAGAAGCTTAACTTTTCGTAATGTCATGGTTACTGCTCTGTGCTATAGTAGCGTGATCAGGGGCGTACGCAGGGGGGGTGGTTTGGGGGTTCAAACCCCCCCCTTTGGTATTTGTATGTATGTAAACCCCCCTAAAAAATCCTAAAACCCCCCCCCTTTGGTTGGTTTTTTTTTTTTTTTTTTTTTTTAATTATAAAAAAAAAAAAAAAAAAAAAAAAAAAATGGCCACGGCTAACCTAAAAAAGGTGACCATACCCCCCCCCCCAACCAAAAAATGTCAAATTTTCAAATTTCGAGACCCCCCCCCCAAAAAAAAAAGTGTCCGCTTACACCCCCCCCCCCCCCCCCCCCCCCCCCCCACTGAGCGACTTTTCGGCTAGCTGAGTCGTTGCGATTTTTTTTTTGACCTCCAAAAAAAAAAAAAAAAAGTGTCCGCTTACCACCCCCCCCCCCCCCCCCCCCCCCCCCCCCCCCCCCACTGAGCGACTTTTCGGCCGGCGCGATTTTCAAATTTTCGGGAGCAAAATATTTTAAAACCCCCCCCTTGAAAAAATCCTGCGTACGCCCCTGAGCGTGATTATGTGCAAATATTTATGAGAAAAACACTTTCTTTTAACAGAACTGCATCAATTAAAAAAAAGTTAGTAAGAAAAACCTTGATATCGGACTTAACAATGTATTTGTATTCTTCATGACAAAGAAAATTCTTTTACTTTTAACAGGAAATGCTAACCTGGGCCCCGTCTTACAAAGTCAATTAATCGCAGGATTCCGTCTTACTAATAATTGTAATATCAATATCAACTTGCGATCGATTTTAATAATTGTATAACACTGATCGAGCCTAAATCACGTGATCTGCGATAAATTTGTCGTCTGCGCTAGCTTTTATAGCGCGCCCAGCCTGCAACATAAATCTGTTCCGTGTTTGTTGTGATCTGTGCCGAAGTAGATCTAAGTACCTCCTTTAATTTGACTATATTTCGATTTTTATTGTATAATGTAATTAAAAGTGGATATTTTCAGTGAAAATGTAATGTTCGCATACTATTGACTGAATTTGAAATTATAAAGCGAACTGTTTTTGTAATGTTTCTTAACTTGAAAATACGTAAAATTTGTACTGGCGATCGCAGAAGTGTATGCGGTAAGAACTGTGCCATGTCCCCAGAGCTGCGGGGGTGATGCCAGTCTCTCGATCGCTCGCAGAGATATTGTGCGGTGACTTGACGGTGTATTTTTGTCTTGTCTTTCCGCGGCGCGGCGAGCTAAAAAAAGTTTTAAAAAACTAGGTCTACAAATGTGGCAAGTGATAAACTATTCCCACATATGACGAACCTTACTTGTAAATTACTTTTGGTGTTTGCTGCAGGATATTTGATTTTGAATTTGATGCGGCACGTCATTGACTTAACTTTTTTCTTTGATTTTAATCATTCAAATTTCAATGTCATGATTGTCGCCTTTGTCGGTGAATAAAATAACCAAACACTTTCGAAATAGGTCCTAGATCTAGTCATTTCTTAAATAAATTTAGAACTAGACTGTCTAGGTCTAGAACTAGAACGTAGAAGTCTAGATCTAGAGTCTATAGAATCTAGTCTAGACTCTAGATCTAGATCTAGATTTAGGTCTAGACCTCTACCCTCTAGCTCTTCTAGTTCTAGATCTAGGTCTACTTTTACTTGTTAGATCTACTCCAGCGATTTTCAAACCATTTAATTTATTTAAGCTACGGTCACAAAGGTTCGTACGAATCTCCCTGTTTTTCCATTGTCTTCTTGAATTTCCATTGTTTGAAAATCTTTTGTACAGCGTTCGTAGCAGTTTGTAGAGTAATGTCATTTGTGACCGTAGACAGAAATAACCGTTTGATATTAGACTAGATCTAGATCTATGGGTCATTTCTTTAATAAAACTGACATTTGTTGACATTCGTTTGTAATGTCATTTGTGACCGTAGACAGAAATAACCGTTTGATATTAGTCTAGTCTATGGGTCATTTCTTTAATAAAACTGACATTTGTTGACATTCCATCAGAGGAGCCAGATCGGCAGATGCAATCTCAGCGGAACAACCGTCGATATCAGAGACTGAACTTGTCTGAAGCTTTCGGTCTATTGAGACCGAGGCTTTACTTAGCTTTGACTAGAGTCTAGGCCTAGTCTCATCATAGTCATACTAGGTCTAGATCTAGGCCTAGAATAGATTCTACTAGAAGTCTACCGGTAGACCATAGCCTAGATCTAGACCTATATTATCAGGGTGTCTAACTTTTTAGAGCCTTAGAGGTTCTAAATGATTTTTCAATTTTCAATTTAGAAGTCTATGATCGTTTTTCACCATTTTTGTTGGATATTTGAATAAAAAATGTAATCAGAATAGATCTAGATCTAGATCATTTTGCTCAGAATGGACAAAAAAGGGGTTCACGCCAAGTTATCATTTTTTGCTAAACAGCTGCATTCTAAATTTCTAATGCATTAAGCGATAATATGCAAATGGTGGGGGAAGGGTATTTTCAAACTTAAATCGCATGTGATCCCTTGGGGCTAGCGGGAAAAAAAAGAACATCAACATATTCCTTACGACTTGAACTAATTATCCCTCGGGGGGGGGGGGGGGGGGTCGATTCTCAAAAGCGGGAAATCTACCGAGTTGCCATGGAAACAACATTTAAATCGCTGTTTCGACAAGATATTTTTAGAAATCTGAAATGACACCCCTTTGGAAATATGGGGATTAACCTGCCCTTTCATATGACACCTCATTTATTTAGTATCACCTTCAGGATCACAACAGATAAAGGTTTGAATCTAAATTTATTTTTAAAAACGTTGACCAATTTTGCAATGCACATAGACTGCATAGGGATGTGTTCAATGTCTATGGGAAGGGTTTCAGCACACAAAGCCTGGTGCGCGATCAGACACCTTAATATTATTTTGACATAGGGTCGGGTCTAGTCTAGTCTAGATCTAGAACTTTAATTTACATTTAGCGCATGACAAATCATTCAACCGATCTTGGCAAATAGCAGCCTCGGTCAATCACACCCCTCTCCCCTCCCGTAATCATTTTGTGTGAAAATTTAACTTCCAGTTTGATATGAGTTTGAGCATAACTATGTTTGCTATCAAATCTTAAGAATGGTTGTATCTGGTATTTTCATGCTGTTTTCTTTTCATGTCTCCCCTTTTCAGTCTAGCAGTGGTATGTCGGAACAGCCTCAAACAGCAAAGATGGTTAGTAATAGTAGATTGTGTTTACATTATTTAAACATTGATTTTGACAATTTTAAAAATAACACTCTGGGAAGCAAAAAGCGAACCTTGGGTCTCTTCTCCTGGTATAACTACATTGATGATGTCTATTTAGATTTAATGAAGGCCTTTGATAAGGTACCGACAGCTTTTAGCCAAACTTTAGGGGATTCGCTGATGGAACAAAGTTTTTCTTCATGTGCCATTAATAGTACATTGAGTTCATAATTTTTATTCCTAAGAGTATTAAAGAATGGAACAATTTTATTATCAAAGAACAATGGTGTAAATATGTTTTATAGTCACATTATATCAATGTTCCTCTATGTATTCATAGGCAAGTATGCAGTACAAAAGTGTTTCTAGTGTGACAAAAATTGTGTAGCATTATGTTTCATGTTGTTTCAATAAAATGATAATTAATAAAATTGCACGCATTTGTAGTATACACTCACTGTTTAAATAATGTTATTTTCACTTACATCTTGTTTTCAGGGAAGGAAACCAAACTGGACCTACGAGGAGGTTGTGGCCATGTGCGACTTCGTGAAACAGCACAGAGAAAAGCTCTTTGGTCGAGCAGGACATTGCTCCGCGAAGGTACGTTAACTAAACACCTCAAAAGAAATTTTGGAAACTAAAGTATGATATATTATGTTTCTCTTAATCATGGCATAATCATTCCCTATGTTTAGTAGATCTATACATGTACATGTAATTAGAAAGTGTTTTTTTTATAGTTTTTTTTTTAATGAGACCCCCATTGTTTTGATTTTTCAGTCATGGCAAATTTGTCCCAGAGAAGGGAGATGTTTTCACCCAAAGTTCGCTTTTACGGAAGTGTTATATTGATTGAATGTCATTCAAGGTCATTGTATGGCTTATAAGCTTTCTGTAGATATGAATACCTTGCTATTTAGAGATCTCCTATGAATATAAACTTTTTTAAAAAAAGGAGAAGATTACTTCTTCATAACAAAGTACAGTGACAAATTTTGACTGCAAACGTTTGTACTGTTCAGGTCGAATCCAGGAAGGCAAAGTACTGGGGGAAGTGTGCGGAGGTGCTAAGGCTCCAGTGCGGGATGGAGAGGAGCGCA
Source organism: Strongylocentrotus droebachiensis (assembly GCA_035222895.1). NCBI lineage: Eukaryota > Metazoa > Echinodermata > Echinoidea > Camarodonta > Strongylocentrotidae > Strongylocentrotus > Strongylocentrotus droebachiensis. The sequence goes on along the minus strand of JAVYIG010001532.1, from coordinate 132,632 downwards.
TCCGATGTGAAGACGAAATGGGCCAACATGAAAGTCAGGGCCAATAAATACCAGAGCCGCAAAAATCGAACAGGTTCGTCTCTACATCCAGCTTCTTTTTTGGGGTCTCAAATTCACATTGAGGATTTGATAAAAAATAATATTAAAGACAAAGTATTGAATTGGTATTTTATTTGTAGTATTGATGTTTATTATACATTTTTTTTTTTTTTTGAGAAAGTAGAATCGTACATTTGAAAATGACCAAGACCGGTCAACGCCTTCATCACTTTAATTTCTCACATGCTATTTTTAGTTGTATAATCCACTTGTGAGTTATAATAAAGAAAATAAGGAAGGTATGGCCGAAATCATGAAACCAATGCCCGGCTACTATTTATTGTTCTTCACACAGGTGGAGGGCAGGCACCTACCAACAACCCAACTTTCGAGGTGATCCTGGCAGCACAAGCTCCGCAGGCGAGATTTGGAATCATGGGGGAAGAGATTGAAGCTGGATGCAGCCAATCATCAGCGGTAATTTTGCTCCTACAATTAATTCATCCTAGAAAATGAACCTTTACACATTATGAATAGCATATTGCTGCAGGCTATTTTGTAAAACGACACGATCAAGCTCGGTCTAAAATGTCTGAAATTTATTATTTCATTATTTATATCATATATATGAGATATATAAATATGTGTACTAATTTGCATTTTGAATAGTTCTTCTTCTTGATCCTCCCCCAGATCCTGTTTGTTTTGCTTGTTTACGATTGCTTACTAGGGCCCTTATTATATTCCAAGTCATTTCGAATTTTGTATACACATTCTTTAGCATTCTTTCATGGTCACTGAACTCTTATGTTTTTCCAAATTAACGTTGTAGCTGTGGTAGCTAGAGTCGTAATAAACCCCAAATGAATTCAGAGGACACAAGTATCAACTGGAGTTGTCTATAGTCTATCTTTATTACGTTTTCATATCCATCCTTCAACTCTGCGAAAACTGTATGACAAAGACAGAATTGCAAGAATAATAAGCACATATGCAAATGAATCTGACCCAACAAGTATGTATATCGATTAGAACTTTGATCGATTACAGCATCATCTACGCAAACAATCTTGGCTATAAAACCCAACAAAAAGAGGTGTTTGCCAATCATTATACTATGTCATACAATTCATAAGGCTCCTATATGGCTCCTTGTAACTTGACAGCCTAACTAAATTAAATCAACTCCAACATCAAAAGAAGAATGACTTTTCATAACCCCACATATATGCCTTTCTATGTAAGTAGTAAGTAGAGATTCTTCCTAGCTATCTTCATTTATCTTTGTCCTAAATGATCCCAATTTGAGTTCTTTCATATCTACGATAAATGAAACCTGTCTCATACGGTCATAAGTCGTATATTTCGCACCATATCAGTCATTACTCTTCACCTTATACGATATTTCATAAATGGTTCTACGTCAATTCCTACACAGTTGTATGTTACTTGCAATTGTACATTAACGAATTGTTACATACAGCTAGACTTGGCTTTATATCCAAATTAATCTTCATAATCCTTTACATGACAGCAATTAATTGCAAGAAAACATCAAATATATAAATAAACTGACCTTTGTGCCCTTTTGTGAACTGAATATCCCTCAAAATAAGATTTGTGACAAATCAAAACAATCGGTAACAAACCAAACCCAGCTTGCTCCATTGAACTAAAAATCAGCTGCCACTAGAGGGCGACAAATTTTTGAGCAAGTCAACGTCGTCAACAAACGTTGTTGTTTATCCCCCTAATTAGCACTAAAACTTATATGTTCAATGACATTTACGTAAGATTTCTTTTGTTCTTCTTTTGTTCTCAAATATACTTCTAAAACAGAGCACCAGTAATGGAGACGAGACAGCAGAGGCGATGCTCATGGGCATGAGCGATCAAGTCGCAGCTCCATCTGACCCTTCCACCATTGTAGTTGCAAGTTCAAGAACTGCTAGTAGTAGTGCTAGTAGTAGTGCTAGCACTAGTGCTAGTAGTAGTGCTAGCACTAGTGCTAGCACTAGTGCTAGCAGTAGTGCTAGCAGAAGTGCTATCCCACAAGTAGCTTCCACACCTTCGAGCACCTCTCAGGGTGATTTTTGTCTCGCCTGCGTAGCAAAAAGCGAGACATAGGCGCCGCTTTTCCGGTGACGGCGGCGACGGCGGCGACGGCGGCGGCGGCGACGGCGTCAACATCAAAAACTTAACCTAAGGTTAAGTTTTTGAATTTTTGATATAATTTTTAAAGTATAGGTTCTTAGTCAATGAAACTTGGATTATAGGGTAATCAAGTATCCCCAATCATGTGAGTAGAATTTCAGATCACAAAGTCAAGGTCAAAGGTCATTTCAGGTCAACAGACTTGGACTATGTTGTAGCATCATCATCGAAAACTTAACCTAAGGTTAAGTTTTTGAATTTTTGATATAATTTTTAAACTATAAGTTCTGAGTCAATGAAACTTGGACTATAGGGTAATCAAGTATCCCCAATCATGTGAGTAGAATTTCAGATTACAAAGTCAAGGTCAAAGGTCATTTCAGGTCAACAGACTTGGACTATGTTGTGGCATCATCATCAAGATTTTCAAAATGCTTCGTTATTTTTCAACCGATTTTGATTCTGATTGTTTCATATGATAGGGCTAGGAGGGGGATTTAAAACTTGTACACAGAATCGTGAAATTCATTATCTATGCTAATTTATGCAAATTTATTTGAAATCACAAAAAATGCTTCTTCTCCTTCATTTCTCGACCGATTTTGATTTGGTTTGCTTTATCTGGTAGAGCTAACTTTGGTACACTAAACTTCTACACCGAATTTTGAAATTGTTCTCCATTAATTAATAATGGTAATTTATGCAAATTTTTTCCAAAAATAACAAAAATTGCTTCTTCTCCCTCATTTCTTGACCGATTTTGATTTGGTTTGCCTTATCTGGTAGAGCTAAATTTGGAACACTAAAGTTCTACACAGAATTTTGAGATTTTACTCCCATTGATTAATTATGATAATAATGCAAATTTATTCCAAAAATAATTTAAAAATCACAAAAAATGCTTCTTCTCCTTCATATTTCGACCGATTTTGATTTGGTTTGCTTTATATCGTAGAGCTAACTTTGGTACACTAAAGGTCTACACAGAATTTTGAAATTGTTCTCCATTAATTGATTATGGTAATTTTTGCAAATTTATTCCAAAAATAACAAAAATTGCTTCTTCTCCCTCATTTCTTGACCGATTTTGATTTGGTTTGCCTTATCTGGTAGAGCTAAATTTGGAACACTAAAATTCTACACAGAATTTTGAGATTTTGCTCCATTGATTATTTATGGTACTTTATGCAAATGAAATGAAATTATGTCCCTTCAAGGGCATCACATTTTTATTTTTTGACCAGTTCAAAAGTGTACCACGATATTTGTTGTTGCGAGATGCGGATGAGCACTACAATGTACGTCATTGACGTTCTGGTTTATCATATTGAATTGCGTTATGCAGGCGAGACCGCCGAGAGCGTTTCCCTTGTTTAAATATTGAGAGGCAGAGGCTGCTCGTGGAAAGGGAGCTTCTTGAGCTCAAGAGAGAAGAGGTGGGGCTTTTCAGGGAGCTCGTGGGTCTCGTAAGATCCCTAAAAAATAACGAATCCTAGATTCCCCCACTCTTGTCTCTTGGGCTCATGGGGTGGCATTGTTTAGTTGGAATGTTTTTAAGGAAGTTCTAAATTAGTATTATCTTTCAAATGCCATTGGAATTTAACCTTTTCATTTTTTGGACTGCAAATGGGACATAGTACCTTAAACTGATAAATGACCTTTGAATTCAATTTAAATCAATTTAAATTCAATTAAATTTATTTCACTCATTAAAAAAGAATGAACATGTTCATCATTCAAATTTTGTGAAATGTAGTTTTTGTAATTAAAATCCCTCTCATATGTTGGGAACCCCAACAATTTTATGGCAAAATGTATAAGAAATCAATATCAGGCTTGGGTTGCCAAGGTGCAGCCAATCAATTACAATCATGGCTAGCTTTGTCATTTAAGACACATTTCTGCAAGGATTTAAAACAAAATGTGTTTGAAGTTATATATTGATGAAAGAATACAAAATCTAGGTTTTCTGTGTACAACACAAAACCTAAATTATGTATTCTTTTATCAATATTTGTCTTCAAACACATTTTTTTAAGGAAAATCTTTGCAGAAGTGTATCTAAAATGATATCCTCTTTCACATTATGATACAATTTAGAGGGGCTTTAATGGTAATATATTCTACCAGTCACCTCTTGATATAGTCCTAGTAGATCAGATGGACCCATGTAATTGAAACACTGAAATGCTAATAGCAAGAACTATGACTCACAAGGCACCAGGCAAATTGTAGATAGGAAGATTTTGATCTTTTCTGACTAACTGTGTAACGATGTATTACATCTATGTAAGTTCATATCTATACAAATAAAGTAATTCAAGATAATGATAGGCCTACACTGTACTGCTCCAACTGGAGATGTCCTTAGACAAAGGTTGCAACGATATTCGATCGGACAGCTACACCATTAATGTCATTGTCTTGTTCCACCTCTAAGGCATCCTCTTCTGCTGCAGGTAGTGGGACATCCTCACCCTCCAAAATTGGTTCTTTAAAATCTTTTGCAAGATTGAATAGTACACAACACGCTGTTATTACCCGACATGATCTCACAGGGATGAAAGGCAATCCATGGCCTAGTAAGCATCTAAACTTATTCTTGAGCTGGCCGTTAAGTTGTTCAATGATCGATCTTGTTTTTGCGTGTGCACTGTTTTGGAGTAGCAGAAAGGAAGAGAAGATTGAGTCTTTGAAACATTTTTAATGCTTACATGATTAATGGCTCCTTTGGCATATATGAACTGGTGAAAGTTTATGAAGCATCAAAGTGATATTTATATTCTCTGAAGAATTGTTATACATGTAGTAGCAAAACAATCTTTCTTAAATTCTATTGGTAGTGGAAATTGACGTAAACGTATATCAAGGGGCTTCATGTAAGATGGTTAATAGATGTGTGAACATCTATCATTATTTAAAAACAAATTAATACATTTCATTTGTTTTAAATTGTTTATCATCTATGTTTGTTTTTTTTTTTTGGGGGGGGAAGTATATGAATCAACCCATCTTACTTGTTGTAGGCATTTTCCTGATCTGTCCTGGGATGAGATAGAGGGGTCATTAACCAAGGGAAAAGGGGATACCCTGAGTCCCCCAACAAAATGCCTTTGTACTGTCCAGCGGTGAACTTTCGAGCCAACTTACTGTTCTGTTAAGAGAAACGGTGATTAACATTTTATTTTAATTTTTGAGAGAAAAAAAAGAAAACAAGTTAACATGTACAACATAGAGAAAACTGCACATACTGTTAAGTATTGGTTTACGGTCATATATAAATAGATATTGACACTGATGCATCTGCATGCATATTGAAGTTAATATGAAAGATGATAACACTTTTAAAGATATTTTGGAAAGCTTTGATGTTTGGATGTTACAAATTTTGCATTTCATAACAAATTGGTGAAGTATTAATATGTGTATTTTTACAGGGGCATTCAATTACCACAATAATGGACTAATGTGTACAATGTATCAATGTTTTTTGAAAATTAAGAAGAGAGCGTTTCAAATTTACCTCCAAGATGCGACTGTCGTGTGTACTGCCTGCCCATCTGGCTACCACGTTGGTAATGCGGAATTTTGCGTCGCACACGAGTTGCACATTGATCGAATGCCTGCTTTTTCTATTTACGAAGATATGCTCGTCAGGCTTAAGGCAGCAACCATGTAGGCAAACATGTGTGCCATCTATTGCTCCAATAATTCCAGGCAGGTGGGCGATTCCATGGAACTTGGTCATGGTTTCATTTACATCTCTAGGGTTCTTTGGGAACTTGATGACCTGTCGCAAAACAGTAAAATGAAATTGTATTAATAATGTAATTAATTTTATTATTATTATAGTTAATATATATGATTAATTTAATGGATTTTCAGGTACCAGTGTATGAGGGTGATGTGTATATATGTACAGGTTTTCAACTATATATCTATTCCTCTAATATATTTAATTTATCTATACAGCTGTAAGACTAGTTCAGATATTTATGCCTTATTAAAGAATAATCTCATGGACGAACATGTACCAGTGCATAAAATGGGAGTACAGGGTATGTCTTATTGTGATTGCAATACATGTATTTGACAATTTTCTAAGCAGGTTTTTAAGTATTCATCTGTACATAAAATCAATGAAATTTAGCTGCATGAGTGTTTCTAAAACTATATTTGTGTGAGTTAGTATTTATTAGTATTTATTTCATGTAATGAATTGATATAATCTCAAGATATTTATTCTTATGAATAAAACATTATTTCAAAATTAAAAACAAACTGTTTATAAGTTTGAATTATTGTTGTCATAAACACTGAATTATTTTCTGTCTATATGAATATGTCTGTTCTTACCTTAGTTTAATTATTAAATCTACAGTAGAGTAGTCCCATGGCAGATTGCAATAATAAGATTTGTTGACAGATTGTGTTGGTATTGTTTGACCATGCTAGCTTACCTATTCTTTTTTTTTCTTTTTTTTTCAGTTAAATAACAAAACAAAAAATATATTATTGAAAAAAGACAAACTCTCAAACATTTCACTTACATTTACATATTTACAATAAAATAAAAAAAAAAAAAAACAAACTTATAAACATATAGGCCTACACTGAAAAATAAATTGTAATAGTTCATTAAAAACCATAACCATATGAGACTGCATTCTTTTTGTTATCGTCATATGACCCGCAAGCCGGCTAATTGTTTTAGAAAATGAAAATAAAAACTAACAAAATGTTAAAAACTTTAACTTATAAAACATCATAAATTCAGTAGCTTTCTGTATCATGTACTCGTTTATTATTTGCCTTCATTCCTCTGTTCTCTAACTCTCCTCCATGAAATTACATGAGGCCATGCCCCCCAGCATATGTTGCAAATTACTAGTAGATCTCTAGATTTGAAAATAACTATAAAAAAAAAGTATAATAACGAAAACAGTGTGATCGGTACACATTGATTTGAAATCTAATAAATGATAGCCATTAAACTATTTAGAAAGCAAGTTGTTTAAACTACATTCATACTGATTTTTCTTGAAACAAGCTTTGTTAGGAATTAATTTATTTGTATCAAATTGGCACATCAAAATTGTCCTGAATGTATAGCTAGCTTCCTATGATGTGTATAAACAAAATTGTAGAATCGAGTGTGTAGTACGTGGGTACGGTATACGCTACGTGTACGACGTGTCTGCAATGATCATCTAATGTCAACTCGTTGACTACTATGAAGAACTTAATTAGGTGAAGAGAGTGACAGGTAATCATGACTTTTTTGGTAAACCAGCTCCTAATCTACTTCAACTCTTGTTTTGGCTCGATAACTAACAATAGCTTCAAGTTAGATCTATCATATCATAGGCCTAGTACCGTACTAGTAATATAGCTCCGGACGGTCCTGAAGCTTAGCCCCTTAGTTTCGGCGAGCACACCCTCCCGAACTCGTACGCGGATAACAGTCAGCGGCAGACGACCGATGTGGTCCCACTCGTAGAATTTCTCGATGGTTCGGGACAACTTTTGTTATTCGCTTGAATGTAGAAACTAGAAACCAAGTTTGTTTGAAAATTGAAAACCAAACGTCTAACAGAGAATCAGATATTTGTCCTAACTTCTAACCTGCTTTTGTCTTTTTTTTTACTTGGTTAAAATTAATGTTACAAGTGTATGACTGAGTCTGAGACCGAGCTAGTCTGCATCTGACTAGAAAAAAAAAGAAAAAAAATTGTGAGTGTTCAAATGATCTTTAAAAACAAGGACACTGTCACTGAAGGAAAGTAAAAAAGTCTGTATTTTACTTACCGTTTCTTTCATGTCACATAGGACTTCCGCAACACGGTGCACAGTGCAGGATGCAGTGTTGCGGTCCACACCGTGAGTGGTTGCTGTGTCGTCTAAAACTGCTCCAGTGGCGAAGTAATTGAGGGCTACAAAAATCTGTAATTGTGGTGGTAGTGCCCTGCTTCTTTGGGTCTTGTGACTCAATTTGGGTGTTAAAATGTCTATCAAGGTTATACAACCTTCTCTGGTAAATCGATATTTTCTTTCAATATCTTTATCCCCAAATTCAAGGGGTTGTGTCCTGTCGCTAAATATTCGTGGTATCCTTCTCTGCCTCATCTCTAGTAGTAGCTCCTCACCAAACATCAATATGGCAGCCATGATTGAAATTGATTGGGTGCACCATGGCAACCCAAGCCTGATATTGATTTCTTATAAGTTATGATTGATTGTGAATCAATCGCAACTTTACACAGAGTTACGATTGATATCAATTTTAAAGTTGCGATTGATATCAATCGTAACTTTTCATAAGATGGAATCAATATCAATTTTAAAGTTGCGATTGATTTAAGGACTTACGATTGATTCGGATCAATATCAACTCTTTGTAAGACGGGGCCCAGTTCAAGAAATTTTCTAAGAAAAACGTGATATCAAATTTTACAATGCATTCGTAATTTTGTATTCATTATAGTAAGGGGAAAATCACCCGCTTTTAACAAGACATGCATCCATTGTCAGACGGGGCCTGACTGGTTTTCATTATAAAATGATGTACTACTTGCCAGTACGTTGAATCAAAGTGCTAAGATTTGTTGTAAACAGCAATTTCGAATCTAAATCTTGTGCAAAAATCAAATTTGAAATGATTTGTAATGAAAGTCTCCAACCAAATTCTGGGCTTCTGAGAAGTAGTATATTGTATTTATTTTTGTAGTAAATATGAGGCCATTATGCAAGAAAGTGTGCTTAATGTAGCTATTTCATTAGAGTGCAAAACATATTTATCAAGTTATTCAGGGGAGTTTTATTTTGTGCGAGTGGATAAGATGTATATAGTGAAATCTGTTTTTAAGGTGATTCTAAATTGATCCTTGCTTTTCATGGCTTTGTACTGGAATAATCCGATGCTCATGTATTTTCTTATTCTTCATTTTGTTTTTGCTATTTTCCCATCGTCTGTTTAGAGCCAGAAGGGCGTTAACTCATGTACTGTGACACAGAGTTAACGCCCTTCTGGCCCTCAACAGACGCATATGCAACTATGTGAATACAAAGACTTTTGAAATATTGATCTAGGGCAATTTCTGTAGCCTCGTCCATCTATTGAAATGTGCGAATATTTTAGTGATGCATTACGCAATCCCAACAAGATTTGTACAGAGTACCAAACTACTCACGTCATATTTGCTTGTCGTCCTGGTTACCGGCTCTAAACAACAAAGCCCGGGCATGAGGTTTACCCCAAAATTATTCAAGCATTGAGCTGCAGCAGAGTAAATTAGTGTTTTGGGGTGGTGTATCACCGTGCAATTGTTGAGCAAAAAAAATGTTTTAAAACAATGACCTTAATATTTTGCCCGGTATGACATCACACTTCGGTACTCTTTGGGATTTACAATACTGACCTGTAGGTTTGTTGAAATTGTCCTCTTAATAATTTCTCCCAAATTTTGGTGATCGTGTTGCATTATTATTGTTTACATAATTTGGGTGAAAATCAGGAGCAAAAAATTCACTTTTATCATGAATTGATGGTTTTTCATTATTCCTGGGGATCGCAAAGCAAAATCATGTCAAAATACTTTCCTAGTTGTGTTTACATACACCCTGTTTTGTGCCTGTGTAATGTAGATGTGTAACTATGTATTTTTTTTTTTTAAAGAATATTTTGAACCTCGTTCATAGGTGCATGTAAATACAATGTATATGGTGTAAATGATGTACATATATGCATGTATATAACAAGTAATGTTTTAAAATGTGTAAATAATCAAATAAAAGTAAATAATCAGCAACAAATGCTTCATATACTGATTTTGAAGATTAAACTGTAAATAACAAATTGTCCATTACTCCTTGAAATAAAGCCATGTACAAATCATATACAATATTTGGACTTGTATTTACTACCACAGAGTACTTACATTTAAGTTGTTCAGGATATTTATATAGAAAGAGATGACGTGTATATATTTTGGATCATTTTTAATGTACATTTACATATTTGTTATAATATTCATCGGGGAGATGGCAGTCCCTGCTTTTTTTTATCATCATTGTTCAATTTGATTGATTTTTGATTTTTGATTTTTAATTGGAACTATAAAATATTTAAAAAATGTCTGCAGGGTAGGGTAAAAACGATATAGTCATTCTGTTTTTTAATCTTTTATTTGTTTCGTTCATTGTCAAAACTTGTCTGTTCATATCCAGAAGGTCATTAACTCTGTGTTACAGTATATGAGGGTAATGCCCTTCTGGCTCCAAACAAACAACTGCAAGATTCAACAACTCTTTGTAGTTAAGACCTTATGGCCCAGTTTACAACCAAGGATTAGTGAAGTGTAAACTGTATAAGGAGTAAGGATGAAAATGGCCTCTATATTCGTCATATGGAGAGATGATAGCTGAAAATAATACAGATTTTAACACTCCCTTTTTTTAAAACATGTTTTGAAACAACTCAACCATTTAAACAAGCATATATATTTGTCATCATCTCTCTTCATTTTTTCCTGATCTTACATTTTCTTGTACCCAAAACCAAAAATCATTTTCTGAGAAAGAGGATTTAATTTGGGATTATAAAGTCAAATATGTGTACAATTTGTTGATCTTGTACAACTCCTTTCTGTTCATTTTTAGTCAAAACATTAACTTTTGAAAAGAAATAGGGCTAATAGGATTATATTCACTATATCGCACATGAAGGACATTAGATTAGATAGTGCTCGCACTCGAGCATTGCAGATATATAAATGTTTATTTTCATATGAATGCTCAAATGGAATGGGTCCCTCTTGACTCTCAACAGAAGACATGTATGTTTGTTTTTTCATTGTTGTTGTTTTATTCTATAAAGATATGGAAGTAAGAACTCAAGAAGAGAAATCAGTTTTCAGTCATCTCATCAGAATCATAATGCTATGTTTAATCTGTATTTTTCCCAGGACAGATGCTTGAATCGTAGTGCAATAGAACTTATGTGTGTGGGTGTGGATGTGTATGTGTGTGCCACGTTTGTTGTCAAAATACAAAAGGTTTTGTCTTTATACTAGACTTGTATATATGTAACAAATCGAATGAGTATATACTAAAGATCATGTGTGCTATGTGATTATACAAATCTCTGATGCCATTTGAGGGAGATGTAATAAAGTTAGCAATCATAACATCAAGTTTCAAGTTTCTTGTGTTGAAGAGGTATACGATATAACACATGTTGAAGGTACTTTGTGACACTCGAAGTAACGGGTCTGTCAGGAGCTGCTCGTGGAGTGATGGGTACTTTTATTTAGAAAGAAAACTGACACATGAGAGAGATAAACACCGTGGATTAGAAAAAAAGTCCAAATCATTAACACAAATTCTTTGTTTTGATGAAGATAATCACATCTAAACCTTTCACATGAAAAAAATCTTACATGAATATGTGGTCATCTTTCATTAGAAAGCAAGCTTATACAAGAAGAAAACTTCCTGAACATGAACAAATAAAAGCAAGCAATGAATTGTATTTCCTTGTGTAATAACACTTGGGCGAATTCAAGCAACGTTAATATATTTTTATTAGAAAGAAAAGTCATGCGTTTATACCCCCTTCACATACACAGATATTTCCTACGAGAGCCTTATGGATCGCCAACTACTAGTCAATCGCAAGCATCCGTAAATAACTCGCTGGTATCCGTAATAACTTGTCACAACTCGCAACAACTCGTAGACACTCTTAGGGATCCGTGAAAGGAGAGGCAATTTTTTTTGACATGTCAAAAATCTTCTTACGATTGTCAACGGATCGATTTGTCCGTAAATAGCTCGTAACAATCCGTAAACCGCTCGTAATTGACTCGTAACAGATTTTTGTAAGGATTCGTTACGGTTAATTTACTTTTTGTTTACGGATTACTTACGGATTATTGCGAATAGTTTACGGATGGTTATGTGTGCTTTACGTGTTGTTTCCGATTTTATTCGGGTCATTTTACGATGGCTTTACGGATTGATACAGGTTAAGACGAGCGTTTTAGGTATAATAACAAGTAATTTACAAATAGATATGTATACTTTACGTATGCTTACAAATTGTTTACGAAATGGGGAAGGTGTAAAAGCTGCAAATGCAAACACTTCTTTTTCAGTTGTTATCTTAAGGACTCATAAATACTCGTAACTTACTCGTAACTATTCGTAACAACATGTAAACAGGTCGTAACTAACACGTTAGTTGCTCGTAGTTATCCGTGACAAGACAACTCGTAACAAATCGTGGACTGCTGCCGTAAATACATCGTAATAAGTCGTAATAATTCGTATTAAACTGCAAAAAGCTTGTAATAACTCTTAAATCGGTCGTAAAAGTGGCCAAATCGTACGGATCCGAGAAAGATCCGTAAATATGTGTGATCCGTAAGGACTCGTAAGAAAAATCTGTGTATGTTAAAGGGGGTATTAGGCACTAATTGTTTTAATTATACCGCCATCACTCCCATCCTTTGTTTGCCAAAATATACTCTACAAGCTGATAAAATAAGATATTCTAAATACACAGTTTTCATATTCTGCTTTACTGTCTTTCTACGTTTACTTCTATCAGGCGCGTACGCAGGAGGGGGGAGGGGGGTGTTTAGGGGGTTAACCCCCCCCTTGGTATTTTGTATGTGTGTATTTTTAAGAAAACCCCCCTAAACCTCCCCCCCCCCATTTTTGTTTTTGAATTATATTTTAAAAAAAAAAAAAATGCCTTACCCCCCCCCCCCCCAACGAAGAAAAAATCCTGCGTATGCCACTGCACAGGCCTATATACTAAGTGCAATGAAATGTCATTTGTCCTCAAAACATTCCTTAAATTGATGTGAAATAATAATAATAAAATATTGTAAAAGTTTGATATAGGAGCTTTCACTTGTAAATGTTTATGAATGCTATAGTGTATGCAAGACCTGGGCCCCATTTCACAAAGCCTTTTTCAATGACAAATGCAACAAATCAGTGACAAATCTGCTCAAAACTGTCATTTGTCACTGGTGACAAGTTTTGTGAAATGGGGCAGTAGCGTAATGGTACAAACGTGTTTGACGGGTTGACCCAGGATGAATTGAAACATTTCTTAAAAGCTCGTAATCAGGCTCTTGACTAGGCAGATTGTAGTTGGGGAAGGGGGTTCAGACATTATGAGGTACATTGAGATTGACCCTTTCGAGGGGAAGGTCTGGGAGAGGACTGTCCCCTATATAGGGCGACGGAGTGTCTTCAAAATTGTGTGGGGGGCATCAACAAAAAGAAGGCACTTCAAGTTCTTAGAAAAAGGGAGACCTATACAAAGGGAAACATCAAAGCGAAAATATACTTTTATATGGACATTAGTATACACCCCTACATTACGGGGGAGGGGGGGGGGTGATAATTTTAGATTTGTTTCTCTATTTTATAAATTATGGTCCAAGAAACTGATTAAGCATCATACTTTGCTGCTGTGTGTGATGCTTTAAAATATAATTTGCGAGGGAGCGAAGCGAGCGACCCCAAAAATATGCGATTTGTGAAGTCGCAGTGCGAAAAATTACAACAATAAAGAAGAAAAAATAATCCTGATGGGATGTTTAGCAGAATATAATCATGAAAGTAACATAATTATATCAACTATAAATGCAAGCGAGCGAGTTGGGGTGGGAATTAAAGAAAACGTCACTTTTAGTTGCTGTAAATAGGGGCGCTTGTTATTGAGAGAGGAAAATGGGGCACTTATCAGTTTTTACATTTGCCATTATTTTTTCATATCTGGTCATTATATCTCATCCATGTCTTTTTTTTTTCTTTCTCTCTCTCTCTTTTCTCACTTCTATCTGGCCATACACTCTCTCTTCCTTTTCTCACTCCTATCTGGTCATACTCTACGTCTTTTTTTCCTTTCTTTCTTTCCTTTATTTCACTCCCATCTGGTCATACTCACTCTCTCTCTCTCTCTTCCACGTCTTTGTTTTCTTTTATCTCTTTCCCTCCCTTTTCTCACTCTCTCGTCCACGTCTCTTTTTCTTTCTCTCTCTCTAACCCGCAGTACATGTATAACTCTGGCCTGCACCCCATCTTTCTCTGGCCTCCTCACTCCTTCTCTTGCTAGTTTGTAATTACCAGGGAATTCTGAGGCCGTTTGCCTGCACTGTTATCATAGTTGTTCTTTCACCCTTTGATATTTTTTTTGTAATCTCCTTCTCCTCACATTTCCTCTACAGCACACAATTCTCTGAATTACAAATCTCACTTTTCTTCAAAGTACCTCAATAATCTACATATTTCCTCATTATATACCATGTCAAATAAATCATAAGAAAAAATAAGCAACGCATACTGAATATACTTTGTAGCATTATTTAAATTTAATCATGAGCGAGTCTTTAACACATTACTCATGTGGAGTTTGCGCATTACAAATCTCTCCACATGTCAAATTTGGAATGAAAATAATAATACAACTGGATAGAAGTTAGAAACAGACTGAAAAATTTACAAAACAGGGCAGCAAAAAATGAAATGAAATTCTATCAGGCATTACTGTCAGCCTTAATTAATAATTGTTCTTTAAAGTCTCATATTTTCAGAAAAAATAAAGTTTAAATTACTTAACTACAACTATCTTACAACAAAAAATATAATACATCGGGTCGAAAGTATATACAAAGTCAGGTCTGCTTGGAGCATGTTGGCAGATGCGCTGAGTGACTTCATCAGCTGTATTGTATGCTCAATCTGTAGAAGAGAAACAGACATGGAGAGAAAAACAAAACGCTTGAAAATATTTTTACAAAAAAATATGAAAACACAGAAATGGTTAATGAATTTGTTCCGGTTGTTGAAAAAAATATACAAAAATCATGAAAGACAGGAAGGTCTATACATATTGCCATAACTTGCAAAGATTTTCTAATTGACCTTTTTTATATATCGCAATGCAGTAATGTAATAAATAGATTTTGTGTAGGAACTCAATTTTGCTCTGGGTCGTGATGTTATGAACCACAGGAATATAACACTGAGTTCCTATAGGAAACCTATTTATTCAGATGGTCACATCTCAGCCAATATTTAACATATTCAGTTGGCTTTCGACATTTGGACATTAATTTTGATGCTCTCTCGGAAAATTATATTTAAAAAAAAATGATGGCACAGCTTTATGCAGTGCAAATCTACAGTCTTACATTTCAGACCCTGTCATATCCCTTATGACTAGCTAACATTTTTGCCTGGAAACAATTTTTACTATGTAGCCATGAAAATTAATAAAATCTTACCTGCCATCCCTATAGCAAAGGGCCCAGCTCGTCTAGCATGCACAGTTCCCCTCAGTGCATGAGCAGCCGCTTCCACACTTGCAGCCATTAGCACACTTGCACGCAGCGTCTGTGTACAAATAAAATTAACCAAGTAATAACATCAAATTAAAATGTCTCTATTCTATTGTTGGTATAACTGCATTTTCTCTTTCATGCAGACTACACAGCAGGATATATAAAGGGCACAATTGGTCTGCGCCCCTCATTTAGGCATACATGGAAAAAGCAACCCCCCCCCCCTCCAAAAAAATAAAAAATTTATATATATATATGTGCAGGCACACATTTGTGCCTAATTCCTGTGACAGACCCAAAATTCGCCAGGAAAATGAGATGAACATGTTTTAAATTATTTTCAAAATCCTTTTCCAAGCTTGTCAGTGATTTTTAAAATAATTTAATTGGTGACAACAACAATAAAACCTAGGAGATGTGAAATTCATATCTCCCTGACAAATCATATAGACCTATATTCTTGGCTGTCAATATTTTTTGTCAGATTCCCCCCCCCCCCCGACCATAACAAAACCATGGATACACTAGAATATTGATATTGAGCACAAATAATCATTGCCAGTTTGTCCGACATTTAAGCCTGCACCCATTTAAAGGTGATAGTAAAAAGAAATTTAAAAAATGCATGAGCAATTGGAACAATTTTTTTCTATGAATATAAATACTTTTAAAAGCCTAAAACAGTTTAGTATAAAAAAAGCCTTAATTACTAGGATGCACTTTAATTTTAAGGGTTCACTGAAAATGATGATGAAGACTCACTTGTGCATATTCCACAGCAGGTTCCATCCTTGCAGCATTCACCAGTTAGGCAGCAATCTTGTCCAAAGCAGGCACACTCCTTGCCCTCTGTGTTCAGAATTTAAAAAAAAAATATATATATATATATAGTCTATATAATGATATAAATTTTAAAAAAAGTAATAACAATCTTGAATTTGAAACCACAAATCCAGCAGTGCTTGTTGGTGAAAACTTAGTTATTGACATAACTATAGATGTAACAAGTATGAAGAAACGGGCAAGAAAGCATGAAAATGATTATGAAGAAAAACTGCGATAACGAACGTGTAGCTCGCGCACAGTTTTTCCTTCATAATCATTTTGCCTTCGGCGTAGACTAGAAGGGATGACATTTAGATGACGTCATGAGCAGCGAGAGTTAAAATACGTTTTGCAAGATTTTCAACATGGATTTCGATTTTGACCCATAATTTCCTAAAAAGGGACCATTAAATTATTTCAGTCAAGTTGGTAAGTGGAACCGATTTATTATAGCCTATGCCTAATTTACAATATAACATGCACGAGGTAAAATGACATTTGGGGGGATTTTCGAGGCATAAAAATATGGCCATAAATGGCCTTGGTGTTAGCAAGGGAATGCGTATAGTCGGCTTCCGTCTCTATAAAGAGAGCGCCGACCCTACCCAAATAAGAGGCTTAACGAACGAAAGAGACAGAAAATTCGGTCTAGCTAGCTGCGTGTGTCGTGATCGGGGGCCTCTCATGGTCATGGCCATGGCCGTATCGTATGCACGTAACATCGAGCGGTTTGTTTCTAGAAACGCTACACCGTACACGGTATTGTAACTCGGTATTTTAATGAGAATATCGAACATTGATTTCGATTTTTTTGCTTACCCTTGCAGCAGACACACTTGACATCAGGCATGGTGATGAAATTGAACTCGAGTTGTATGTTTCTTCAGAAGGTAATGTAAATCACACTCAATCGCTTCAGCTTGTGACAAAAACTGGTGAAATTCGGGGTTTTATATGTTTTCATTCCAAGATCCGTGTGCAAACAATTAGGTAAACACACCACGTTTAGGCACGAGCTAGGCTTAGCGGTGCCTGTGGAGCTCGATCTAGGTGGACCTTTCTAGTTTTGCACACGCTTCTATCAGGAATGGTGATGACTATAGGCTCGCGTTGGATAAATTATACGGGATATGGAAGGGAAGCAAAAATCCTTTTTTTTTAAAGCGCCGTGGGATGCCCTCCCCTCCCCCAAAACGTTACACCTTAAGTAGAAACGAGAGGGGGTTGGGTTTGTACTCGAGTAGCGCTTGCATGCTCGTCCTCATTATTGCACACGAATAATATAACAATAGTTTGAATATTCAAGATTATTTAAACACGTGAAACGTATAGTACACTTAATATGTGCGGGCAGCTTTTCTGAGTTTGGCTGGGTTTAATCATGTGACCGGCCTTGTGTGGCTTCTAGATGGATAAATAATTTTGAACTGCTCTTGTTTTCTAAAATTCGCTGAATAATCATACGAAATACCAACTCCAAACTCTTTACCATATGTTGGCGGTATTACATTCTATTATTACTGCAAATTCCAAAGGTAACACAGGATTATAAACATCATTCAATTTGCAGTCCACAGCAGGATATATTTATAACCAAGAATGTTCATGTAGCTCTGGACTCCTTAAAATGCCTGTATATTTTTTGCCCCGCCCACCTTTTTTCTCACGGGGTCATACTACAGTAACATTTTTTATCATACAGGAATTTATTGCATACCCTCCACTGGACTGGAAGCTGGAGACAAGTTTTTTTTTATCAACCTTTGATTTTGATTACTGGGATTGTCAAGAACGAACTCCTAACTCTTGGTCAATAAATTATTATCTGTATAGCATTCAATTGTTTTGGGTCCATCTGTTCTATTGTAGTTGACTGAACTTGTTTTGATGACCGGGAATTCATGTCAAAACCCTCTTTGCCACTGAATAATTGTACTCCGAATTGTCATTGCTATCAAGCATTATGTCATAGTCTGCTTTGGCATGCATGAATCTTTCTCGTCTGCACAACAAATCTATTTGTTTTGCAAAATACCTGTGTCAGTCACACCATTTGTGTATGATAGGCTTATTAAACTTACTGTAACAAATACATGGACTAATCGTTTACGTGTGTCTGAAGTAGGAACAGGACGTGGCATCTCCGCGCCACAGCTGACCGATCTACATATTGGTCCGCGGTGGTGCTCTATCTCAGAAATACTCTGAGCAGCCTAACTTTCTTTTCAAAACTTTTTTGTTTTGTTTTGTTTTTTTGTGACAAATTATAATGGGGAATTCGATTGTCCAAATGCGTAAATCATTTGAATGTCGAAAGAATTGTACGGTTGCCAGTCACTAACGCTAAATTTTCATGACAGATGACTGTATATATACCTCTAAGGGGTCATGCAGTTGCATGTATCATGCAGGAATGTTTAGCTTACCCTCCACTGGCCTGGGGCTGGAGACAATTTTTTATTTAAAGGAACCCTAAACCCCCCAAAAAGTGTAGGTATTCTGAAAAATTAGATTAATTCCTGCCCTTTGATGAACAATATTCCTTACGAAAATGTACAATAGATATATAAATGAAGATTATGACGTGATGCTTTTTATTATGACATGGGCGCAGCCATTTTCTTGGAAATGTGACGTACCAGTTGAAGTTGTACATGTATCATGCACCAAGCTTTAGTTGGAAATAATTGTTAAATCACTAACGAAACCTTTACTTTTCAATGAGAAAGAATCATAACTGAGAAGATAGAAATTATTTTTGGTGAAAAATAAATAACAGGGGAACAAATGTAACTAAATTCATTTATAAATACCACACTTTAGTAGTTGACAAATCTATTTCATTAATGAGAAACCTTCAGCCCAGAAGAGCACCAACTTATTTATGCAATTTGTGTTCTTGCAATTATTGTAGTACAAAGAATAATAGCAGGTGAATGAAATGCTTCATCACCACACACGTCTGGGAAGGAAGCATCCATAAATTTGAATACATTTACTTGACAAACGACTTCGCATAGTAGGTCACGTTATCAAGAAAATGGCGTTGCCCATGTCGTGCTGGAAAACTACATTATTCTTGCTTTATACCTCTCTTATAAATTTTGGTGGGCAATCTTGTAGACTAATGGGCAATGATATAATAGATCTCTCAGAATAAGTAAAGTCATTTCTTGGGGTTCGGTTTCCTTTAACCTTTTAACTTGATAACTGGAACCCCAAGACCGAACTCCTCACTCTTTTATATAGCATTCACTTATCTGTATAGCATTCACTTGTTTTGAATCAATCTGTTTTATTGTAGTTGACTGAACTTGTTTTGATGACCGGGAAACCCTCTTTGCCACTATTGTACTCCGAATTGTCATTGCTATCGAGCATTATGTCATAGTCTGCGTAAGCATGCATGAATCTTTCTCACCTGCACAACGAATCTCTTTGTTTTGCAAAACCGTTCGTATAAATACATGGGCTTATCGTTCACATGATTGTGTCTAACGTTTGGGCGTGGCTTCTCTGCACCACGGCTGACCGACCTTCATATTGGTCTGCAGTGGTGCTCTATCTCAGAAATACTCGACGCATGGGTACGATTAGCCTTTTGACAAGGCCTCGTTGACTCTAGCTAAGCTGCTGAGATGAGTCTAGATACCCGAAGTGAACGCGCGACCGAATGACGAAATTCGCATTGGCGTTCATTCAGGTTTTCGCGATTAGTCTCTTTTTAGTCGCTCGGCGTCTATCAGGCATGTGGCCTTGTTTAAAGGCTAGGGTACGATGGGTCCATTGTTCGACTGGCCCAACTTTCTTTTCAAAACTGCATTGAAGAAAATAAATAATATTAATAAAAATAAAAAATATGCCAAATCGTAATGGAAAATTCAATTGTCCAAATGTGTAAAGCATTTGAATCTTGAAAAATTGTACGATTGTCACTAATCTCAAATTGTCATGATTATATACCTTTCGGGGGTCATGCAGTTCCATTTTGTATCATGCAGGAATGTATAGCTTACCCTCCACTGGCCTGGGGGCTGTAGACAAATTTTCATTAACCTTTGATCTTGATTATACTGGGATTGTCAAGAACGAACTCCTCACTCTTTATCAATAATTATCTGTATAGCATTCAGATGTTTTTGGTCCATCTGTTTTATTGTGGTTGACTGAACTTGTTTTGATGACCGGGAATTCATGTCAAAACCCTCTTTGCCACTGAATAATTGTACTCCGAATTGTCATTGCTATCAAGCATTATGTCATCGACTGCTTTGGCATGCATGAATCTTTCTCCTCTGCACAAGAAATCACTTTGTTTTGCAAAACTCCTGTGTCAATTACAGAACCCATTGGTATAGACTGAACTTGTTTTGATGAGCGGGAATGTCAAATTCCTCTTTGCCATTTAATAATCGTACTCCGATTTGTCATTATTGTTATCAAGCATTTTGTTTTTTCCCAGCCCCTCTATTTTGTGTGTCAAAAATACACCCTTTTCTCGGGCGGTCGGGCTCTGCTCTTGCTCCAAAGCAATTATTGTAACTGTGACCAAGATGGATCTTATTGTATTTTCATTTGTATTATATCTTGAAGTTACCCGCACACTTGCACTTCGTACACACACAAACGCACCACCATCACACATGCAGTTGTTCATCCTCCAAATTTTCGGTACTTTACATATACGTATCGTTAAATGAATTCCCACGCGCACACTCCCGATATTCTTGTCGACGATATAAACGAGAGCAAATAGTACACACCCCAATAATTCAAAAATTCATTTTCTTACAAACCAGACAATATTTCACTTTTACATATAAACTCCAGAAGTCTGAACAAAAATTTCGAATACGTTGAAAACCTTTTGCACTCTTTAAATAATTTTGCATTTTCCGTCATTGGAATAAGTGAGACATGGTTACATCAGAATTATCCAGATATGTTTAATTTGCCTAATTATAAGTTGATCAGGGCGGACCACAAAGGAAGAAGAGGTGGCGGTGTTGCGTTTTATATTACACAAAACATAAACTTCAAAATCCGTTCAGATATTAAACTAACACAAACAGAATCTTTATTTATCGAAATTAATAACTCAAATGCCAAAAGTGTCATCATAGGTTTGATGTATAGACCCCCTGACTCTAATTGTGATTTCTTCTGTGACGAACTGGATTTTTATCTTCATTAAATAGGGGTTGAAAATAAACACATTTTTTATCCTTGGTGACTTTAAACATCAGAAGGTTTAATAACTTTCTTAAATTTCATCTGTTTGCCTTCACCACTTACTCTCAATGAATACATCCCGTACTACATAGTCTAGCAATATACATTCGTTTCACCTCTTACATTTTTGTCCTACTTCCGTGTTTAAAATTCCACATTATGCATACTCCATCAAAGAAAAACACAATATATTTCACCCAGCATTCACGTATAAGCTGCTTTTCTGACCTGTGTGATGTAAACTCCCAGAGAAAGCTGACCACGTAGACACTTTTCCGATAATTAAAACGTTGTCCGAAGAAGAACAAGGGTGTCAGATGCAATGAAAATGGTGTCTGATCCAATATGAAACTACTGCACATTTCGGCATTCAGCGGGGACACTTTTTTTTTTTTTTTTTTGGTCTCGAAATTTGAAAATTTGACATTTTTCTTCGTTGGGGGGGGGGGGGGGGTAAGGTCACCTTTTTTAGGTTAGCCGTGGGCATATATATATATTTTTTTATAATTAAAAAAAAAATCCAAAGGGGGGGAGGGGGGGGGGTTAGGTTTTTTTAGGGGGGTTTACACACATAAAAATACCAAAGGGGGGGTTGAACCCCCAAACCCACCCCCCCCCCCCCCTGCGTACGCCCCTGGACCCTGGTTCATAACACGTATTATGAGTGACAGGGTAAGAATATCTGATATAAGCTACTGAAGTCATTCCATTATGATTGGCAGTGAAGAAATTTGTTCCATCAGTTTGGCACTTGGTTTGATGAAAACTGGGCCCAGAGTCCGCCCAGAGGACTGTATTTTTGAGAAAGAATTTTTAGAATTTTTGTCTAATATCGCTGTGTGATGATACCATTGTAATTTTGTTATATTGCTTTTGTATTTTGATGTTTTTATTATGATGTAAATATCTGATAACTTTGTAGACCAGACAATATCAGCCTTGAGCTGCATGTTATGGTGTTGTTCCCTATTAAACCAATTCAATTCAATTATAATTAATTTATTAGACCATCTAACTCCTCGACAAACATAGACCCCAAATTCGACTGGGTTTCACCCCTATCTAGCCCATGACCAAACATTAATTGTCAGTAGGAAGTTGTGTGACTGGACATTACAAAACACATTAAACTGACAACAATTTCCGTGGGGATGAGGTGTCAGACGGCCCCTTTCTTCTACTTCTATGGTAATACTCATCAACGCCTGTTCAGCATTTAGATAATGGTCAAGCATAGAATTGTTATATACATCTCTATGCGGTACAGTTCCTGAAAAGGGAACTAAATTGTTTCAAGAGCCTTCTTGAACTGCTCCAAAGAAGGCAGTTCAACGATGATTTGAGGTAGCTCGTCCCAGTCCTTAAGTGTCCAGGGGAAATAACTAAATTTGTAAGTGTCCATTGAAGAGCCTAGTCTCATATATCGTTGTTGTTGACTCCTCCTTCATTACGCTGGTAGTTTCCACAAATGAAACGAGTGCACGTCTTTGGATCTTCTCTAGTTGGTCTATCTGATTTCGCTTGCTGGTGTCCCATATTACCGATGCATACTCTAGCTGGGACCGTACGAGAGAGATGTATGCCAGTTGTTTCACTTCTACGGAGTAAGGATTGGGGTAAAAAGTGTATATGTCTATGCCTACATCACGGGCACCATAGATAAATACAGTTGTAGTATTTAGGCGGTGTCAGACAGAAAAATCCCGACTCATTAAACTAGATTTTAGAAATCCAGATAATTAATTTACGACAGTGACAGACAGGCTACGAATGATCCGGATAACTATTATCTAGATTAATGATAAGCCAGTGTGCATGCGCCGTTTAGATAGATAAGCATTGTGACATCACACGTTCAATCACAAGTAATGCGTAATTAACGCGTCACATTAAATGCGCGCTAATATAATTGTTCGCATGTTCTGATATCCCTTTAAAAACCATGTGCCAGCCAGTCAAACGTTAACCTTACACCTTATCCCTAAAAAAGATCCCTTCAAGGGAGAATTTTAATAGATTTTTAAAGGGTTTATTTAAGGGAAAATTGATGACAGACAGCCCATCAAGTGGATAACTAATTATTTTCCGGGTTGTTGGCCTCTGTCTGACACCGCCTTATATGGGAACCACCCACCGGTTGCAAAAGTGTAAGGCGCGCTAATATAGATTGCGTAAAAAATAATGTTACGCAATAAAACTCTGCGCATAGTCTCACTTCATTAGTTTACATGACATAAACAAAGTTAAAAGTAAACAAAGGTTAATTACGTACGAATCAGGCACTATCACACACGTACACTCGATGGACAAGCAACAAGAGTCGTCACCCAACGGTAAGGTGAAAATTGTTCTTAATTATTGTCAGATTGTTATGATTTCTTGGATTAATGATTAGGACAAGTTATGTTTTAGACAGGCATTGAAGAAAATTAGATCAAGATCTAGGCCTAGAACAAAATTTAACACTTTGCCGTGCATGATGATGTCACAGAGTTATGTCACAGAAGTAGAACAAAAGCTAACCAAAGGCAGGTCTATGGAAAACATATTTGTATGGGTATAACAACAAACCGTCTTGTTCTTAATGCGGATAAGACAAATGTTATGCTTATTGGATCACGATCAGTTCTTAACGGAGTAAATGATTCTTCTGTCACACTAAACGGCAGCTGTTTGAAAAGAGTAAAAGTGGCAAAATGCCTGGGTGTCATGATTGACGAGGAGTTATACGTTGGACGGAGAATGTGGAAAAGGTTATTAAAACAGCTCAATATAGACTTTTCTAAGTGTAATTAAGCGAGCCAAAAGTTATGTGCCAACAAGATTTCTAAAACTTCTGTATAATGCCATCTTACTTCCTCATTTTGATTATATTGTTCTTCGTTGTGGTCTGAGCGATTTTAAAGACAAACGATTAAATTACAAAAGGTTAAAATACAAGCTGCACGTGTAGTGCTGGGAGAAGGATTTGAGGTATCTTCAAATGATATGTTTAGTCGCTTAGGATGGATGCCTATTCAGACACGTTTCCAATTTGGACGTGCAGTGATGATGTGTTTAACTAAATGCATGACATGGCACCAACATAGACTAAAACAAGATTTACATCATGTTAGTTCACAACATGATCACAATACAAGACATGCTGTAAGGGATGGATTGTGTGTACCCAAATTTTAGGACGGACACTTATAAAAATAGTCCTCTAATTTCTGGAACTAGAGTATGGAACCAACTTAAAAGTCCTGTCAAAATTTCACCTTCTCTGAACAGTTTTAAACACGCTTAAAAAGCCCTGTTATCTGTAGATGACGTGTAAGTGAACTTTTTGGGGGTTTCGTGCGAAGCTAAACATTTTTTTTTCCTATCTGCAAAGTTATGAAATTTGGTTGACATGGTTATCGTTACATCATGTAGGTCTATTCATACATGTAATATATCAATTGTCTATCTTGTAAACAACCTAAGTGTATTAGTTAAAGAGCAATTGAATATAAATATGTATATAACAATTTTGGTATCCCGTGCGTTAAGCTATATCAGATTATTAAATGAACGTTTTTAAAAATTGTATTTAATTTAAAAATTCCATTCACCTATTTCTTGTAAACGATCAAGGATGATTCTTGAATGTTCAGTTATTTCATGGGGATACCAATTAATTTGTATTTTACCTGTTTATATGCTAGTGTATTTCTCTATTTTGTTTTTGAAGCTGTTATTTGTTTTATTATTACCAAACAGGGCCTCATGGAACACCACCAAATTGGTGATATGTGCCACCCTGTATAAATATCAGAAATGAATAAATAAATAAATAAATAAATGATGATATTGATAGGGTTATACAAAAATCTACAACAATGTATTATTGGGTAACCGAAATTCACTCAGATTTGTTTTAAGTAATCATAGGAAATGTGATATTCGATCCATGATTTCTAATAATTCATATTCTACACAATTTGTTTTAGTTAAACTATAACCAAATGGACGGCTAGGCCTAGATTTCTAGATCTACCTGTTTTGTTATGCCATGGGGGGGGGGGCAGCCCGTGCACCCCCCCCCCCCCCGTGGATCTGCGCCTGATTAGTCTAGTGTTACTTGGTGCATATTTTTCCTTAAAAGGCAATAATAATATAAGAGATGTCTTTATTTTTGTTCAGTGTCCGCACACTCAAGCCCCAACCACCTCATCATATCGTATGTTTGGAGCCAGAAGTCTTTATTCCTTTAACTGTTACGTGTACTTTCACACAGGCTTAATGCCCTTGTGGCTCTGATCATAATATTATGCTTGTATTAAAAACTATTGTTTTGGAAATTAATACAGCTGAGTCTTCTGGATGTCATCGGGAGTGAGGTCCTCAGCAGTGACACTACCTTATCATCAGGGGTTTCTGGTTCCCAAAACTCCATCCTATCTCCTAGTTGTGAACGAGTTCGGGGCCAAGACTGCACTCCAACTAATACAAAATCCGACCAATGTTTCCCCGACCAGGAAAAAGAAGAAGAGCTCGTCTCACAAGCATTGCCCAAAGGATTCCTTGATCAAGAAAAGGACAAAACTAAGCGGGATACCAACCTTTGCGGAGGCGACGCGACAATGGTTCAACCATCCAGGATAGACGGCATTAAAACCAAAGTATTAGGTATTGGTGAACAGCCACTAAAGACGTCTGTTAAAGACCACACCAATTCTGCTGCATATAAGAGCTCATACGAGATTGAACTAGAGCAAAGATCTGGTCCATGTATGCCTACTGGAAAAGGTATAGGATGCTTGATTACGAATGAACCAAACGCTCTAGAAATGGTAGGGTCAAGATCCAATTCAAATGAAGAAATGGTTGGTCAAGTTATAGATCACTCAAGGCAACGGTTGGAGAAGACCCTAGGCCAGATAAACCAGAAGGTTGAGGAAAGCCGGCGTTGTGATATTGGAGATATAAAGAATGCGACGTTGTTGGAGAGCGGCGACCAAAATAAAGATGGCGATAATCAGATTTCAGATGACGGTTACCAAACGAAGGATAATCCTGCATCGCGCAGACGACATCGTAACAGTCTGACTGATGCGATTGATGAAAATGGCGCCAAGCAAACGACGAATGCAGTCCAGGCAGCAATGATGACGACGGAGCCGTCACGCAGCACTATCGGTCGCGTCATCATGATAGACGGCATCAAGTTTGTAGCTGTAACTTGTCTTCAACCACCCAAAGGTAAGGAGGAATTCTGGGTTTGGATTGCTTATTATGATTATGACAAGTATACTAAATGAGGAAATGTGCTTAGATAGCAATTGGGCTAGCTATATGAAATTCATGCTTGAATAAGCCTTTGATTAGTTTTCTTTTCTCCGGCTGATCAGCATTAACATTTTATTGATGATAAGGTAAAATTCATTGTTATCATATATGGTTAAAGACTGTTAGAATAGAAAAACCAGCGGAGGATAAGTTTTAGCGATTTTTTTTTCTTCTTTTCTTTTCTTTTTTTTTGGGGGGTAAATGTTACTAATTTTTCATTTATTTCTATATTTTTTTATTTTCAACTTGCGACAAATTTAGTTCACGGCTTTACTGCAGTCTCCAATGTCTGTGTTTTCTATTTGAGCCGCTATCAGATTCAGTTCCCTCATAATCTCTATTAATGTTATCCTTCTAACGATCAAGTTCTCGACCTTCCTCTTCCTCCGCTTCCTTCCACTGCTCGCGTCATAATGTCCTTTGCTTGTCTTTCTTAATCAGCCCTCTCCAAGTGTCCAAACCATCTCAGTCTCATCTCCCTAACCTCTGCAGGATGTTAGCTACCTTATGTTCCTTTCTTATTTCTTCGTTTCTTTTCCTGTCTCATAATGTTAGCCTGATAGTATCCTTTGTAACACACACATTATCTGTCTCCTATGCAAATTATAATCAGTCGTATTCCTGCATGTACATGAACCCCCCCCCCCCCCCCCCCCACGTAAACGGAGGGATACCATGCGTGTTAACAAAATGTCCGGTAAAGGGGTACTTTTCACGCACCAAAGTCCGGCTCGTAAATACACAAAAAAAGACTTTACACACCGGACTTAGGGGGTGTTTTCAAAAGGAGGGAACATGCATATGCGTACCCTAAATAACATTGCGTGGAGGGGCCGGGACATGAACGTAAGAGCCAGATCAGATAAGCTGTCGGCAGATTTTGGCTATATTCCTTTTCTAACACGTAATGTTGTCTACATTTTCTTCCCAGGGCATTGCAGAACTTGCAACGGGTTTGGTTCATTGCTCTACTTCTCTGCTCGATCTTGCTACATCCTGGAAGCAGCTGAAAAATTCTGCTCGGTGCAGTGCGCCAGGACGTTCATCAACGAGACACGGTCCCGTCTCACTCCTTCTCGCCAACCGCCTGGGGATGTGGGTAGCAACGTGTCTGTTCCAAGATCAGAGGTAAGTCATCCATATCAAGTGTACTAAAAATTATGAGCACCGGGACCGGTACCCAAGAGGGGAAAATACACGGGCCCTTGCTTCTGCGACGATGTTCCGCGTCAATTTCGTACACTAAATCCAGGACCCAAACCTCTTCGTAACCCTAACCTTGACCCTAACCCTAACTTTAAACCTAACTCAACCTAAAACCCAATCGTAACCCTAACCCTTTACCTTGGACGACATAATGTCCAGAGAATTTTTTGGCATGAGCAAAAGTCGGGTCACTTACGGGCGGTTATAGTACATGTTTTTAATACAGAGGGGGGACTGACGCTTCTTGCCCGAATATCATTTTTAAACTTCCCGTTTCTAGGCACTCCTAAAGGAACGAAGGAAGGGGCGATTCCCTTTTAATGGTATTTTGTCATCAAAATACGTAAGGAAATGTAGGAATAGTACATTGTCCTTGTAGAGGTACTTCGCTCAGTTCGCTGCCTTGGAAATGAATATATTGGGCATCTCGCTGCCAGAAATATTGTTTTTTACTAACTTCTGGGGGAAGGGGAAAGACGGAGACAAGCTGCAGCCCATATATCCAAGCCCATGAATTCGTACAGCAAAGCGCTGTTGACGCTAAATACAATCGGATGTGTTAGTAACATTGAACATTTTCGTTATTGTGAATTGATGAACCTCTTATTATTAATCTGTTTTGGAGTCGTTGTTGGTTAAAATTATTGTCAGACATGTATTTGAATCTGTATACCGTGATGTTGCATTAGAAGGCCTGAAACATACTTTGAATTATCCTCTCTGTGTGACTTGCAGGTCCGAAAAGACCAACGAGGTCAGAAAGATGCTGGAAACGTTATAGAAGCAAGAAATGCAAAGGGGAGAAACATCATCAAATCTAAATGTGCATCCCGCAATGTCGAGACGCTCAAAAGCATTTACGTTGATAGTTTGGTCACCAGGACGATTGACAGGTCAAGAAATCACAGGAAACAGGCACATAAACGTTACCCCAAGAGAGAGGGTACCGGTGGAAGTCTGACTCCACCTCTTCCTGGACAGCTCGCCAAGACTGATCTTAGGATTATATTGAGATCAGAAACGTCAGTTGTGGGAAAAACTGTACAATTTGATGACAAAGAACTTATGTCGACGACTTCTGACACGAAAATGATGAACCCGGAATGTCAACGAGAAGAGATGAAAAGCGCTCCGAAAGAAAGGGGCAAAGGAACGAAGAAGATTCTTCAAGAAACCCTGTCGAGTGAACGAGGAGAGTCTTCTACGTCTCCAAAAATCGATGGGAAGAAAAAAGGGGGAGAGGATTTTGTAAAAGGACAGAGGAAAAAACTCAGCTTTACGCCGATATCGTATTCGGTTTGGAAACGAAATGATCTTAGCAGTCTGGTCCGTACGATTGGAAGTAATGGGAGACAGGGTGAAAAATCTCAAAGTATACCATCTTCAAGAGGGAAGTCAACCATCGAAAGTTGCAAGTTGCAGCAAGGTCACTTACATAGAGGACCGACTAAAATGTCAGACGAAAAAGAACCAAGAGCTACATCTCATGACTCAAACAAACCTCTTCGTAACTTGACAAAGGGCAGCCCGTCCAGGTCGAAGACGAAACTGTGGAAGAAGTACGGCAGAAAGTTTCAATCACGTCCGTGCGAATTCCATCAGCTTGACACGTCGAAGGTATCACGAGAATGCGACACACCTGAGCCGACTTCACAGGGACTAGTGAGAGGGAGCACAAAGGGCTACACTAAGCGAAGTGTTGATACCGCACTGAGTCTGAACCAGTTTCACGAACGCAGAAGATCACTCTTCAAGACTGTGTTCCCCTTTCAAGATACCCTCGTGTCCAGAGCTGCTCCAGGTCTAGATAAATCTAACTCTCCTGAAGTAGAGAGTCCATCTGAATTAAGTGCTGTCGAAGATTGCGGTGACCTGTCCACGTCAGCCACTCACACACCGACACCAGGATTACCCAGCACGATGTCCTGCGTTTCCGAAATGGGAAGTAGAGTAAAGGCCAAACGTGGTAAGTCCGGCTGCATTAACAAACAAAACGTGGATAGACCAAACTCAAAATGGGCAAATCTATTTCAGTTCATGATTGAAGCAGCGGACCTGAAAGAATTGGAGAGAAAGAAAGAATCAAACGATAGTGATGAGTACAGTGTGGCTAAAAATGCAGTCAACGATCGGACAGAGACCCCAAGTATGGCATGTCGTGAATCAAGACTGTCGCGTGATACAACGTCAGAGGAAGTGCGAACACTGGACAATCAAAACATTAAGGAGAAAAGGAAGAAGAAGAAAAAGAAGAAAAAGAAGAAGAAAAGGAAGATCAAGAAGGAGAAAAGTTCACGCCAAAACAATGCTCTAGAGTTCGAGATGACCGCAGATCTTAACCAAAAGCGACCTAAAACCCCAACGAGTGGCAGGCGGAAAGGAAAGGATAAGAACCGAAAGAGCAAACATGAATCGGATAGCACTGGTTCCCCTGAAAGCAAAGAAGATCCTGACGCTTGGCCAAAGTGGAAAGGAGACGGAACGAAAAGGATGAACGTGATGAGCAGCATTGATCATCTCATTTGGACCATGAAAAACAGGTTTCAGCCCAACATTGGAGGGCCTTCTAGTTCTCGAGTAAATGGCAACCTTTCTACGAATTTTGATTCGTCATAAGCGAAGGACCCATTTCGGAGATACATGTAACTAAATGGGAAATATTCAGGGTGTCATTTCGAGGACTGACCTGAAAGAGAGCATGCTTTCCAATGACGTCATAAATAAAAGGTCGTACTGTACGTGCAGACTGCATGGCCTTCATATAGAACTAAAAGTGACGTCATACAGTACAAATTATTTAGAATGTCAGGTCAAGAAAGAGTTCAAGTTCGGTGTTGGTGTTGATGTTTCCACGACACTAACACCAGCTTACGACATCGAACTTAAAATCATCCAATGGCATGACCTCCTAAACAGAGATCTATAGATTCGTCGGGTGAATGCATGTCCAGCGAAAGGCCTGAACGGGTTGAGTCTGGTGATCCGACATTTGCTCCGGCGATATTTACTTCACCGACATTTGTTCTGTCAACATTTACTTCTGCGACATTTGTTCTGGCGACATTTATTTCTGCGACATTTGCTCTGGAGACATTTACTTCAGCGACATTTGTTCTGGCGACATTTACCTCTGCGACATTTGTTCTGGCGACATTTACTTCTGCGACATATTTTGTTTTCCTTTGTGCGGTAATCGTATCTGTACATTTCATCTGTATATAGCGTACATATACATTTCATGGTGTTGATTGCATTATTTGCTATTGTTTTGTTTATTTGCTCAGCTCAATCATTATGATATTGTTAGGGGTATATATTTTACAAGCTCCCCACCCCCCCCCCCCCCCCCCACTCAGGTTTCGAAATGACCGCATGCGTGTTACCAAAATGTCCGATAAAGGGTTACTTTTCGTGCGACAAAGTCTGGCCCGAGAATTGTAAAAAAAAAGGGGGTGTATTAACTTTTCACCGGGAGATTTCTTTGAAAAGGGGGTGTTTTTTCTTTTTTCCTCTCATCTCTTTGGACTCCTCAGAAATTATTCCGAATTTAGGGGGTACATTGAGCATTTTTCCTGATTTAGGGGGGTCTCCAAGGCAGGAAAAGCCCGCGAAAGGGGGGTTCGGAAATGTTGGCAGTCCTCAGATAGGGGGTGCTTTCAAAAAGAGGGAACGAGCATATGCGTACCCTAAATAACACTAAGTGGGGGGGCCGGGTACAAGCTATAGGCTTCTCAGTAGGCCTTCACATTTCCCGAATACTCTCTTGTTCTAGATCTCAATCTATTCATTAAGGTCTTAATTTTTTTTCTTTTTCGTCAAATCAATTTTAATATTTGCCATAAACTTGAATTGGTCAAATATGAATACAATTGTATTTATGGTTTAAGTTGGGAATTCTGATGGTGCAAAGATTTGACCGCAGAGCAATTCCAATGGTCGCCAGGGCATACTGTAAGTAGAAATATCGAAGGGCAAGCCGGAGCCTCATTTCATAGAATAAATTCGTATCGTCTTACTTTTTTACAAGACTTCTTTGAATAATGATTCTATCAAAGGGAAATCCAACATTGATAGCAAACTACTTTACAAGAATTGCATTCAAAGATGAATTAAATGCAATGGAACAAATTTGTCTTGCTGTTAATGAAATAAATCAATGATTTAGAATTTAGTTTAATCTTAATAGTATTAGAGCCAGAATATTGTCTAGTGTCTTTTTTAAAAATAAAAATGCGAAATTCAACCTGGCTAATCACTCATCTCAAAGATTTTCAGCCGTTTTTCGAACGGATCATCGATT
The DNA here is from genome assembly GCA_035222895.1 of Strongylocentrotus droebachiensis. NCBI lineage: Eukaryota > Metazoa > Echinodermata > Echinoidea > Camarodonta > Strongylocentrotidae > Strongylocentrotus > Strongylocentrotus droebachiensis. Next base: position 100,202 of record JAVYIG010001532.1, on the reverse strand, counting down.
GACCAGTTGTTTTTTACTACAGTAAATTATTAGCCTTCGCTTTATACTTTTTCGTGTATTTCCATTTCATGCCAATGCTTTTTTGTTCTGCCATACGGGCAACTACGGGGATTTGGTCCCGGCCCCCCACTCAGTGTTATTTAGGGTACGCATATGCTTGTTCACTCTTTTTGAAAGCACCCCCTATCTGAGGACTGCCAACATTTCCGAACCCCCCTTTCGCGGGCTTTTCGCGGGCTTTTCCTGCCTTGGAGATCCACCTAAATCATGAAAAATGCTCAATGTACCCCCCTAAATTCGGAATAATTTCTCAGGAGTCCAAAGAGATAGGAGGGAAAAAAAGAAAAAACACCCCCTTTTCAAAGAAATCTCCCGGTGAAAAGTTAATACACCCCCTTTTTTTTACAATTCGCGGGCCAGACTTTGTCGCACGAAAAGTACCCCTTTATCGGACATTTTGGTAACACGACACGCATGGGGTCCGTCTGTTCTTGGAGTAAGAGGGGGGGGGGGGGGGGGCGGGGATTTGGTTTCTGAAAATCAAAACATAAAAAGGGAACATGGCAAATCTCCAGAAATTGTTGAATATAAAGAAGAGAATTTGAGATGTAATGGAGATCGAAGAAATCTATATTTTGAAGAGTGCGGGACAAATCTATGGGAGAGAAAGTATTGGCAGTAATAAATGAAATTATTTCAACCCATGAATGAGTGAGCTATTAGTGCTGACTGATCTTTTTAAATGTGATAATATTTTTATTATAGCGATATAGGCTGCAAGATAGGAAAGCAAATAATGCAGGGAGGGACAAACAACATGAAAGGAGAGGATGAACGAGAACAGAAAAGGAAAATAGGCTACATGTACCAAATATATCAGCAGCATTAGCTAAGGATACTTTTTTTTTTTTAAATATGAAATAGCATTTTCTAGCACATGTCGTCATATAATCATCAGAGAAAGAGGTTGAGGGTAGAGATAGAGGGGTAGCAGACAGAATCAGAGACAGCCGCAGAAAGATAGGCAGAGAAAGTGAGAGAAAAACAAAATCGAAAGAACACAAATACTAAGAATCGTTAGAGAGTAAGAGGGATGGAGGGGTGTGGGCAGAAAGAGACAGCGGCGGAAAGATATGCAGAGAGAGAGAGTAAACAAAAAGTCGGGGTGGACGAATGCAAATGCTTAGAATCAGCAGAGAGAGCGAGAGCGAAAGAGAGACCCGACAAAAGAAAAGTGAGAGCCAGGGAAAGATAAAGGTGGACAGATAGGCTGGAAAGGTGAAGTTAAAATGCTTGTTAAGTTTTCTTGGCAATCACTACCCTAATTAGCTGAACGTTTGACGGGCTCACGAATTATACACCAGCAATCTTGATATTTGAAATATAAAGAACAAACAGTCCTTTCGTAATTAAATTTTTACTCTCATATCTTTTCTCTCTTACCTCCCCGACCCACCCTTTCTCTCCCGCTATCTCTCTTTCTCAGTTTAAATTTTGACTTTGCGCACTTACTCTTCAGAATGTTAGGAATAATGTCAATTTAAGCTTTAGAGGAATACAGTTTTGGAAGAACCCTTCTTGTCGATTTTGTGTCAAATGTTAGGGGCGCAGACATAGAGCTCCCCATCATACATTAAGCAGACTAGCGACAACAAAGAACTTCGCAAAGGTAACAAATTGATGATTTTTTTAATTTATTTTTTAAAAAATTACTCACTTCTCTTATGTGCTGCGAGATACAAGAAAAAATGTTAGTAACGCCACCCTTAGACAAATAAACCTACGGTTATATATGAACAAACCTTAAAGGAGCAGTAACAAAGATGATTGCATTTACATACATTACAAAAAAGAAAAATCACCAAGCTTACTGTAAAACCAGCAATGTCTGTGACACAAAACTTTTGTGCAGTGCAAATAATAGCCACAACCCCCTCCCCCTCCCCAGCAATAACACAAAACTAGTGAATAGCAAAAGTTTGATGTGTCAGATTTCATTAATTTGCTGCATAAACCTTTGCAGATAGTATGACAACTCACGGAATTCAAGAACGTTTTATAAAACACCTACGTGGATCCTTGTCATTTGTTCTATGTTCTATTGCACGGGCGTGCATTTTTGGTTATATTCGCCGTGCATTTTGGGGTATATGCAGACTACGTTCCTCTCTGCCGTGCGCGTATCCCTACGTGTATCTGACGCGAAGGCAATCTGAATGTACTCAAGAAGGCTTGACTCCAACTTTAATTTTTCTTTAATATAAGGAGTAAATCATTTGTTGATTAACGTTCTATTAGATCTTCTTCGATGTTGTATAAAACAAATAATGAATGTTTTTCATTTGTTCAATAGTGCGAATATTTTCATGAGTTGAAAGATTAACGTTAATTCTATTCAAATCGGCTGACGCCTCGTTGAATAGAATGTTAATCTTCCAACTCATGAAAATATTCGCACTATTGAACTCATAACCATTCATTATTTGTATAATGTTAATTGTGGTGTTTCACTATTATGAAAGACTTGTTGGATTTTGCCAAATCTGATTTAACTTGCCTAAGCTTGCATTGCCGAAAGAATTAAACATTGTATACATTTATCTGGAAAGGTATGGATAGAGTTACCAGAAACCAAATGATTCAAGATTATGGTTAAGGTGGGGTAAGAATGGTTGATGTTCAAACTTATATTTATGCACTTAAAGTGACATGGATAAGAAGAATTCTAAGAGCAGATACTGTACAATGGTGTAATGTTTTTGTGACCATAGCTAACACTCCTGACCTGTTATATGTTGTGGGTGGTTCCCAAAAATTGTGTAATATATTTCATCCTAATCAAAACAAGAATTTTTTTATTTATGTTTTAATAACTTGGAGCAAATTTGTGCTTCCCATGTACCACAAATGATTATGATGTACTGACAAATATGTTGTTAAAATTGCCGGCGAGTGTATTTGTTATAATCATTGGGCTCAGAAAGGTGCAAGGTTCGTTAGTGATATCATGAATGATTCAAGAGAATTCCACCTTTCCCTCAACAGGTTTAGGGAAATATTCAATGTTCGAACAAGTTTATTGAATACGGTGGAGTAATGAACGCAGTTAGAAAAGCATTTGGTAGGCTCTTGGAGAATATATCTACTAAAATTACTCAACCCTTCAAACCTTTCCATTTCAATTTCTTTTTAAAGAGAAGAAATGGTCAAAGAATATTTATGATATGCTTGTTTCTGTTTAAAAAGTCATAAGGAAATTTACTGAAAAATGGAACAATATGTTAAATATTCGATACACTTAAGACGTTGGTCGGTAGTGTATAATATCCCATATAAATTTACCACATCTCAGATCATCCAGAGAATGTAAGGCGTTAAATATTTCCCTTTTTACATTAATGAAGTCGATTCAGGTCTCTTCTCCTTCTGTAGTCTTGAAGAAGAGACATTAATTCACTTGTTCTGTATATGTCCGATAATTATATTGTTTTGGAACAAAGAAGCTCAATGCTTGAGGGAACTTTCAAGTATCCATATACAAATTGATGAGGATTTGTGTTTATTTGGAGTCAGATCTCTCTAAAATTAGTCCTTTGAACACTATCCTTTTAATTTCTCGTTTTCACATCCACAAAATGAAAATGAATAATAAGCATCCAAATTTAAATCTTCTCAAAGGAGAGGTTGAGAGGTATTTTTTTATCAAGAGAGGTTCATCTTTATAAAAAAACATCAGTGTGATAAATTTGATTAGAAATGGGGATTGTATTTTGATTTTTTTGTCATGCAGTAGGCTTTGCCTGTGCTTCTTTATTTTTTTTATAACTTGAAATTTGTATCTTTTCTGTGTAAAACTGATGTATTGACATTGCAAATTGATGTGACACTAATTAGAGTTCTTTTTCCCCCTCTGGAAAAAAAAAGAAGAAAAAAAAAACTGTTTTTAAAACTTATGCTTTTAAAACCCAGTGAGTAATATTAATCACTAATCTTAAATACAATGCTACATTAATCCACTAAAAACACATGCGCTAACGATTACATGTTGCTATAGACAGTTAACACATTAGGGATTTTATTCTGACAATCAAATCAAATGAAGTACAGTGTAAGTGTAGTATGTCAATTCTAATGACAAATTATACTCATCAGAATACGTAAGTAAGTGCCTTAAATAAACATGGAGTTGTTAGAAAAAAAAGAAGTCGACATAGTACCCAAAAATAAAAATTAATTACATGATACATGTTGCATTGTAAATTGCTTTATATGCTTATAAACAAAATATTGATGTACACCAATGAAGTTTAATAAATACAATACAATACATGTATGTTATAAGCCCCTACACATAAATAAACATATCGTAACAATAACACTTCCTTATAAATGTAATTCATTTATAATTTCCATTTACATTTACATGTTCGAATAATTCATGACAACTTGTCTTCAGCAAATTTATTTTTGGAAGATTACAAGCCTATCCTTAAAACATCATCCCCATCAATTGGTTTTACTTATTATGATTTCATGTCCTTTAGAACGCTCACTTTATCATAGACGAGTTTTGCTGCTACTGCATCTTCCACAGCCAATCCTAGAAGATAAAATCAAGATAAGCGCAAGGTCGGTTAAATCTTAGAAAATTATTCTGTCAAGGTCATCAAGGGATTGGATTGAAATGGTTTCAACGTTTTAACAGGGGATGCAAAGATCGGCCTACCCTTGGTTTTTAGGGCTCCGTCACAATCAATTCGTTTTATTTGTTATGGTTTCACGTCAATTACGGGTAAGAGCACTTTTTTTTTGTCCCGAAAATTTGAAAATTTGGCTGACCGATATTTCGTTCAGTTGGGAGAGGGGGGGGGGGGGGGGGTAAGGTCCCTTTTTTGTGGTCACCCGTTAGCACAATTTTTTTTTTATCAAAACAAAATTTGTGGGGGTGGGGGTGGGGGGGGTTCCTGCAAAACACACACACATAGAACACAATTGAGGGGGGCTACGACCCCCCGCCCCCCCCCCCCCACACTGCGTACGCGCCTGACAGCAAGTAATGTTGAAGCAGTCAATATTCACCTTGAGATTTGAAGACCGTAAGCTCATCTCTTTTGGCTTCCTTGGTCCCATTAATCACCTCTCCAATCTCTGCAAACACCGTCACCTTCAAGATAATTAGTGAATAAAGAATGACACTTTGAATTTGTAGCTTAGCAAAGCACAGTAGTGGCACGTTATGATGCGTTAGGAATGTCAAAGGCATAACGGTTGGTGATATTGGTGAATTTAAACTTGTAATTTCAACAATACCCAAAGGCCAGTGCCACTTTCCATACGTTAGCATGATCTCGATATTAAATGTATACTGTACATGTATATCATCATGCCACAAATGACGATTTTCCCAGGTAGTAATACAAACCTAATCGGAGTTTTAATTAGGACACATGTTGTAAGTTCATGATGCTACCATCCAGAATAATTTCCTACCACGGAAGTGAAGGTGTCGGGAAAGGTGATTGCACAGCATCTAAGCATTAATGGTACACTCACAGAAAGCCTCACAGGAGTGTTATACATAACAATAAATCTAGCCCAACCTCTCCCAAGGTTTGTCTGCTTCACCCACACAACAATGGTGATTCACAGTCTCTTTATTTGACTAGAGCTGGGCCCTGTTTCATACAACTTTTATCAGTAACAAATGCTAAATTTCTATGACAAATTCGCTATCAGCCAATCAAATATCAGGATTTCAGTAGCTTATAACAGTTATTCGGAAAATGCTTTGTGTATACTTTGAGTGATTCGTAACACATTTTAACCCCCATAAAAGTGGGGGAATCTTGATTAAACTACATGTAGTATCAAAGTAATTTGGGCCAATAGCGATGGGTAAATCTAAACTCAAACTATTTTATGAGAAGTACTGATGGGTCTAACATCTAAAATTCATTTTTTTTTTTTTTTTTTTTTTTTTTTTTTTGGGGGGGGGGGGGGGGGGCTCTTGGAGAAGCAGAAAGATCTTAAGCAAATAAAAAAAAATACGAATGAGAAAACAGTATTTACTTTCACTACGACTGTCAAGATATACCAAGTGACCTCATTTAGACGATACCTGTTGCAAGATTCTTGGTAAGTGGGATATAATGCTAATTACCTTCGAATGGACGATGTCTCCAGAATTCTGATATGCCCCTGGAGTGTTATCTGCGTAGACTCTAGCCTTCTTCATCACCTCAACGCCCAACTCCTGAGCCCATGGTTGGCAGGCCCCAACACCTAAATCACAGTGAGATGATCAAATAATCATAATTATAGCAGCTAGCGTTTAAGAATGATTGATCCTCGTAGTACCATAAGTTCAAAATATGTCCTATATCACTGGGCCGGTATTCAATTCAATAGGGACTTTTAGAAATGCACGTCAAGAGCTTTGACTGCAACGTGTGACGTCATTTTAAGGCACTGCGCCTGCGTCACGTGGTCTCAGTCGGCGATCGAGAATGCGTCAACCTTGATTTTCCTAAATCTAGTACATGCAATACATACATACATATTGACATTTATAAAGCGCCTTTACATGCTGAAATGTGTAGAACAGGTGTCACATGCACCTGTTATACACATATTTACATATTAGCAGTGAAGGGATGTTCTTTTGTTGAGGGTAGAATGAGGAATGTCCTCTTTCTTTGTCCGTGATGTTTATTGTGTTACTTCCTGCATGCATATCGTCGAGTGCAATCTAAAAGATTTCTAATTGTAGCCAACATGGGCAGTTAAGTACGTTGACACGCATGATCAGTCGGCGTTCGTCGTGTTCTCGTTCACTCATTCTAAAAGTCCCTAATACTGACGTTTGAAATATGAGTATTTTACTTAGTCTTCGGCTTAGATGAAATACTAGTGCTAATTATTTGGAGGCCTTGATTTGCAGGCGTATGTTTTTTGTATACAACTCACTCCCAGATCCACGTCATCATCTTATAATAAACAAATGATGCATGCGCATGAGTCCATCATAAGATCTTTCTGCGTTCGGGTTGAGGATGTGTGTTTCTATCACACGAAGCCGGTTGGCTGAGTGCGATAAATACACACAGCCCCAACAAGGGCGGATAGATCGTATAATAGCGAGCTTTAGATTCTGACACCGAACGCCCTCGACTACGAGTGACGTCATTTGTATCATTACGTATTAGTCAAAACATATTCTTTCACATGATTGGTAATAAAAGCTTTTTTCATTTTTTTTTGAGAGGGGGGCGTTTCCAAAACTGGCCTATCAAAGTAAGAATTATACTGCATTATGGCAGAGGAGAGATGTATTTTTTAAATGCTGTTGCATCCCAGAAGTCCACGTTGTACTGCAAAATAGAAAAGCAACATACTTACAATTTATGTGAGCATCCGGTTTCAGCCAGCTAGACTCCAATACAGGAGTTTTAGAAGAAGTGCATGTGACAATAACATCTGCGCCAGTAACTGCCTCCTGAGCTGTTTCACACGCTTTTACAACAAACTTCTGGGCAAAATCCTGGCACTTCTCAGAGGATCTTGTCCAAACTCGTACCTGTATCAAAGAGATCAACGAGATATCATTTGGTAAGCAGTTTACGTCTTTGTGTTCTGAAGAATTCTTTATTGCTAAAATGATATCACATGATCTTGCTTAATTCTTCACACATAAAATGAATATCAAATTACATGTGTGGGTGAACAAATGGATAGTGGGAATAATTTAATGAAGCTGAACACAACAAAAGCTCCTATAAAGAGTGATTATTCATTCTAAATGGTTATTGGATAAGAAATTATTCGCAGCTAGATGGCCAAATTGCAGATTCTTTTACAATCATAATAGACAAAAAATGGATACATAAATATAAAAAAAAGCATTGATATCGGTGAAAATGCATCATCTTTTGACAAATGTCATAATCCAGGGCATCAATAAAGGTTTATCATATAATGAAGATGTTTGAATTGTAGTAAGCCTACATGCAGGCCTACGTGTATCTTTATCATGATAAATATCAGGATATCAGGCAGAGCAACAAGTTGTGACAAATTCCAGCAAAGAAGCACTTTCAGTACCGGTACTTTGTTTATCTTCTGTACTGTATGTGTCATTTTAAAAAACATCAATATGGAGCGCTAATGTAGAAGTTTGGGGTCTTGTGGATACGGCTCTGGACTGTGAACTACAAGGTACGGGTTTGAATCCCTACCGCAGCACTAAAATCCTCTATAAAGACTTTAATATACATTTGCCACACTTGACCGACGTGAGGTAAATGGGTACCTGCCTACATGGTAGGATCTAGGCTATTCCTTGAATATACAAAGCGCTATGGTTTTCGGAGGAAGAGCAAGGGTCACAAATATCCAAAGTCCTTAGACAGCGCATAGAGATTTTATATCATCAGGTGATTTGCACTATACAAAAATGGCATATGATAAATATTATTATAATTAACATTTCATTTTTGCCATAGCAGTATTTTTGATGGCTTAATGCATCGTCAATGTGGATGAGACCTGATACAGACCTCCTTAATTGTCGTCATATGCTTCAAGGCATGAAGGTGAGACACGGCCTGGGACCCTGCTCCAAGAATTGCTAACGTCTGCCATCCATCCTTTGCCAGGTACTGGATGGAAAATGGAATTTATAGTACACGTTCAATGTATTGATGATATTATTTAAATATGACATTAAGTTGATGATTGTCATAACAAAATTACAACAAGAACAATACAAATATTAATCATCATTATAATAACAATTATAACAATAATAACAACAAGAAGAAGAGAAATAAGGAGGAGAAGAAGCAGAAGAAGCAGAAGAAAAAGAAGAATTAGAAGAATGTTAATAATGATACTCCTACTACTACTACTACTAATAATAATTATAACAATAATGATATCATAGATTGATGGCACTAAACAAAATTAATCATAGACATTTAAATAATAAATGACAACATTACAAAAAATAAAAAACAACTAGGACACAATAAACTAATGAGAAAAGACACAAAATAATTTCTTTTAAAGTTGATACTCTAAGACAATCCCAAATTCTGAGATAATTACATAAATAGAAAGCTTTTAACCCCCATAATAACACCAAATGGTGTCCACCCGACAAAACAAGTTTAGAATAATGAATTTATTCGAGTAAACTCTACCAAAATATCTAAGTCTGAAACCCGGAAATGCACGTAGAGTCGGGCCTCTATCCGTGACGTCACGAACGGGACTCGTGGGCTCAGTGAGAGTGAATGGCAGTGATATCCCTACGTAAATGCTATCCTGTCAGAGCTTAGATTTGTTGTTGTTAAGGAGTATATTTGATGGATTTTCTGTTTTCATTTGAATGAAGAATAACGAAGCAACATTTTCCAGTCGCTGATTTCTTTTTATATCCTCATATTCACCTATTTAGTACAGATTTAAGACGAGTTTACTGCTTAGGAATTAAAGTTAAATCGTGCACGTATGAATAGGCGGATGCATTATATTGTCATCAGATAAGGTACAGGAGCAGTTTTGTAAAACGAATAGGTCTAGAACTATGATAGTACTTATCATAGATGTGTGTGACTGCCTCAAAAAAGGATACAGTACCAGTTAAACATTTTATGTTGTAAAATATCAAACTTGAACGAGATCCTGCAAGCGCGCTTCCTCTATAATATTTTGGCGAGTGATGCGGCTCTTGCATGAACGTTCGTGAAGCGAGCAGAATCGGGAGGTAAGACCAAGCCGCTGCTCTAGGCGCTGCTTGCTTGTGATGGAACGTACGCGTGCGCTAGTTATATGTTTATCGGTAATTGCAAGAGAATGAAAGCGACGTTGCCAGCTACGAAAAACAACTAACAAAGACTTGCTCCTGACTACCGGTGTCAGAATTGGTAGATGAAGGATCTTCAGGGCCAAGGAAGGCGAAAGACATGGGAAAAAGGAAGAAGAAACCATCGGGAGATCGCTGTAGTGTATGGTAATGAACTGTGCATGGGTAGACAGCTACTGTTCACTCCGTGCCTGGGCCGATTTCAACACCAAAACAAAAATTACATGGTGAAAATATCGACTAATAGCACATCGTTGGCATGTATATGTCGTAATTTTTAAAAGGGGAATTAATATTAATACTATGAAGTACTAGGGGAAGGTAAAGAATTGTACATAGAATTATGATTTATTAGACTTTTCAGCCTTTGAAACAGAAATATGCAGAAAATCGTATCACTCTGCACATGTTTGCTGTGGAACATCCGGGTACGTGAATATACTCTTTCCCGGACGTGAGGTCATAAATAGTAGACCAGCGCCGTGACTGATTTTCGATGCAAAGAGAGGTGGATATTTTCGACATTTCAATTGAGGATTTCGAGTAGACAGAATTTTTTTTGGATATACTAAGTAATTGAAAAACTTAAAAATAACATATACTTGCCGTAGGTAACAAATTAAGGGACATTTATTTGCTTAGAGTATCAACTTTAAACCTTTGAAAAATCTTTTGTTTTAATCTAATAAGATTTGATTTCCTTGTTGTGTGTATTTTTGTTTTTTGGGGGTGGGGTAGGCAGGTGGATAATTTCACTAAACTCACAGGCATACATGGAAAGTGCAGACACATGAGTATAAAGTGCTAAAAAGATAATGCATTGCCAGGAGGATGAAACCATAACAAATTACAAAAAATGATTGAATGACAACTAAACCCTTCGGATATAGAGATGAGCACATTGCGAATACCATATTGAGTGAAAGATATTGCTGTCTTTAACATGGTAAATTGATTCCTGTTGAGTTCAATATCAGATATAATTTCTTACCTTTGTAGCTACAGCTGATGCTGCTGCGGTTCTCATAGCAGTAATGTGTTCTGCATCCATTACCTAGTAAATGAACAGGAAGGTACGTAGCGTAGCACACACAAAAAGCCCGGAACACAAAATGCATTATGATGGAAAATTATTGCTTTTTATAAGGAATAGAGGTAGAATGACGTTTTCAGGACGTGGAGCTGTTAAACAACTCTGTGACCTTGGTTATGACATATAACACCAAAATTGATAATAATTACTAAGATGAAGGATTACGTAATCCGCATCCATATTATTTAAAGAAATGCTAATGTTTTGTAAAATGTATTGAGACTTGCTAGTTTTGCATGAAATATGAATAAAAAGAACCAACCAATTAAAATGTGATTTAGATATGTCCAGAAAGGGCTTTTAATTCCTGAATAGCACCAACAATTATGGACACATCTTTTGTGCCAATTCATTTCACTCAGCTATCTAATATAATCTTGCCATGCAATTTACAATTCTTGGTCCTAACTGTAAGGGCTGAGATAAGAACTACATGTAGGGTTAGGTTTACCCTAATTCTAGCCCTCTTAACCAATTATGGCACATACAATACTGGAGTATTTATATCAGGGTAGGTCCAATGGTACATACAGCCAATGGACCGATAGTGTATACTGGGGAGGAGCAACAGAAATCCAGATGACCAGCTGCATATAGAACCAATGGTTCATAGGACAAATGGGGACTGTTACCAGTGGTACATTGAGCCAATTAATGGTTCATATGCCCAATGGTGCATGGGACAAATACTGGGTAGCCATACCAATGGAGGGTCTATCGTAGGGGTGTGTATCAGTAGTTTCTTATTAAATACATACATGTATAAAGAAGACATTAAGCAAGGTCTTTAGAACTCTTTGTTGTTATGATTTATCAATAGAACTGACAACAGGCAATACAAACATATGGCTGAAGAAAGAGAAAAACACAGAAAACAATTTATCACAATATTCCCCCCTTTTCTTTTCCATGCTCGAATGCAATAGGACATGCTCATAGCTAGTTGAGAGATATAGTTACGTCACAGGAAGTTTTTCCCGATTGGTCAGTCACTTCACAGAGCTCCAAAGAGTTCCCTCCCATGGAAATTGAAAAATGGGAAGAAACTGTTTGGATCCCCATAATATGACCTATGACCCTGCATAATTATGTATGTATGTGCTATGTAAAACTCTCTCTCTCTGTTAATGTACTCTGGACATGTTTCATGTCGAGGAGCAAGGAATCATTATCAAGGTCGTTACTTACGGCTTTGGATTCTCCGGTCCGGGCATCATGCAAAATGATCGTTCCGACATGTAAGGGGAGGTTGTGCTCAGGATTGTCTACGTAACGATTGATAATCTTTGTTACAATGACATTACCAACAGGACTGAAAGCAGACATGACCGACACAACCCTGAAGAAACAAAAAAAAGCAAAGCAAAGACTGAAAACAAAAAAATAAGTAAAGGTTGTTGAAATGTGCACATGCAAAATAAATAAATATGTGAAGCATTCGATCCCACCCTAAAAAAACTGGATTTGAATTCTGTGGCACGTTAAGAAAACAACTTTACAGTAATAGACTGCGGTGAAGATCAAAATACACAACATCAATTTTCATGAAAACTTTTCAATTTTGGTCAAAAATGGTACAATTCGATGTCAATTTCTTCCATCGTCTTTTTGTTATATATCTTATTTTTAAATTCTAATCTCTCTTCATTTTATTGTTTCAATGTTTTTACTATTTGAAGTTCTGTTCTGAATAAATATTTTGATAAAAAAGACGAAAATTAGCCACGAAATAGTAAATCAATAACTTATTTACAAAGAAAATACCGTGCAAATATACACAGTTAAAATTTTTGTGAACAAGTTGTTTAAAAGTTTAAACAACTTCAGATTAACGGGTGATCTGATCTGAGAGTTGTTTAAAATGTTAAGCATCTCGAGTTGTTTAAAGTTAAAAACTTAGGTGATCAACATTTTGAACAACTTGTTTAAAATCACCATTTAAACAACCGGTATTGTTTAAAGACGGTTGTTTGAAAAGGAGCTGTTGTTCAGTGGGGGTTGTTTACACCAACTGGGTTGTTTAAAGAAAGTTGTTTATAAAGGAGCTGTTGTTCAGTGGGGGTTGTTTACACCAACTGGATTGTTTAAAAAAAGTTGTTTAAAAAGGAGGTGTTGTTCAGTGGGGGTTGTTTACAAAAAAAGGGTTGTATAATGGGGTATAATTTGGGTTTGATTCTCTGAATAAGTGCACCACTACTTCTGGGTCTCTATATGGGTATATGAAGACTAACAATATGGTAGGGTAATTCTGCAATTTATGAATTAGCGCCAAAACAGTGCCCATTTTGCACGCACGTATAAACTGCATATATAGGGATGCATGCAATCTCTATGGCAAGGAATTTAGCACACGTTATACAGTGTGAGTCAAAAAAAACTTTACACCTAGAAAAATGCTAATAATTTTAAGAATCATTTATGAAAAGTAAATGATTATACACCATATGAAAGAGTGTTTCATCCCAAATCGTTTGGTACCATTTTGGGTGGTATGTGTTCACGCTTGGATAAATAGGAGGCATTGTTTGCGAGAGTGCACAAATCGACTTGCGCCAAACAATGCTTATGTGATGTTTGAATAAAACAATTGGGATTTCGGTATTAATTCGGTCTTTGCAGATCCAAATAACATCCCTACCAAAATTAATCATGTCACACATATCAAAACACACACAGAGTCACACTCAATAAGTCACACAAACACACGCACACACTCGCACATACACACACACACACACACACACACACTCGCATAGCAAATTTAGATGTGACAGTTTGGATCGGCCTTCTTGGAAAAGGAAGTTTTCTTGGACCCTTCTTCTTTGAACAGACAGTGAATGGGGAGCGCTATCTAAGAATGATAGATGATCAGGTTGTCCCGGCTCTGGATCAGATGGCACGATTTAGGCGTCAGAGAAACGGTCCTTTCAGGCACCTTTGGTGGGCACAAGATGGTGCCCCTGCTCACAGGACAAGAATTGTGATGACCAGGTTGAGAGAACTCTTCGGGAACAGGATCATCGCTCTGAACGAACCTGTGGAGTGGCCACGTCGATCCCCGGACCTAACACCGCTTGATTTTTTCGTCTGGGGTTACCTCAAGTCTCGGGTGTACCAGAGCCCACCTGCGAACCTCAGACCTACGAGAGAGGATCAGGATTGAGAGCGAAGCACTTGGGAGAGACAGGCGCATGCTTCGTCGAGTGTTTCAGGAGATGCTCCATCGCGCTAGAAAGTGCATCGAAAGGGACGGAGGTCATGTCGAGGAGTAGATGAACGGACAGTTACTTGCTGGTCACAAATGAAGCTTCAAAGGATCCATGATGATAAGCATTTGAATTAACATTATCATCATAATTATGATGATCGTTAACAATTTGAAGATCAAGTAAAAAATAAAGTATTTTACTCCAAATGAACACCATTATCATATGTTTGTGTGTGTGCGCGTGTGTGTGGGTGGGTGTGTTAGTGTGTGTGTTTCATATGTGCGTGTGCGTGTGTGTGTGTGTGACCTTGCTACTGAAAAAAGCATCTGCAATGCATCTCATTTCATACATTCAATTCATTCTCTCACTTTAATACTTTGGCGCAATTCGATTTTTGCACTCTCGCAAACAATACCTCCTGTTCATCCAAGCATGAACACATTCCACCCAAAAATGGTACCCAATGATTCAGGATAAAACACTCTTTCATATGATGTATAATAATTTACTGTTCATAAATTATTTTTTAAATTATTAGTAATTTCCTAGGTGTAAAGTTTTTTTTGACTCACACTGTAGTGCGCGATCAGCGCCGCACTGCATGACGCGACGATTTTAAGTCTACCTATATTCTGACATTTGCGTACAAATACTGAAAATTTTAACTGTGAACTTACGTACAGTTAAAAACTTCAAATTGGTTAATAGAAACGTGATTTCAATTAAGCCATTGAATTCCCAGTCACCTAGAAGCGCGTCGGTAGCTTAGTCGGCCATGATGTGAAATAAAGGTTTTAGCCAACTCGCACTTTACTGGCACGTGACACATGACGTCATAATGTAAACAACACTGTCCAAAAGCTCTCGTATAGTAAATATAGCAGTCTTTAAATTTTAAACAGCGAATGTTTAAACAAAATTACTTTTGTTTCGAGCAACATTATTTACAATTTGTTCAACTGTTGTTTAAGATCACTTTTTAAAGCAGCGTTTTTACTGTGTACTATGCAATATAAACATCTCTTTTTATTTCTATCCCTTTTTCCCTTTACACTTCTTTAGGGGTTCTAGGACAATTACCCCCTGGGCAATCACTCCCCCTCCCCCCGAAAATTACCCACGGAAAACTACCCCACAAGGACAATTACCCCCTGGAATATTACCCCCCGGAGAATCAGCCACTGAGGACAACTACCCCCCAAGGACCATTACCCCCCGGAAAATTACCCCCCGACGACAATTACCCCCCCCCCCCCGAGGACAACTACCCCCCCCCCTCTCCCGGGGACAATTTCCCCCTAGGACAATTACCCCCTAGGACATTTACCCCCCGAGGACAATTACCCCCGAGGACAACTACCCCCGAGGACAATCACCCCCGGTGGACATTTACCCCCCATGGACACTAGTTGTCCTTGGGGGGTAATTTTCCTCGGGGGTAGTTGTCCTCGGGGGGTAATTGTCCCCGGGGGTAGTTTTTCTCGGGGGGTAATTCTTCGGGGGGTAATTTTCCGGGGGGGTAATCGTCCTACGGGGGTAGTTTTCCGGGGGGTGATTGCTCATCGCCTCAGCTATAAGGTTGAACCGATCGGGTCCACGTCCTCAGTTGACCCGTAATTTTGAGGGGTGCTGAAAATGAGGTATTAATTTGCCTTTGTGCAATAATGAAAGGGTAAATACTTTGTATTCCTTTATATTTTTATTCTACATACATACAGTTTTTTCATTTTTATCAAGTTTTTTTTTCATCGGATTTGGTCTTTACCATTTAAAATTTAACTCTATTACATTTCAAAAATGGTTTACTCCATGCGTCTTACCCATTATGCTCTTCAATGTCCATTCTGGTTTTCTGTGGATATATTCCTCTTCCCCCTCCTTCTTCGTTCCTTTTAGAAAAATTCCCAAGACCTTGTTCCACGGCGGGTATGAGCTCATTGTACGTCAGGTTTTCGACGACTTCGGCGGGGCTGATTAAACGTGGTTGGGGTGATGTATGGGCCATCTTGTACGTAACCTGGAATTCAGAATGTAAGATAAACGAATATTGGATGCATATGAATTTGTTATGTGTAGAGGGGGAATTGGAAGAAGAAAAAAGTTCAATGTGATTTAAAATCCTTTATTGGTTTTTGTGTACCATAAATTATAATTAAATAATGATCGTATAATTTCCTTACTTTGATGTAACTGTTTAAAGAAGCCTATGACATTAAGTAGTTAATTGTGATTCATGAGCATTGTCGGTTGTAATGTACATGTACTTGTATCCACTTCCCCTATCTATTTATTTGTTTTAGTCATGTGTTTTATTTTTAATTTTTGCTCATTATGTCTATTGTTTTATTTCTCATTTATTCTTTTGTTCTGGAATCAACTTTGAGAAACATATCAAAGCAATTTGATATCAATTCATATCTCCAGTTTATTTATTTATTTATCTTTATTCAGATACAAAATCAAGGATAACATCATAAATATATATTTATAACAAGCTTCTCGTGTTCAAATGAGATCAAATTATTTATCTGTATTTACTTGAAAGCAGATTGTAGATGCATTTCCTGCGAATCATTAATTATCTTTATCCACTTAGTAGTATTCACATTTGTTGTTTTAGTTTTATTTTCATCAACATATTTGCTTATTATTTTTGTTGCTACATTTTTATTAAATTTATTTACAATAATCACTTTATAAATTGCAAATAAAGCATAATGAAGCAGTCAATTAATATCTGTTGCATTTTCGTTTGCGTCATGAAAACCATTTACAACACAAATGGGTGAGAATTTAAAATTCATACAGAAGGAGTTACATAGAAATATTTCAATAAAGTTCCAAAATAGATAAATCTGTTCGCATTAAATAAATACATATATTAAATTTTCTATATCGATACTGATGTGCGATTGGTCGAAATGCTGTCACATGACCATCGCAACAAGGAAAAGAAGAGTTATATTTTCCAACATGACGTAAATTACGTCATACCTCTGAATATAACGCTGTTATATCCCGAGGTATGACGTAATTTACGTAATACCTCAAGCTCACACTACAAGTTCAATGCACTGTATACACATGCACGTACACAGCATCTTCGCACATATCTACACGCATTAAAGGGAACCAAAACCTTCATACTAAGTTACTTTTATTGTATAGTTTAAAAGATTTGAATAAAATCAGTAAAAATTTGAACAAAATCGGGCAAGGAATAAGGAAGTTAGAGCTTTTTGAAATGACTAGTCACTAGAGGGCGATATTTAATTTGATGACATCATCTGTGGACAACTCTCCATGCCTTTTGTACATCAAATTTCATGTTTTTCCTTCTTTCTTGTGATTGAGATAATCTACTTCCCTGAAAGCAAGGTATGGAATACAAAATGATATTCTACTTTACATGTTATGAAGTCGGATCAAGAACACATATAAATCTGAAGAAAACAAAAGAATTGTGAAATTTTATGCAGCGCGAAATATGAAAGTGCAACAAAGAAAAATTCTCTTCGCTTGGTGAGTAAGAATTGGCCTTAATAATTGAAGAAAAAGATTATCTTTCTACTGAAAAAATCATCAATGTAGATGATAATGTGCTGAAAGCTTACACTACAGTGAACACAAAGGATTTACAATTTTAGAAACAATTATAGCAACTGAACTGAGTAAGTTTCAATCTTCGAATTTATGCAGAGGTTTGTAGATCGAATGGTAAATTATACAGTAAGCGGTCCACTCCGTGATAACACTGCGATATGGATTGCAGAGACATTTCAGAAAAGTGAGTGATTTCCGTCTTGGTATTGTAAATGACCCACAGTTCAAAGAACTTGTTTCACGCCGTTCTCATAAAAATAAAGAAGGAAGGAAAAGGGTATGTTGATCACAAAGATCCCGTTACAAAGGAGGATTTTTTGAAAATCAAGTCATCAACATCAACGGATGTAAATACTCCCCGCGGGCTTCAGAACAAAGTATTCATAGACATTATGATGCATTTCTGCAATCGTGGGAGAGAAAACTTACGCAGTTTTTCCAAAACAGATTTTGTAGTCGTGACTGATTCAACAAATAAGACATGTAGGCCTACCTTGCCAGTGACAAACTGAAAAAAAAATCATCGAGGAGAATCTCTCGATGACTCGCGCAGTCAACAAGGAAGGATGCACGAAAATCATAAGCCCGACTGTCCTGTTGAATCATTTCTTAAATACTTTTCTCATCTTAATCCAGCATGCAGTGACTTTTTTCAGCGTCCAAAGACGAGCCTGGAAACCAATGAGCAAGTGTGATACTGCAATTCTCTCGCCGGCAAGAACACTTTGGGTGAAAAAATGAAGAAAATATCTCTTGAAGCACAGACATCAATAGTCTACACAAAGCACTGCCTACGTGCAAAATCTATTCATGTCCTAGACGCAAGTGGATTCCAAGCCAGACACATAATGTTCTTATCCAGACACAAGTCCGAAAGTAGCATCAAGCACTAGACCTACTCCTATGTCGATGAAGCTAAAAAAGACGCATGAGCAGATGCCTTTCATCAATTAGTGATGAAATAGCTGGCCCATCTACAGCACCATCCACTTCTGCTAGCATTCATCCGACTAGTAATAGTATTACTACTAGTCCAGGACCAGGACCAAGTACTAGTACTAGCACTGCAGCTCTCGTGTCGGTACAACACACAGAAGAAACTGCATTGTCACAAAGCTCACAATCTCAGTCATCACCACAAATAAATGTTGTCTCTAACAAGCTAGCCTTGGACAAGAAGCGGCAGTACAATTTTTATAATTGTAATGTCAACTTTTAAAATTAATCTGATTTTGACTACCTGTACTTAGTCTAGTCCCCAGAACTATTTAGATACTAGACAGACATTATTAGGAATAACTGGATTTTCCAATATTTTTGAGTTACAAGCCAACTTTTACTGCGGAGTTGGAATTTGCGTGTTTAGTTGAGCTTGTTTCTGTTTAGAAAGACTGTACAGTTGGATTTCATCACAGATTTGCGGATTTCTTAACATCTGACACTCCCACTGGAATCAAGAAGGCATTCTACGATTAGACCTGTCTACAGCACCATAATTATGGAAATGATTTCACAACAAATTTGCGGATTTCTTAACATCTGACACTGCCACTGGAATCAAGAAAGCATTCTACAATCAGGCCTAGACTAGATCTATAATAAAAACTAAAAATGGTGAGTCGGCACAATTCTGATATTACTTTTATTTTTTTTCTATTTATCTTATTTTGTATCTGATATAGGGCATCTTAATATAAAAAAATATTGACTTTTTCTTTCGGGAACAATATAATATTTCAATTTCCCTCGGGGTGTTATATTTTTGTCTCGGAATACTATACTTTTCCATAGCGCTACGCGCTTCGGAAAAATATAATGTCTCTCGACAAAAAAATATAACTCCCCTCGAGGATCTCAAATGTTATATTGCCCCTCTAGGCAGTCAATATCTGTATATATATAGTATTATGGTACCAGGTTTGTTACAATACTAACACAATTTTTTTTCTTTGATTCTCCATTTGAATAAATTAAGAGGTGTTGGTAAAATATTATACATATAATTAAAGTTGAATTGTATCAAGTAATTAACACGAACATATTTCAATTTAGGTAACCACAGAGAATCCCATATCATAGGAAAAAAATTATGTATCGTTTTGTTCCCAAAATAAACTGGCCTGGATGGTTTTTTAATCAATTTTACGACTTCCGTATGAGAACAATTCACAGTAATACAGTGTATTGATATTCCAAAACTATTCAAATTCAAATTAGAATATGTCATTGATTTACGTTTGTAATCTTTAAAATCATCAACTGTTTTTCCCATATTTTATCATTTGCCTCCATCTATGCTGTATAACGGTTCGTATTTTGACATATTCACTTTACCATAGTACCATCTACCATCATACTAAATTAGTTTATTTTTCAATTCTTTGACTGTCAAAAATCTATTTCCTTTCACTATAATTATATCCCCTAAAAAAAGATATGATTTTATCAAATTTGTATACAAAAATGCTTTTTCTTTAAATTTGATATCACGATTTAACCAAATCATTTCTTTCGTGACACTTCCATAGGTGGATTGTATAATTTGTACATAATATACTTGCTTTACTAAACCACGTATAAAGTAAATCACAATAGAAATCAGGTATTTTTCCTCTATGAGAAGTCACATTTTTTGGTAAATATTTACAATTTAAAATGATATAATCCTTCCCATTTGTTCAATCCAATACTTTAGAAAAATTGTCAATTTCCCCTTTTTCAAGGAGTTCTTTAAAACTCAGGAAGCTAAACAACTTTTTTTAATTCTTAACGACATACATTGTGTACAAATGCCAACCATATTCATGCCTCCATTTTGAAGAGTATTTATCATGTTTTCCTTTATTCACTTTCGCTCTATTACCCCATTAAAAGATCATAAAATAACATTTCGTACGCTTTTAACCATTCTACAGGGCACGATAAAATTTGAGCTGTATGAATCAATTTCGAAATCACAAGATCTTTTCAAATAAATGCTTTCCCATTTAATGTCATATTCCTCCGTTTCCTAGAATTTAAAAGCTATCGTATTTGAATGAATCTTTCTTGCGACCAATTCATATTCATACTCAAAGATTTATTCTTACTAAAGTATATACCCAGAGATTTTTAAAAAAGTATCACACAAACTTATATTCTTTATTGTCTCTGAGGGAGAAGTTTTACCCAACCATATGGCTTTAGTTTTATTCGTATTTAAATGTATTCCTGGTACCCTTTCAAAGTTTTCAATCACATTCATTACCTTCCTTCTAGATTTAACGTCTTTTACAACAAAATTCATATCGTCAGCCAGTTGACGTATTGTGTTTTCCGATAGTATTATTCTATTATATTACTTAAAACTTCGTTCATCTCTACCTCTAACAATAAAGCAATAACGTACTTCCTTTGTAAATAACTGATATGTCCTTTCTCAAAAAGCCTCATTCAAATTATGAAGAACTAGGTCAGTTATTTCTGACCAAAATTCTTTTAAGAATTCTACGCTTAAACCGTCGAACCCTGGAGCTTTATTAGGTTTCATTTCATACTTGTTATCGCTTCAGTAATCTCTTTCACTAGGGACGTTTAGATATGCACGTCGACATAGTGGACTGCTATATGTGACGTCCTTTTAAAGCACTCTGACTTCTTTTAAGTTACTGCCAGTGCTTTAAAAGAACGTCACACGTAGCAGTCCACTATGTCGACGTGCACATTTAAAAGTCCATATTGTAACGAGCCCTTCGCACCCAGAAGAGTAAAAATCCACCGGTCAGACAGTTCAAAGAAGAAACACAATTTTGCTACCTGGTCCTTCCGGCTGGTAGAAAGTTTCAACCAATCAGGTGCAAGTTGCAAAATGATTGACCAAGCACAAGCCGATAACATTTGATAGGGAGTAGACTTAAAAAATACTCTTACAAATATTAGTAATCCAAAATCTATACCATTACGTCTATGGGGGGAATTATTATAAATATAGCTAGATGGTCAATTCCAATTCAGAAGCTGTTGCAATTGGAAAAATAAACTATTTGTTTGAGTAATACGCGAAGTATTACGAGTTGTTCGTTATAATACTAAATTCATACATTTTATACCGGTCATGGTGGCTCAGTGGTAGAGCGTCCGCCTCATGAACGGGAGGTCGTGGGTTTGAACCCCGGCCGAGTCATACCAAAGCCTTATAACTAGGCTATAATAACAATGGGATCTTCTGCCTTCTAGCTAGGCGCTCGGCATATTAGATTGGAGAAGGGTAGTTTATGCAGGGCCCGCTGGAAGAGCAGTTTTATAACTGAAGTGGCTACCCTGGGTAAATGAAACGTTATTATTATTATTATTATTCAGCTATCGGTGAATACATCGTAGGTTTTGTAAAGGACAACTTAATAGTCCTGGAGAGTGTTTCACAAAGACTAAGTTATGCATTATGATTGAGTTATGATACATGTAGACAGGTCTGCATGTAGAAAGTATTTTTATGTGCTCAAAATATGTTGGGTAGAATATTATCGCTTTAATTAATGAAGTGTGTACTGTGTGTTTGTGGTAACATCACAAAGGTGATTCCGAAAGTGGTACTTGTGAAAGTATTTATTTATTTATTTATTTATTTATTTCTGATCTTTTGACAGGGTAGCCCATTCACCAGCAAGTAGTGGTCTTCCATGGGGCCCTGAATGAACATATTTACATCGTTTATAACATTTATACAGAACAGTTACAAAAATAATACTCGTTTGCAAAATTAACATATATCATTAACCTAGTAAGCAGTAATGTCAATAGGAAAATATTAATTAAGTCGCAATTATGTGAATAAGACATGTAAATATTACAGAACATGCACGTAGTGTATGTACGGCTGAGCCATTCACAAATTACAACTTTGTTTAAACAATCTCTTAAATGAATTGACAGAGGAAGCCGTTCTCAACGAATTATCTAGCTTATTCCATTCAAATATGGAAGAAACAATTGGGCTACACTTATAACAATCAGTGTGAAATCTAGGCACACGTAAACATCCACTGTCTATTTGCCTTGTATGATGCTCATGTACATCATTAGGATTGATTAAGCCTACCTGAAGGTAAGAGGGTGCTAAGTTATGAACGCATTTATATATCATCATAACGCGACTTAACTCAAACCGCTTGTCTAGTGTCATCCATTTAAGACTTGTAAACAAATCAGCCGACGGTGTGTCATATGTCTTGTTCAATATTATTCTTGCGGCCCTCTTTTGAATTTTTTGCAGCTTAGTTGTATGAGAATGAAATCGGTTCGACCATACAACAGAGCAGTAATCTAATCGTGGCAACACTAGACTGTTATAAAGTAACTTTAAGGATTTTTGAGGCAAAATACTCTTTGCTCTCTTTATCATGCTAATGTTTTTCTGGGTAAGTTTAAACTGATTGTTTTTTTGGAGAAAAAACTTTATTAATTATGAATACTATAGGTACATCATGCATTAAGAAATATCGTCATGAATATAAAGTAAATATACTGTAAGCAGCTGGTTAAAAGTTTTGCAGATGCTTACCTAAAATGTTTATTGGTATATTCCCATTCTTACTTGGCTCAGTTTTGACTTTAGCTGGAGATTTAACAATAGAGAGAAAGAAGTTAAAGGTAATACAAAGTTTTGGGAAATTTCGAAAATTGGGTGGATAGTGATTCTTTACAATTTTGATATATTTGGATGCCCATGTGGATGTATTATAAGCACTAGAAAACATAGGCCCTAAAACACTTCTACTTTTGAGAAAAATGGAATATAACAATTTACCGGTGCTCCCGGTAAATTTTGATATATTTCAAATAGCGCCTACGACCGTACAATGGTAGCTGCGACCATGAAAATCTCAGAATATTTAGTTGTGACATATAATTTCCAAACGGGGATAGCTAATCGGTCGATTTTAGTCAAGAAACATTGTTTCATAGCTTAATTAACATCATGACCTTGAGAGGGAGCTATACAACATAAATAGTGTATTGCATACAATGTCATAACTTTAGACTCGATTTCAACCGCAACAACGATCACTAAATAATGTAGGATCGCATATGCTTCCAATATGTTCATTTGAACCAAATTCATGACCCAATACCAAAACTCTGTATTACCTTTAAAGAATGCCGACCATTCAAAATTTAATTCACGTATAAGCTGCTATTTTTACCTTTGCGATGTAAATTCTCACAGAAAGCTGACCACGTACACACTCTTTCGAAAATTATAAACGTTGACCGAAGAAGACAATCCATCAATTTCTAACCGTAATTCGTGCAATCAAAATGGCGTCTGATTGTCTACCGTCGAACTTCAAACTAATGTACCTTTTGCCTTTGGTAGGCTTATACATTTACAAATTCAATAGCATCTGACATGCATGCATGCACACATTGCAGTAGAATTTATCGCTTTTATCCCTCACTACCGTCGAACTTCAAACTACTGTGCCCTTTGCCTTTTGCCCATTGCATTTTTACAAAAAGAGAAGAAAAAAAATATGACAAGAATAATAGGCACCTTATGCGTTTGGTAAAGTATGCATTTACAAATTCAATAGCATCTGACATGCATGCATGCACACATTGCAGAAGAGCAGTATAGCCAGTAGACAAGATTCTTGTCGAATTTATCGCTTTTATCCCTGCCTAGCGGCCGGACACAGATGACCCGATACAGCAACATATATACATGCGTATCTTTCTCGCTCCATCGACGAGATCACTTCACCCCCCCCCCCCTCTCTCTCTCTATCTCTTACTCTCACCCCTCTTCTCGCATGCTCTTACCCCTCTCTCTCCTCTTTTTCGTCCCCTGTTTCTTTCGTTTCATTTTCTTTCTTTTTTTGTTTTCTTTGTTTTCTTTGTTTTGTTTTATTTTCCTTTTTTTTCTTCCTCTCCTTTCTTTTTTTCTCTTTCTTTCTTCAATTCTCCTTTCTTTCTTTCCTTTCCTTTATTTTCTCTTTTTCTTTCCCTCTCTTTTTTCCCTCCCCCTTTTCTCATTTTCCCGACGGCAGCGCAATTTTACTGACAATATCCTGTAAGTTGGGTGGCTCTCATCCCCCCTACCCCCCCCCCCCCCACCTCTAGCGACGCCCCTGAGTATAGCAAGCAAAAAGAGAAGAAAAAATTGACACGATTGATAGGCACCAGTGCACTTCATATATACCAGTCTGCCTGTCATAATGCTGTGCGTTCTGTAGTTCTATCCCGTATTGATTATTGTAATGGGCTTCTCTCTCCCATTCCCTCGACTAAATTGGACCGTGTGCAACGGCTACAAAATTAGGCAGCCCGAGTGCTATTTCAGATTTCTAGGGACCATCCATCTCCGCCCGACATTCTTGAGATCATTCACTGGCTTCTAGCTTTGAAACAAAGAATAATTGTTAAATTACTCTTGTTTGTCTTCATAATACTCAATAATCAAGCTCCATAATATTTAGGTACCTGTTTGAATTTTATATACACCTGCCAGGGCATTAGGGTCAGCCAGTGGTCCTCCGTCTCACATAGTATTCAGTTACCAGCACATTAGCCGGTGATAGGACATTTACTGTATCTGCTTCAAAATACTGGAATGATCTACCATTTAGAATTAGGCAGTCTCCATTACCTTAAAAAAAGGCCTGTTTGTAGTTGCAAGATTGTTTTTCTTATTTAATGTATTTATGTAATTTTCATTTTCATTTACTGTAAGCGCTTTGGGCCTTATGGGAAAAGCGCGGTATAGGTAATAATGAGAAGAGGCTTTCATTGGCACCCTGGTTCATAACACATCTAATAAATGACAAGGTAGAACATTTGATATAAGCTACTGAAATTATTGCATTTGATTGGCTATGAACAAATTTGTGCCAACTGTTTGACACTTGTTATTGATAACAAGTTTATCGAAAACTGGGCTCAAAGCACTGTTTTAGCATTAGATCATTAGACCATCTAACTCACTGACAAAAATATTTTCAATCTGACCATAGCCGTCGGGTTAAGCCCCCAGAGCGCCTAAAAAAAGAAACCCACAATTTCCGTCGGGATGAGGTGTCAGACGACCCCTAAATATTGGGGTAAAATGATCCTAATAGGCCCCATGTACCAAATTTTTTCAGAGGAAAGAGTTGTGGTTGTGCATTACAAACATGTATAAACTGACAAAATTGTATATCGGGAAGGAGGTATAAAACTACACTGAAGACAAAAACCAAAGTGCCTTTAAAACAATCTTTGCTGCCCAAACATGGTCTGCATGTATATTTACATTCTGACCTTAATAACCCAATTTAATTCAAATCAGTTTGAGTTTACACAGTGCAATCTTGTGTATTGTGATTTTGTTTTAGGTGCAATTTGTAGTCATTTCATTACAAAAAAATATTGCTTTCTCAACAATAGCACAAAATTGAGAAGATAATATAAACACTACCATGTAATGCGGTGGTCACATCCCGCCGTACTTGCAAGTGCGTGCTGTCTACGTGCAAACACGTGGGCGAAATTTGGGTATCCGTACGTGAGGAGTACCGCCTCCGTACGGATTTGGGAGCACGCAGACTCACCGTAGCACTTTTAGTGCACGAGGAACTTTCGCTGCGTTCGGGCTGCGTTTGGGCTACCGATTCACCCCAGTGCGTGTGACGTGCGTGCCCGGTACTGCCAACGAGCGCACAACGCACTGACTCCGTGCGTCTTTTAAAGGCGCACGTGATAAGTGCGTGGTCCGTGCTTACTCGCCACTTCCTAAGTTAAGCTATCCAATGAGCACGCAGAACTCATGTGAACCGTACCGAGTAAGCACTTACAACGCACGTTGTTCGCACTGATTAATGCAGTATATAGTCTCTTCGGTGAAATGGGCGGCATCTTGAGGCAGCAACAGCTGGGACTTCTGGAGAACATCGGAATGTCGTCCTATATAAACACCGAGTTCATCGCACGTGCATGCACTTACAACATGCGAGTGAGTAAGGACACCGTACGTGAGCAGCACTTGTAAGTACGGCCTCCGTACGATAACGTGGCAACCGCACGGAGACCGTACATTGTAAGCACGTTGTAAGCACGTACAACGCACTTACCACGTGCGCAACGTACGATGCACGCAACCGTTCACGGCCAGGCTTGGCGTGCGGGCCACGTACTTACACAGTGCGTGTGACACGCGTTGCCTGTACTCCCTCCCTGCCTTTGCCACTCCCTCCCTACGTTTTCAGAAAAACGTGGCGGCCGTGGCCTCCCCAAAAACCGTACGGACTGTTAAAGACATGTAAGAAAATAATTAAAAACATAAAAACATATTGAATGTATTTTGTGATGGGTACTTTTATTTAGAAAGAAAACTGACACATGAGAGAGATAAACAACGTGGATTGGAGAAACAGTCCAAATCATAAACAAGAGTTCTTTGAAAATAATATCGCTAGTGACATTCGTTTGTCTCGCAATGTATGGTCAACAAGGGATCTAAAAGATCACGACGTTTCGTGCGCCATGTTGACCATACATTATATTCATAATATAATATATGCAATATTTTTCCCGTAACATGAGAGTAATTTTAATAGTTTCATACTATTAATTAAATGTAATGTTTACTGTTATTGTATAATTGTTTTAAATGGGGGCACGCTACAAGAGTCCTATCTCGCACCCCGGGGCAACGTGTCTGACACGGCCGGGTGTAGCAACTACTCTGAAGATCAAGATTACATTAATCTTGATCTAAGGAGACACGAACGAACGAACCATACATTACGAGATAAATGAATGTCACTAGCGATATTATTTTCTATACTACATCCGCAATGAGTAATATATTTAGCAAGAGTTCTTTGTTACGATAAAATAATCACATCTGAATCAATCGCATGAAGAAAAACTGTTACATGTATATGTGATAATCTTTTATTAGAAAGCTAGCATACGAAAGAAGAAAAATTCCCGACCATGAACAAATGAAAGCAAGTAATTAATTATATTTCCTTGTGTAATAATACTTGGGCGAATTCAAGCAACGTTGATACTTTTTTTAAAGAAATGAAAGTCATGCGTTTAGGCACTAATTCTTTATACCGCCACCACTCCGATCCTTTGTTTGCCAAATATACTCTACCAGCTGATAAGATAAGATATTCTACAAAATAGTTTTCATATTCTGCTTACAAAGTTGTACTGTCTTTCTACATGTACTTCCATTAGATGTTTAAGTTAGTGAATCCCTTTTGCAGCCAACATCGGATTTGTAAAACTGTGCAGGAGTTATAAATATGTCATGTATGTCCCATATGTGAAATTTAAACGTTATCGATGTCCTAGTACGCAAATTATGCACGGAAACCCAGTTACTTTCGAGTGACTATTGAGTGACTTTTTTTGTGTGTGGATAATACAATACATCAAATGAGCTTCATTTTCTACGCAAATTTTCGAAACGGTCGATATAATTCCATATTAAAGGCAATTACCAGTTCCAATCTTTTCACGGAGTTTTTAGTTGGTATTATCTCTTGTTTACCATATGATTCACACAAGTTTATACTTTCAGTCTGCAAAAGGGACACACCATCTTTAAATATGAATAAAAATATCATTACTTTCCTACAAGACAAAGTAAAATAAAACTGTACGCTGAACCAGTGATGTAAATAAAGTACTTTCGTTTTACATCTTGGAAATATTATCATATTAGATTAAACAATAATATATACATATTATAATATAATGAAAGAAAATGCTGAGATATATTATCAATAATAAAAATAATAATAATGATGATGATAATAATGATAATGATTGTAATGATAACGATAATAATCTTAATGATAATAATAATAACAAAAATAATAATAATACAAATATTAATAGTCAAATTTATATAACACTTATTACAGCACGTACATGCTGTTATGTATGTACTTTATCTTCATTATGCATTTGTACATTTTTTATTATATTCATTTTCTATATTATCAGATTAAACAATTGAAATCAAATACTAATATACACAAATCGGACGATAAGAAAAGGCCATGCTATAACTATCAAACGGGTATTAATATATTTCATGTAGCACTATGTACATTACATTTAAAGCTGTATAATTTTGTCTTTATTTTAGAGACAACATTTTACTCTACAACAAATAATAGATTTGGCTGAACATGTGACACACCATAACAAAACCTTCATTTGTAAAAAGTAGATATTTTTCAATGACAAATTGTCATTAATCTGCCTATATTAACTAAGCAACTAAGCAAAGAATTGCCGAGGAGGCAGGGTATTAAACAAACAAACCAACAATGTTAATAAAAAATATTCGTCTACGTGATTTTACTCCGACTTATACAATTACATTTTCATCTACAATGAAGCTTACATATTGAATGAAAACACTTAAATATCTTTGATACAATGACATAATGTGTATATGTTCAAAAAAAATATTGAAGAACATGTGAACTCATATGAGGAAAAGCGTTATGAGACAATAAAAATTTCCTAAATCTAAGCAATTATTACGGATACGCTACAAAAGACCAAATACCTTACACTGCAAAGCGATATAGTGATAACTATTTTACAATACAGAGATATATATATTTGTATGCATGAAAAAATATCAAAAATCTTGAAATAAAAAAACATAGAGTCTAGATTAAATTCATACTTTACCACAAGGAATATAAGATTCTAATATTTCTGATAATAATTGTATACCCAATTGATACACTACTACAGCATATCGGACCAAATTAACCAAGAATGAAGAAGAAAAAAACATAATCATGGTAAATTTGTAAAACTTCCATTCTTATATCTACATTAAAATTCATACATGCAATGATAACTAATGAGTGTTTCAATACATTATGTAATGTTATCGATTTTAGAGACAGCGTTAGACTCTACAGCATATAATAGTTTGGGCTAAACATGTGACACCATCCGTTACAAAACCTTCATTTGGAACGGGTGGGAGTTTCCGGCTGTCTCTTTGATGATGGAGTGGATCTTTGTCAATTGTTCTGCCTATATTAACCAAGCAACTAAGCAATTAATCTACAATGCAATTTACACATTGAATAATCATTATTGTCTATTTTTACGAATCAACATTCTCTTCAAACATTTTTCTTCACTTTATTGGGATTTTATTAGGTTAGGTAAATGATAAAATACATGTAGTATTTTTCCACCAAAGATATGAACAAAATCAAATGTAAAGATTGTTTTATGATTAGTTTAGAGGCTGAATAGCTTTTTGAATACTAAAATATTGTCTCCATCGCAAGCAATTATTTTTCCTGATGACATCATCATCACTCGAGATAGAGAAAGGTGACTCCTCATGTAAAATCCCTTCACCGCTCTTGTTGACATAGGGAATGATGCTACTCTTCTCTTCTTCATATCACCCTCACTCATCACCTGATCAATCACACACGTCTTGCTTTCACGATCTGATGTCACGACGTAGAGATCATCTGTCTTAGGATCAACGCATATATTTAGGATGACATCATTGTGGGGGATTTCCCTTTGAGCACCCTCTCTGTCAATGATGAGCGCTCTGCCATCTGGTGGTGAGGGCCGAGCGATGATGTGACCTGATGATAGCATATCAGACAACCATATTTTCTCTTTACAGTTGATGGTGTCCATAATCTTACCATCAGCTGGGTTGATGACGTATATCTTAGACTGATCCACCTCAGCAGCGATGATCATCCCATCCTTGTCAGCTGCAACATTCACCCATGTGATATCACCCGCCGTTTTTCTTGGTATTTTGACGTCATTGATGTGCTTCCACTGTCTGTCATACACACTGGTCATGATGCATCCAGTCAAACGGTCCCCTGTCCTACCTTGGTGTGCTTTACCGCATACTACCTTTTCATCATTCAGGACTGCACAGGACCGAACATACAGGCGCGTACGCAGGGGGGGGGGGGGGGGGGTTTGGGGGGTTAAACCCCCCCCCCCTTTGGTAATTTTTTGTGTGTAAACCCCCCCAAAATCCCCCTAAAACCCCCCCCCCCCTTTTGGATTTTTTTTAATTTTTTAATTTTTTTTTATTATTTATTTAAAAAAAAAAAAAAAAAATTATTCCCATGGCCGACCTAAAAAAGGTGACCTTACCCCCCCCCCCCCAACGGATAAAAATGTCAAATTTCCAAATTCCGAGACCAAAAAAAAAAAAAAAAGTGTCCTCTTACCCCCCCCCCCCCCCCCCCCCCCCCCCCCCCCCCCCCCCCCCCCCCTCGATGTAAGTATCAAGAAACCCATAAATATCATCCGGGTTTTTTTCTTTCTTGTCTTCTTCTCTTTCTTCTAGATCTATGATGGGGGGTTGGGTGTGCGGACACTCAACAAATATACAAATTTCTATTTTGCCTTCGGATTTAACGAAAAATACTCATCAAATAGCACCTACCCATCATGATTATTTTTCCTTTCTAATATCGTCCAACATAAATCTTTAAAAGATTTATGAAATATTGTTTTATAAACTTTTTCAAATTGCCGGACACACGTCTGGGTATAGAAGTAGTAGACCTAGTAGTGATACTCATCTGCATTGTATTAATCTTCATTTGTTTCGTGAGAGCGGATATAGTGGCGCTGGTGGTGGTGCTGACACATAGATATGGTAGTCTCGGTAGATATGTTTCGTGGTTGTTCGTTTTCTTCATAGCGATCACCTCCTGTTAAATCTCCATCTTTTCTCCTCCTGGTTCCTTTTTTTTCTCAGTCAGATTTGTCACATTTTTTGTCTATCATTTCACTTTATCAATATTCTTTTCACTTTTAAAATTGACACTTCTTTCTCTTCCACAACTACAGTGCGTCCCAGAAAAAACGAAACCGAGATTTATCGATGTTTAAGGAATAACAAAGTTCTGTTTGTTTAAATTGATGCTTGCATTTCCATAATTTGATTTTAAAAGTTCGTTTTCACTGGCCGCCTGTCGAAGCAACAACCGGAACTGACAAAAGACTGAAAATCAGCCATGCAAGAAGTATTTCGTCTATTCAGAGTATCTGTTTTGATAGAATCCATGTTGTATGTATGGTACGTCGGGTAAACCTCGAGCAGACATACGCAGGCGCGTACGCAGGGGGGGGGGTTTGGGGGGTTAAACCCCCCCCCTTTGGTAATTTTTTGTGTGTAAACCCCCCCAAAATCCCCCTAAAACCCCCCCCCCCCCCTTTTGGATTTTTTTTAATTTTTTAATTTTTTTTTATTATTTATTTAAAAAAAAAAAAAAAAATTATTCCCATGGCCGACCTAAAAAAGGTGACCTTACCCCCCCCCCCCAACGGATAAAAATGTCAAATTTCCAAATTCCGAGACCAAAAAAAAAAAAAAAAGTGTCCTCTTACCCCCCCCCCCCCCCCCCCCCCCCCCCCCCCCCCCCCCCCCCCGCTTATTCAGCGGCTGGCTGAGTCGTTGCGAAATTTTCGGACCGATTTATAAATGTTAAAACCCCCCCCTTGACAAAATCCTGCGTACGCGCCTGCGAACATATGATGTATCAGTACCGTTTATAACTCTCTGAGTATGTTTAGTGTTCAAATCTAGCACGTATGTATGCAAACTACCTAATAGTCTATCTCTGATAATCACATTGCATTCATCCAAGCATCCTACAATGAGGGGGTATGTGATTTTATCTCTGACATTGATTGTATCAACGAGCTTCCACTCCCCATCATACCCATCAATCCTCCCATCATACATCATCTCCCTCCCAGCACCCTTCACAAACCTCACACCTGATACAACACGATTGATTTCTTTCACCTCACCCTCATTCAGTGGCTTTTTTAGTTTATCACTAACAGCTGATGTGTTTACACGATGCCCGTCTTTAACAATAATTTGATCGTCTTCGAGTACTGAGTCAAGTGTCTCTTTCGCTTTCTCTGTAGCTTTTGTGTCATCTGTCCATGATTTCTCCACCTCGTCAATCTTTCTCTTGATCTCTTCAGCGATGTTCTGAATGTCAGCATGGAGAGAGCATTGTTGATTATTTATTGGTTGTTGTCTATTCTCCGCATTTGTGTTGTTCTCTTCATGTCGCTTCTCGCTCTCCTCATTGTTGTTTCGAATTTCATCCTGCATCTTTTGAATCTCTTCTTGAATTTGTTGGTTTTTCCCATCAATTTCCTGGTCGATTTTAGCAGTATCCTCCTGTTCCCTGACTTTGTTGCTTGCTATCGCCTTTTCGATTACGGAATCAACCTCAGCTTTGATACTTTGCAGATGTTCGTCGGTGGATTGTCTACACTGACCTATGTGCTTTCCATGGACTCGATATAACTCCAATCTCTCCATCGCCTTTTTCTTCAGAATGTTGAGCTTTGCTTTATTTTCCATGATTGCGTCCTCTATATCCTGTCGCACGCAAGGCTTTTCATTGTGATCTATCACAGCGCATGTAACACATAATCCTATACAATGTGTTTTGCAGTACATATCAATATGTTTACCATGTTTCTCACAATACATATCAGGCACACTCTTTCTTGCTATTCCTAAGCATTCCTTTTTGGAGGAGCAGTCATGGCAGAGCTTCTTCTTCTCCTTCACATAGAAAGTCAGATCTGTATCCGCCTCGCAGTCGTCTCCTTCACAGACGCCCTCTACAGAGCTGAATTCAGAAACCATGCTGATCAGACCTATAATGAAGATGACAGTCATGCACACAGAGAAGGGGAGACAGGAAGACAGGAGAGGAGAATAAGCAGACAAAACAAGAAAAAAAGGAATGGGAGAAGAGAGGGGGAAATTAACAAACAAAAAGTAGTTGAGAGACAGAAGAAAGAAAAAAAGAGAGAAAGGAGAAGAAAGAGAAAAACAGCGATGGGCAGGGGCGGATCTAGCTTTTTGCTAAGGGGGGGGTTTGACCAAAATAATGACGATGCGGAGCATCGTTCACGAGCCGCGAAGCGGCGAGCCGATTTTTTGGGGGGTGTTTATTTGAACCCCGTAAGTGATGTTTTCCTGGCATCTATTAACACAATGGAGACCATAAAAAGCAGTGCATGATAACGTCTTCTTAAATCAAGTAACAGTTTAATACACAGTTATATCCAGAGTTATCATGTGTTTGGTTAAGTTACCAGATGAGTTGAATATCTTCTCACAATATTTGCACTTGAAAGGGTTTCTCTTCAGCGTGCGTTCTTTTTTCTTTCTTTTTTTTTTTTTTTTTTTTTTTTTTTTTTTTTTGGAGGGGGGGGGGGGCGCCCAAGGGGGGGGGGGGGTTTAAACCCCCTAAACTCCCCCCCGTAGATCCGCGCCTGATGGGAGACCGAATAAATTGAAAGGGAAGACAAAAACGGTATTTTGATAAATATAATAATCGCGCCTTATCGACGTTTATCGTCTTCATCATTGATTGAAAGAGACATAATTAGATAGAGAGAACGAAAGATAAAAGAGAGAGAGAGAGAAAAGGTGGAGGATCTGTCGCTTATAGCGTTGGAATATTTGTTTTTATTATTTTGACAATGATTTATTCCTAATAGATCTACAGTGTGTCTCTAAAAAAGTAAACCCAACTTCAACGGCAAATTTTCAGAAAACTATAAAATATTTACACATTATTTTTTCATGGTTAGATAGTCCAATAAGTCCTCTGTCCAATTATATCACTTAGGTTATCTGACGCTCATGCATGACTGAGCATGATTCAACTTAGTGAACTGGTGTCAAATCATCACTGTGGCAAGTTATTTCTTGCTATTGTCATGCATTCAGGGCGTATTTGAAGTTAAATTTTTGTCACATGTTAGGCCTATGATTACATAACAACTTCAGCAAAGGTTGTTCCTAACACAGGCACACTTCACATGCTTTCCAAACATGGTACAGTTGACAATTGAGCAGAGAGTATTCCTGGTAACTCGATACCAGGAAACAAGAAGTTTCGTGGAAGTTCAAGATGCTTTTCGGGTGCAGTTCCCCGAGAGGCAGCCTCCAACAAAAAGAGCCACCTGGTACAATGTGAGAAAGTATGCTGATCACGGAACCAGTTTGAACAGGAATAAAGGACACTCTGGCCACAGACGAACTGGGAGGTCTGCTGAAAACATCCAAGTGGTAAGAGAGGCCATCCAAGCCAACCCACGCATAAGCACCAGGAGAAATGATACTGGAATACCACGCGCAACTTTTAACAGAATAGCAAGACTGGATTTGCATCTCCATCCATATCATGTTCATGTTCAGCACCAACTTCTACCAGCTGATTTTCCCAGACGACTTCAATTTTCACAATGGTTTGTGAACCGGTGCAACCGAGATCGACAGTTCCTCCAGTTTTTTACCATCGGGGATGAAGCAACGTTTTCCATGGATGGAATGGTAAACACCCACAATGAGCACGAGTATGCTGAACTCCATCATCCACCGGGATATGCTTTTAATAAGAACATGAGCAGGGAGAAAGTGAGTGTCTGGATTGGTCTTTGTGGCAATGGTTCATTGGTGGGACCTTACTTTTTTGAAGGCAACATCAATGGCAGGGCGTACCTTGACATGCTGAACAATTTTATTGTGCCTGAGATGGAACAGATCTTCCCCCGACAACGACGTGGAGCATTCCGCAGGGCCTGGTGGGCTCAGGATGGGGCCCCAGCCCACAGACTTATTGCTGTGAGGAATCGTTTGACTGAACTCTTTGGCAATCGCATCATTGCTCTTCATTTCCCAGTTGAGTGGCCTGCACGTTCACCAGATCTGACACCATGCGATTTCTTTCTTTGGGGGTATCTTAAAGGAAAAGTGTTCCAAACCCCACCGGCCACAATTCAGGAGCTGAGGCAACAGATAACAGGTGAAGTGAACCGATTACGACAAGATCAGGGAATGATCAGGCGTGCTGTCAGGGACATGAGGAGGCGTTGCGAGCTTTGCATGGAAAGGAATGGCGGTCATGTCGAGGGTACACATCCCTAAGCTATGCTTGTAAGAAATCAGACATTTCCTATGTCATTTGATTGATGAACCCATTCACTAAGTTGAATCATGCTCAGTCATGCATGAGAGTTACATAACCTACGTGGTATCATTGGACAGAGGACTTATTGGACTAATTAACCATAAAAAATAATGTGTAAATATTTTATAGTTTTCTGAAAATTTGCCGTTGAAGTTGGGTTTAGTTTTTTTAGAGACACACTGTATATTAGATAAAAGTATACATTCTCAGATTTTAATGAATAATGATTTGTGATTTGCCAGTGTTTGTTTTGCGTGACTGCTAAAGCATGTGTATGCTAATATGCTCATCAACTAGGGGACCTACGCCCTTAAGATATTAATGACAGTAATGAGGATTAATGCCCCCACAAAAGGGCACTAATATAGCACATCGACACGGTTTTGATCGTGGGGCCTCACAGTTACGAGGCCATCGTTTTGCCACTGAACCATGACTGTACGCAGCGGGGGCTAGGGTAGGGGGCAGTTCCCACAACAACAACAAAGGAAATGCAATAAATTATCAATAATTCATTGCATTTTACCCCGGTCCCGAACATAAACAAATTCTCTGTACGGCCATACATTATGGCTCAAGGCATGGGAACACAGAAGATTTTTTTCTGTTGGGGACCGGGGGAAATTCAATAAATTATTGATAATTTATTGCATTTAAAAAAAAAAAAAATGCCCCCTACCCTAGCCCCCGCTTTTTATGCAGCCTGTTACCCGGGACAACGGGCATCTTTTCAAAAACTATTGACCGGGAGGCGGACATGGCTTCAATCACAACTCAAATTTCGACCAATGAGATGACTAGATTTATTCAACATACTAAAAAGAGGTATATAGTAATTTCTTTTGAACCCTCAATAAAAGAAAACAATACATACACTGCTTCATTCGGCCTAATTCGTATCAGAAGGTTTGATAACGTTCCTACATTTCTTCTGTTTGCCTTCAACACTTGCCCTCAATAATACACACCGTACTACACATAGGCTAAAGTCTAGCAATATACATTCGTTTCTCCTCTCACATTTTTATTCTACTTCCGTGTTTAAAATTCCACCTTATTCATATTCCATCAAAGCTTCGCACAATATATTTTACCCAGTATTCACGTATAAGCTGCTTTTTTTACCTGTGTGATGAAAATTACCAGAGAAAGCTGACCACGTGAAACTTTTCCGATAATTAAAACGTTGTCCGAAGAAGAACAAGTGCGTCAGATGCAATGAAAATGGCGTCTGGTCCAATTTGAAACTACTGCGCATTTTGGCATTCAAGCATTGGGTATGCATTCATAATTTCAATGGCAACTTACAATGCTGAAGTTTAGCAAGCAAGACTTAAGGAGTAAAAATGTCAATTGATAGGCACCAGTGTACTACATGAATAACATGATATGAATGTGAATAACAGCAGACTTACATCGGGACCCTGGTTAGAATAGCTGATATAAGCTCCTGAAATCCTTGCATTAATTGTGATTGACTGTGAACAAATTTGTTCCAACAGTTTGGCACTTCTTATTGATAACAATTTTTTTTTTCTGTCTCTTTTATAACATTGCTGTGTAATGTTAACATTGTTTTTTTGTTTTGTTATATTGCTTTTGTATTTTGATGTTTTTATTATGATGTAAATTTACGATAACTTTTTAAACCAGACAATATCAGTCTTGGGCTGCATGTTATGGTATTGTTTCCTAATAAACCAAGTCAATTCAATTAGCATTAGTTAATTAGACCATCTATTCTTTGACAAACATGTTTTCAGTCCGACAGAAGCCGTCGGGTTCAGCCCCAGAGCCCCCCAAAATAGATCCCAAAGTCGACTCGATTTTACCTCTATTTAGCCCATGAGCAAAAATTTGTCAGTAGGAAGTTGTGTGACTGGACATTACAAAACACATTAAACTGACAACAATTGGGGATGAGGTGGGGATGAGGTGTCAGACGGCCCCTAAGAATAGGGGTAAAAACTGTATGGCCCGAATTCACAAAGCAAGGTTTGAGCTCAGACCGGGTTTGAGCTCAAACCTCCTTTTGTTTCGCCAAACCTCCTTTTGTTATTTACAAACCAGGTTTGTAAATAACAAAAGGAGGTTTGGGGAAACAAAAGGAGGTTTGACCTCAAACCTTGGTCTGAGCTCAAACCTTGCTTTGTGAATTCGGGCCAAAATGTCTATGCCTACATCACGGGCTCCATAGACAAATACAGTTGTAGTATAAAGGCGGTGTCAGACAGAAAAATCCCGACTCATCTTTCATAAATTAGATTTTAGAAATCCAGATAATTCAGTTAAGTCGGTGACAGACAGGCTACGAATGAACCGGATAACTATTATCTAGATTATTGATCTAGTTTGCATGCGCCGTTTAGGTAGATAAGCATTGTGACGTCACACGTTCAATCACAAGTAATGCGTAATTAACGCAGTCAGACCGCAGCCGGTGCGAAAACCCTCTATTTTATTCAGCACGTATGCAAGAATTTACGTGTCTTGCATACGTAATGAGTAGTGCAAACGGTCTTTCCGATCGGCAGTTTTTGCCTTAATAATTGTTTATTTCTCATGAAATTGGCCTTTTTTTACAGATTAAGACGTTGCACTTTCTGTATACTTATATAACAATCATGTTAAATATATTTTGGGAACAGATATTTCGCCTAGAAAATGTTTTTTTTTAACGATAAATCTATCTTAAGAGTAGGGCTGATTTTCACATATAAATCATTCTTGCGTCACAAAGATGTTATAATCAGCATAAAGCATAGATATTTTTCTTTACAATGATATCAAAATTATTATATTTTACGCTGTACCAAAGTCAGGAACCAAGAAAAAGCACGCGAATGTTTATGAATAATTAAAAGAAGTAGTCAATTTTGCCGATGTGATAATAGAGAGATCT
The DNA here is from genome assembly GCA_035222895.1 of Strongylocentrotus droebachiensis. Taxonomy (NCBI): domain Eukaryota; kingdom Metazoa; phylum Echinodermata; class Echinoidea; order Camarodonta; family Strongylocentrotidae; genus Strongylocentrotus; species Strongylocentrotus droebachiensis. The sequence goes on along the minus strand of JAVYIG010001532.1, from coordinate 61,507 downwards.
GATTGGTCAAATACGTCAACTACGTCACATTTGTTCCGCTTTGGTTTATTAACATTCTGAATACCGAATTTTAGTAAGCATACCACGTGCGCCTGTAATGCACGTGCGCGCAAGCGGTCATGACAACAGTCTAAGGACCCTGGATAAATTACAATCACCAGCCTTCCTGGGAATCTTTTTCTACATTATTTCTTTTTTAATCATTTTTCTTATTTTTTTCGGCCAGTCGGTGGCGCGGCGGAGCTCCCTGGAGTTGAATAATCAGTTATGCATTGCCATTGCTCAGACGGCGAGCGTGCACGAGTATGAAATCACACAATTTCGCGCCATCATAGAAAGAACAAATTGGTAATTTCCGGGTTTTTAGGGTCTTAATTACTATGATTATAAAGAGAACAAGATTTTGCGTCAATTAGGTTTTGAAATTGTTTTGATCAGTGACTTTTCATCTTTCCAACGAATTTCAAAGTAAACAAATTAATTATGTACCAAAGTCAGGAACCGAAAGCGAAATTTCGGGTACAAAATAGCTGTTGAAATGTTACAAAAATAACGACAATAAAAGTGGTGAAAAAGGATTGTTTCAAAATTGTGAAATATGGCAAGTTTCATATCAAACTGAAGCTGAGAATCTCGAGAGTAATTACCGTTGCGTGCTGCCCTGTTGACAGAAGTTATCGACCACAAAAGCAGCTGCATGTACACCCTTACAAATCTCACGGAAAATCTCGTGAATTTCAGCACACGTGAATGTACGAGATAACCCAAGAGACGCTGAATAAAAATCAGCGTATAGCCTCATTATCGCGCACGCTGCGGTCTGACTGTATCGCGTCTCATTAAATAATGCTTCGTTTTCATTAATTTAAGTATGTGCAAAAAACATGTTATGAGTTCAATATTAACTTTATGTTTCTCTTTTTTGTCTTATATCAATTTATTAAATTGATATCATATTTTCAGTAATTTTTTTAATTCAGATATCAATTGGTGCCAGGAAATTTACTTTTCAATTGCTTCCATTAATTTCGTCATTAATTATCGTCTTAATTAATATTATCGTTTTGTTTTTGATTATTATTATTATTATCATCATCAATATTTTTATTATCATTATCATCATAATTGTTCTCAGTATTGTCGATAGTGTTATTTTGTATGGATTAACATTAATTGTATTTGTATTGTATATTTCACAGTGTTAAATTGACAAATTCAAATTGTTTGTAAACTTCTCCAATACCCCAATGTGGGTGACATGAGAATAAATTGTCATTGTCATTGTCAGGACTACCATTTTCATTGGCTGCTCACGTCGGCCCACATGGCTTCAACCCTCGAGGTGGATCAGATCCCGTTTACACAGCATAAAGTTGCAGGGTTGAAGCCGCGAGGTGGATTAAGACCTGCAATTCTGGTGGATTCAAGCGGCGGCTTCAACCCGGCTTCAATCCTCACTGGGATCCCGTTTACACACATAAAACTGCAGGCTTCAACCCGGCTTCAATCCCCTCGCGGCTTCAAGCCGGCTTCAACCCTCGATGCGGAACACTGTGTAAACACGGTATATATAGCGTCGACGGCGCAGCGCGCAGGAGCGCCATATATAGGCACTGTACTTGTTTATGTTTGTTTGTACACATTAACTAAGCTAAACGAGTACGTAGCATCTCCATAACACTAAATTATGACATGGGCGTCTCTTGCATTAGTCTTTGGCGCTAAAATATGGAAACAGGGAATAATGTGCAATCGGCATAATATTAGGTGAGACAAAAAAAATTATATTATAAGTCTGATAAAGGTTACATCTAGCCATGTGATTAATTTTAGGCTAGCATAACACAGTAGGCCTAGACGATGTAAAACAAAGGGTAGCTCCAAATCCAATGCTAGCGCTGGTCGGCCGGCTAGCGACTGCGCTGCTTTCATAGCCACTCACAGACCCTGCGGCTGCGACATAAGTAAGACCGGTTGACAGAAAAGTAAAAAAACCTACAGTGGATGTTAGATCTAGCCTGAAGGGGGTCTTGACTAGACTATTTTAGTGTCAGTTGGTCAATCCCGAAACAATTATGTGAGCATCGTTCCTCCCTTACGCTCTATCTCCCATACATGTTAGTGTATAATTTTCGTGCGGTGCGATTTTTATTTTAACACGCAAATTACATAGGCAAATTGAGTTGCAATTAATTCGCTCGATTCGACCACCAATGACGTCATCGGGTCTAAGAATTTGTCTTATCTTTCGTCTTAGCTAAGACAAACTGCTTTTCGTGTTTAGAATACGGCTGAGGCAACTTTCTTAACCTAGACAAATTCTTAGACATTTTCTTAGACTTAAGAAAAATGTCTTAGAAGTTTATTGAATACGGGCCCTGAGCTTCCAGGGGCTCAGCCACTTGACCCCCTGCCGAGGCTCATGCTCTGGACCCCACGCCAATTTACGCTCTACCTGATCGATAATACTCCACTTTGAAAAACGTTCCGCGGGACCTGCATGTAACGTGTAAGACTGGTGGTGATGCAGATTTTTCGTCTCCCCACCCCCTTCCTTACTTTTTTCTCATTACGTCACTGCCCCTGGACTGTGAGCCCCCTGGAATGTTTGCCCCCCCCCCCCCAATCCCAAACTGCTTCCGGCGCGCCTGGGTCCCAAGCAGCAACTGCGTAATCTAAGAGTGGTCTAACGAGGGTGAGGTAGAGTTTCTCCTTTATGGAAGTTGAGCAGTGATGAAAGTTGCGTCTCAGAAAACTCAATACTCCTATAGCTTTTGTTGTTGCGAGGTGAGTTTGGCCATTCCATCGGAGGTCGTTCTGGATCACAACACCAAGGTACTTTGTCTGCTTACATTCTTCCAGCGTGACACCAAGGAGGTTGTATGAAGATTTACCCGGTTTCTTCTTCCTGGTGACACGCATTGATTCACACTTTTTGGGGTTGAATTTCATGCCCCATTTCTGAGACCACTCCACCATTGCATCTAGGTCTTGTTGCAGGATGTCCACGTCGTTTACTGATTTAATTGGACGGTACAGCATGCAATCGTCTGCAAAAAGCTTAGTGGTGCTTTTGACTTTGTCGTGAATGTCATTTATGAAGAGCAAGAACAAGTGGGGACCGAGCACAGTTCCTAGCGGGGTTCCACTTAGAACTGGCTTCCAGTCGGAAGTTTTCCGTTAACACATACGCGTTGTAGTCGTTTTGTAAGGAAATGTGTCACCCATCTTAAGTTATCTAAACGGATTCCATAATAATCTAGCTTGTGAAGTAATTTCTGGTGGGGGATGACATCAAAGGCTTTAGAGAAGTCAAGTGTTATCAAATCTGTGGTGGCTTTTTCATCCAGGTTCTTTGCCAGGTCGTTAATTGTCAAAATAAGTTGAGATTCACATGATCTGCGTCTCCTAAAGGCGTGCTGAGACGCAGATCATGTGAATCTCATGTGAAGATCATGTGAGTCTAGTCTGCAAGCACAAACCCTGGGGTGGTATTCTGAACATTGTTGTAAGTTTTGTGTTATCTTTTGTTGTATCTTCCAGAGATAACACAGCGCTAATATTGTTGTAAGTTGGTATTCTGAACATCATTTTATCCCTGTGTTATCTCTTGTAGGACCACCTCTATCTTATCTTTGACCGCTGTTGACACGCCCATTTGTATGGACCCTACCAATCAAAATCTGTTTTATATAAGCATGATAAGTAGGTCAACCTATAGGAATAGTTTATGCCATATCTGAAGTTGCGCCTAGCGCATACTAATCTTGGGCGTAATTAGTTATTTGAGCGCTTATTGCGCGCGTCATCATGCGCTGTTGCATGTGAATCATGAAGACAAATCACGCTTTCACTATATTGGTTAAGATGAGAGCATTAAAATCGTCATATCCTAGCATGTAATTTCTTAGAAAGTTCTCATCTGTGATGTTTCCGTTCAACACACAATCTTCTTCTAACTCGTCTATTGGCACGTAGTTGGTTTTGGGCAAGAGAGATTGCCGCCATCATATCACCACGAAAGATACAACAACCCCCTACCTGTTGTAAATATTGTTGTAAATACCATGCAAGATAAGATAAGATAAAAGATACAACAACTTTCAGAATACCAATTATCTCGACATAAAAAAATTATTATCTCTCGTGCGCATATGCAAATGAGGATTAAGCGCCATTTTATTACTAATAAGCACAATTACAAGCGCACCAAAGTTTGAAAGCAGGCGCGACCCAACAGATGAGAGAAAAGATACAACAAAAGATAACACAAAAGTTACAACAATGTTCAGAATACCAACTTTATCTTATCTCCAAAGATACAACAATTTTAGAGATAACACAGGGTTCAGAATACCGCCCCTGGTCAGCCGTTAAAGTGAGTCTGCACTATAAGACTACCACAGCCATGTACTGTAGCTGCTCCTGACACAGACACAACCAGTAGGTAGCTGGGCTAGACTTCTCTCAAGGCACAATGATTTGTTGATTAAGTGTCAAATTAGGGTCTGTGCCTGCAGACTAAGGTGCATCAGGCTCGGTCCAGCGATCACTGCTGAAAAGCCACACTGCGTTAGTCTATTTTCAGACCCTGCCCGGCAGACAAGCATCGCACGATCGAGGCCTTGTCCAAATAGCCTCTGTCTGGCACCGCCTTATACGGCACCGCTCACCGGTTGCAAAAGTGTAATGCGCGCTAATATAGATTGCGTAAAAATTATTGTTACGCAATGAAACTCTGCGCTTAGTCTCATTTCATTAGTTTACATGACATAAACAAAGCTTAGGTAAACAAAGGTTGATTACGGACGAATCAGGCACTATAACACACACGAACCCTCTATGGACAAGCAACAAGAGTCGTCCCCCAACGGTAAGTTGAGAATTGTTCTTTATTATTGTCCGATTGTTATGATTTCTTGGATTTATGATTAGGACAAGTTATGTTTTATACAGGCATTGAAGAAAATTAGATTAAGATCTAAGCCTAGAAGTATGGTGGTGTGACCAAAGTTCGCGCGTGACCTAAGTTCGCTATCTCAAAAAATCAGTAAGATTTCGAAAATCTGATATCACCAATGGAAAGAGGAACATAAAACTACTCGAACACGAAATTTTCTTTGGAATTGGGTACGAAATTGTGAAGATATAGACAAAGATCGGCAAATTTTGCCATCTTTTGCGTCCGTTCCGAAAAATTATCAATTTACCGATAAGGGTCGGAAAATCTTCAATTTGAGAGCATATTTCCTCAAAATTGTAAGTAAAAAGTGGTACCAACTGATTGTATGATATATTGCCTTGCAAATTATGATATTACCTTATTTTTGATGGATCACCTTTTTTGATAAATCAACTGTAAATCCCCGTGCGTGAAGTTAGGTCTCGTTCTTTTTATGACTTTTTTAGATGCAGCGCGCACGCACGATCGAACATCGAATTTTTAGATCGCGATATCTCCGAAATCCTTCGACGATAAATTTTGTAGTTCCATCAATCTGTAGTAAAAAACTTTGCCGTCCATTAGGTAATAATTTAAATAAATAAATTTGTGTAGAATATGAGACATCATAGATCGAGTATCACATTTTGTAAGCTGTTCTAAAATGTCCGCGAACTTTGGTCACCCCTTCATAGAACAAGAATTAACACTCTGTCGTGCATGATGATGCCACAGAGTAATGTCACAGAAGTAGAACAAAAGCTAACCAAAGGTATGGACAAAATATTTTCATGGGTAACAACAAACCGTCTAGTTCTTATCGGATCACGATCAGTTTTTAACGGAGTAGGTCTAAATGATTTTTCTGTCACACTAAACGGCAGCTGTTTGAAAAGAGTAAAAGTGGCAAAATGCCTGTGTGTCATGATTGACGAGGAGTTATACGTTGGACGGAGCATGTGGAAAAAGTTATTAAAACAGCTCAATATAGACTTTTCTAAGTGTAATTAAGCGAGCCAAAAGTTATGTGCCAACAAGATCTCTAAAACTTCTGTATAATGCCATCTTACTTCTTCATTTTGATTATTGTTCCTCGGTGTGGTCTGAGCGATTTTAAAGACAAACGATTAAATTACAAAAGGTTAAAATACAAGCTGCACGTTTAGTGCTGGGAGAAGGATTTGAAGTATCTTCAAATGATATGTTTAGTCGCTTAGGATGGATGCCTATTCAGACACGTTTCCAGTTTGGACGTGCAGTGATGATGTGTTTAACTAAATGCATGACATGGCACCAACATAGACTAAAGTAAAACAAGATTTACATCATGTTAGTTCACAACATGATCACAATACAAGACATGCTGTAAGGGATGGATTGTGTGTACCCAAATTTAGGACGGACACTTATAAAAACAGTCCTCTAATTTCTGGAACAAGAGTATGGAACCAACTTAAAAGTCCTGTCAAAATTTCACCTTCTCTGAACAGTTTTAAACACGCTTAAAAAGCCCTGTTATCTGTAGATGACGTGTAAGTGAACTTTTTTGGGGTTTCGTGCGAAGCTAAACATTTTTTTTTTCCTATCTGCAAAGTTATGGAATTTGGTTGACATGGTTATCGTTACATTATGTAGGTCTATTCATACATGTAATATATCAATTGTCTATCTTGTAAACAACCTAAGTGCATTAGTTAAAGAGCAATTGAATATAAATATGTATATAACAATGTTGGTATCCCGTGCGTTAAGCTATATCAGATTATTAAATGAACGTTTTAAAAATTGTATTTAGTCTAATTTAAAAATTCCATTCACCTATTTCTTGTAAACGATAAAGGATGATTCTTGAATGTTCAGTTATTTCATGGGGATACCAATTAATTTGTATTTTACCTGTTTATATGCTTGTGTATTTATCTATTTTGTTTTTGAAGCTGTTATTTGTTTTATTATTACCAAACAGGGCCTCATGGAAGACCACCAAATTGGTGATATGTGCCACCCTGTATAAATATCAGAAATGAATAAATAAATAAATGATGATATTGATAGGGTTATACAAAAATCTACAACAATGTATTATTGGGTAACCGAAATTCACTCAGATTTGTTTTAAGTAATCATAGGAAATGTGATATTCGATCCATGATTTCTAATAATTCATATTTTACACAATTTGTTTTAGTTAAACTATAACCAAATGGACGGCTAGGCCTAGATTTCTAGATCTACCTGTTTTGTTATGCCATGGGGGGGGGGGCAGCCCGTGCAACCCCCCCCCCCCCCCCCTCGTGGATCCGCGCCTGGTTAGTCTAGTGTTATGTGGTGCATATTTTTCCTTAAAAGGCAATAATAATATAAGAGATGTCTTTATTTTTGTTCAGTGTCCGCACACTCAAGCCCCAACCACCTCATCATATCGTATGTTTGAAGCCAGAAGTCTTTATTCCTTTAACTTAATGCCCTTGTGGCTCTGATCATAATATTATGCTTGTATTAAAAACTATTGTTTTGGAAATTAATACAGCTCAGTCTTCTGGATGTCATCGGGAGTGAGGTCCTCAGCAGTGACACTACCTTATCATCAGGGGTTTCTTGTTCCCAAAACTACATCCTATCTCCTAGTTGTGAACGAGTTCGGGGCCAAGACTGCACTCCAACTAATACAAAATCCGACCAATGTTTCCCCGACCAGGAAAAAGAAGAAGAGTTCGTCTCACAAGCATTGCCCAAAGGATTCCTTGATCAAGAAAAGGACAAAACTAAGCGGGATACCAACTTTTGCGGAGGCGACGCGACAATGGTTCAACCATCCAGGATAGACGGCATTACAACCAAAGTATTAGGTATTGGTGAACAGCCACTAAAGACGTCTGTTAAAGACCACACCAATTCTGCTGCATATAAGAGCTCATACGAGATTGAACTAGAGCAAAGATCTGGTCCATGTATGCCTACTGGAAAAGGTATAGGATGCTTGATTACGAATGAACCAAACGCTCTAGAAATGGTAGGGTCAAGATCCAATTCAAATGAAGAAATGGTTGGTCAAGTTATAGATCACTCAAGGCAACGGTTGGAGAAGACCCTAGGCCAGATAAACCAGAAGGTTGAGGAAAGCCGGCGTTGTGATAAAGGAGATATAAAGAATGCGACGTTGTTGGAGAGCGGCGACCAAAATAAAGATGGCGAGAATCAGATTTCAGATGACGGTCACCAAACGAAGGATAATCCTGCATCGCGCAGACGACATCGTAACAGTCTGACTGATGCGATTGATGAAAATGGCGCCAAGCAAACGACGAATGCAGTCCAGGCAGCAATGATGACGACGGAGCCGTCACGCAGCACTATCGGTCGCGTCATCATGATAGACGGCATCAAGTTTGTAGCTGTAACTTGTCTTCAACCACCCAAAGGTAAGGAGGAATTCTGGGTTTGGATTGCTTATTATGATTATGACAAGTATACTAAATGAGGAAATGTGCTTAGATAGCAATTGGGCTAGCTATATGCAAATTCATGCTTGAATATAAGCCTTTGATAAGTTTTCTTTTCTCCGGCTGATCAGCATTAACATTTTATTGATGATAAGGTAAAATTCATTTTTATCATATGGTTAAAGACTGTTAGAATAGAAAAACCAGCGGAGGATAAGATTTAGCGATTTTTTTTCTTCTTTTCTTTTCTTTTTTTTTGGGGTAAATGTTACTAATTTTTCATTTATTTCTATATTTTTTTATTTTCAACTTGCGACAAATTTAGTTCACGGCTTTACCGCAGTCTCCAATGTCTGTGTTTTCTATTTGAGCCGCTATCAGATTTAGTTCCCTCATAATCTCTATTAATGTTATCCTTCTAACGATCAAGTTCTCGACCTTCCTCTTCCTCCGCTTCCTTCCACTGCTCGCGTTATAATGTCCTTTGCTTGTCTTTCTTAATCAGCCCTCTCCAAGTGTCCAAACCATCTCAGTCTACTCTCATCTCCCTAACCTCTGCAGGATGTTAGCTACCTTATGTTCCTTTCTTATTTCTTCGTTTCTTTTCCTGTCTCATAATGTTAGCCTGATAGTATCCTTTGTAACACACACATTATCTGTCTCCTATGCAAATTATAATCAGTCGTATTCCTGCATGTACATGAACCCCCCCCCCCCCCCCCCCCCCACGTAAACGGAGCCCATGCGTGTTAACAAAATGTCCGGTAAAGGGGTACTTTTCACGCACCAAAGTCCGGCTCGTAAATACACAAAAAAAGACTTTACACACCGGACTTAGGGGGTGTTTTCAAAAGGAGGGAACATGCATATGCGTACCCTAAATAACACTGCGTGGAGGGGCCGGGACATGAACGTAAGAGCCAGATCAGATAAGCTGTCGGCAGATTTTGGCTATATTCCTTTTCTAACACGTAATGTTGTCTACATTTTCTTCCCAGGGCATTGCAGAACTTGCAACGGGTTTGGTTCATTGCTCTACTTCTCTGCTCGATCTTGCTACATCCTGGAAGCAGCTGAAAAATTCTGCTCGGTGCAGTGCGCCAGGACGTTCATCAACGAGACACGGTCCCGTCTCACTCCTTCTCGCCAACCGTCTGGGGATGTGGGTAGCAACGTGTCTGTTCCAAGATCAGAGGTAAGTCATCCATATCAAGTGTACTAAAAATAATGAGCACCGGGACCGGTACCCAAGAGGGGAAAATACACGGGCCCTTGCTTCTGCGACGATGTTCCGCGTCAATTTCGTACACTAAATCCAGGACCCAAACCTCTTCGTAACCCTAACCTTGACCCTAACCCTAACTTTAAACCTAACTCAACCTAAAACCCAATCGTAACCCTAACCCTTTACCTTGGACGACATAATGTCCAGAGATTTTTTTCGCATGAGCAAAAGTCGGGTCACTTACGGGCGGTTATAGTACATGTTTTTAATACAGAGGGGGGACTGACGCTTCTTGCCCGAATATCATTTTTAAACTTCCCGTTTCTAGGCGGCACTCCTAAAGGAACGAAGGAAGGGGTGATTCCCTTTTAATGGTATTTTGTCATCAAAATACGTAAGGAAATGTAGGAATAGTACATTGTCCTTGTAGAGGTACTTCGCTCAGTTCGCTGCCTTGGAAATGAATATATTGGGCATCTCGCTGCCAGAAATATTGTTTTTTACTAACTTCTGGGGGAAGGGGAAAGACGGAGACAAGCTGCAGCCCATATATCCAAGCCCATGAATTCGTACAGCAAAGCGCTGTTGACGCTAAATACAATCGGATGTGTTAGTAACATTGAACATTTTCGTTATTGTGAATTGATGAACCTCTTATTATTAATCTGTTTTGGAGTCGTTGTTGGTTAAAATTATTGTCAGACATGTATTTGAATCTGTATACCGTGATGTTGCATTAGAAGGCCTGAAACATACTTTGAATTATCCTCTTGCAGGTCCGAAAAGACCAACGAGGTCAGAAAGATGCTGGAAACGTTATAGAAGCAAGAAATGCAAAGGGGAGAAACATCATCAAATCTAAATGTGCATCCCGCAATGTCGAGACGCTTAAAAGCATTTACGTTGATAGTTTGGTCACCAGGACGATTGACAGGTCAAGAAATCACAGGAAACAGGCACATAAACGTGACCCCAAGAGAGAGGGTACCGGTGGAAGTCTGACTCCACCTCTTCCTGGACAGCTCGCCAAGACTGATCTTAGGATTATATTGAGATCAGAAACGTCAGTTGTGGGAAAAACTGTACAATTTGATGACAAAGAACTTATGTCGACGACTTCTGACACGAAAATGATGAACCCGGAATGTCAACGAGAAGAGATGAAAAGCGCTCCGAAAGAAAGGGGCAAAGGAACGAAGAAGATTCTTCAAGAAAAACGGTCGAGTGAACGAGGAGAGTCTTCTACGTCTCCAAAAATCGGTGGGAAGAAAAATGAGGGAGAGCATTTCGTAAAAGGACAGAGGAAAAAACTCAGCTTTACGCCGATATCGTCATCGGTTTGGAAACGAAATGATCTTAGCAGTATGGTCCGTACGATTGGAAGTAATGGGAGACAGGGTGAAAAATCTCAAAGTATACCATCTTCAAGAGGGAAGTCAACCATCGAAAGTTGCAAGTTGCAGCAAGGCCACTTACATAGAGAACCGACAAAAATGTCAGACGAAAAAGAATCAAGAGCTACATCTCACGACTCAAACAAACCTCTTCGTAACTTGACAAAAGGCAGCCCGTCCAGGTCGAAGACGAAACTGTGGAAGAAGTACGGCAGAAAGTTTCAATCACGTTCGTGCGAATTCCATCAGCTGGATACGACGAAGGTATCTCGAGAATGCGACACACCTGAGCCGACTTCACAGGGACTAGTGAGGGCGAACACAAAGGGCGACGCTAAGCGAAGCGTCGATACCACACTGAGTCTGAACCAGTTTCACGAACGCAGAAGATCACTCTTCAAGACCGTGTTCCCCTTTCAAGATACCCTCGTGCCCAGAGCTGCTCAAGGTCTTGACAAATCTAACTCTCCTGAAGAAGAGACTCCATCTGTCGAAGATTGCGGTGACGTGTCCACGTCAGCCACTCACACACCAACACCAGGATCACCTAGCACAATGCCCTGCATTTCCGAAATGAGAAGTACAGTAAAGGCCAGGCGTGGTCAGTCCAGTTGCAAGACTTCACAGAGGGTTCTGTGCATTGACAAACGAAACCTGGATAGACCAAACTCCAAGTGGGCAAATCTATTTCAGTTCATGATTGAAGCAACGGACCTGGAAGAATTGGAGAGAAAGAAAGAATCAAACGATAGTGATGAGTATAGTGTGGCTAAAAATACAGCCAAAGATCGGACAGAGACCCCGAGTATGGCATGTCGTGAATCAAGACTGTCGCGTGATACAACGTCAGAGGAAGTGCGAACACTGGACAATCAAAACATTAAGGAGAAAAGGAAGAAGAAGAAAAAGAAGAAAAAGAAGAAGAAAAGGAAGATCAAGAAGGAGAAAAGTTCACGCCAAAACAATGCTCTAGAATTCGGGATGACCCCAGATTTTGACCAGAAGCGACCTGAAACCCCAACGAGTGGCAGGCGGAAAGGAAAGGATAAGAACCGAAAGAGCAAACATGAATCGGATAGCACTGGTTCCCCTGGAAGCAAAGAAGATCCTGACGCTTGGCCAAAGTGGAAAGGAAACGGTAAGAAAAGGATGAACGTGATGAGCAGCATTGATCATTTCATTTGGACCATGAAAAATAGATTTCAGCCCAACATTGGAGGGTCTTCGAGTTCTAGAGTAAATGGCAACCTTTCTACGAATTTTGATTCGTCATAAGCGAAGGACCCATTTCGGAGATCTGATAACTAAATGGGAAACATTCAGGGTGTCATTTCGAGGACTGAACTGAAAGAGAGCACGCTTCCTAATGACGTCATAAATAAAAGGTCGTACTGTGCAGACTGGCCTTCATATAGAACTAAAAGTGACGTCATACAGTACAAATTATTTAGACTGTCACGTCAAAAAATGAAAGATCGAATCAGTCACACAGTGAGTAACCCACAAAGGCCTGAACGGGTTGAGTCTGGTGATCCGACACTTGCTCTGGCGACATTTACTTCAGCGACATTTGTTCTGGCGACATTTACTTCTGCGACATTTGTTCGGGCGACATTTGCTGCAGGCATTAAATGTCTTTTCTGTTTGACTCTACATATTTTGTTTTCCTTTGTACGGTAATCGTATTTGTACATTTCATCTGTGTTTATAGCATTATCTTCGATTGATTTTGTTAATTTGCTCATGTAAATCATTATGATATTGTTAGCAAACTATTCTACAAGAATTACATTTCAAAGATTTTTGCTGTTAATGAAATAAATCAAATGATTTATAATTTTAGTTTAATGTAAATAGTATTAGAGCTAGAATAATGCCTAGTGTTTTTTTTTTAATCAAGATGCAAAATTCGACCTGGCTAATAACTTATCTCAAAGATTTGTAGCCGCTTTTTAAACGGATCATCGATTGACCAGTTTGTTTTGACTACAGTAAATTATTAGCCTTCGCTTTATACTTTTTCGTGTATTTCCATTTCAATCCAATGCTTTTTTGTTCTGCCATACGGGCAACTACTGGGATTTGGTTTCTGAAAATCAAAACATAAAAAGGTAACACGAAAGTTGTCCAGGAATTGTTGAATAGAAATGAAAGAATTTGAGATGTAATAGAGAAGAAATCTACTTTTTAAAGAGTGCGGGACAAATTTATGGAAGAGAAGGTATTGGCAGTAATAAATGTAATTATTTCAACCCATGAGTGAGCTATTAGTGCTGACTGATCTTTTTAAATGTGACACTATTTTTATTATAGCGATGTAGAGGCTGCAAGATGGGAAAGCAAATAATGCAGGGAGGGACAACCAACATGAAAGGAGAGGATGAACGAAAACAGAAAAGGAAAATAGGCTACACGTACCAAATATATCAGCAGCATCAGCTAAGGATTTTTTTTGTTGAAAATATGAAATAGCATTTTGTAGCACATGTCGTCATATACTGTAATCATCAGAGAAAGAGGGGTAGAGTGAGGGGTAGAGATAGAGGGGTAGCAGACAGAATAAGAGACAGCCGCAGAAAGATAGGCAGAGAAAGTGAGAGAAAAACAAAATCGAAAGAACACAAATACTAAGAATCGTTAGAGAGTAAGAGGGAGAGAGGGGTGTGAGCAGACAGAGACAGCGGCGGAAAGATGTGCTTAGAAAGTGAGCAAATAGTCCGGGGGTGGAAGAATGCAAATGCTAGGCATCACCAGAGAGAGAGAAAGCGAGAGAGCGAGGGCGAAAGGGAGAACCGACGAGAGAAAAGTGAGAGCCAGGGAGAGATAAAGGTAGACAGATATATGCCTCAGTCACACCTTTGCGTATTGGGCTTGCGTATTGCTGCGTATTGCCCGAACGCAGACATAGGCAGTCATACCCAATAAAGCGCAACGAAACGTGCTCACTACTTTCCTCAATACGCAGACTAGCGCAAAGGCCTGCGTTTGCCACTCGCTAGTTTTAAAATTTTCTAAACTATCGCAAGCAAACGCAAGGTCAAATCACCTACGAGCGGATACGAGTGGCAACCAGTGAATGCGAGCAGCAGCGAGTGGCTTAGCGCAAGTATACGCAACCATACACACCTCTTTTTTTTGGAGCGCGTGTCACTGCCTATAGCTGCGTTCCTTGCACGATTTACCTCGCCAGAGCTCGTTGTCGTTCGCATGATTGCGCGTATTGTTGCGCTGTTGCTCGCCTACCACTCGCAGCAGCAAGAACTGTTGCAATTGCCGCTCGATACGCTGCGAGTCTAGCTCGTACGCCGTTCGCTTAAGCTCTCTCTCTCTCTCTCTCTCTCACTGCCATTAGTTGCCTAGCACCAATCACCGTCGCTGCGCTTCATAACGTTAATAAATAAACATCATTCGCCTCTGCTTCTTCCAGCTGAACCAAAAGCAGCTTTTGCAAGGCAGAGCTCTGCTGCTGGGCCATTTTTTTTTCATTAGATTGATTTTTCTTGTAGATGTAGACTCGTCAGAAGCCCGCAAAATGACTTTTATTTATACGCCGTCGCAGCCCAAGCGAGCTGGCACGCAGCAGTACGAACAACAGACGAGCTAAATCGAGCGAACACGCAGTGAGACGCAACGAGACGTACTGGTGCGAGCGGCTAGCGAGCAGCAAACGAGCAAAGAACCAGTTACATACGCAACGTGGCGAGCAAACTGCGTATTGAATCGTACTGCTATGAGCAACAGCGAGCTATAGCGTGGTCAAAGGCAACCGTAGGCAGTCTTAGTACGAGCGGCATACGAGCTACCTACGAGCTAGATACGCAATAGTGTGACTGCTACCATCAAATTTGCCGCGTATTGCTGGGAACGGCTGCGTATTGATATACCCCGTACAGCGCAGCAATACGCAGCATCATACGCAAAGGTGTGACTGAGGCATATAGGCAGGAAAGGTGAAGTTAAAATGCTGTTACGCTTTCTTAGCAATCACCACCATAATTGGCTGAACGTTTGACGGGCCTAAGAAGTATAAACCAGCAATCTTGATATTTGAAATATAAGGAACAAACAGTCCTTTCGTAATTATTTTGTCACTCTCATATCTTTTCTCTTTCATTACGTTGTATGTTTCGTTAATATCTCCTCTTTTTCTTTCTAAACAGTTTAACTCTCTGTTATCTCCCCCACCCATCCTTTCTCTCTCTCTCTCTCTCTCTCTTTCTCAGTTTAAATTTTGACTTGGCGCACTTACTCTTAAGAATGTGAGGAATAATGTCAATTTAAGCTTTAGAGGAATACAGTATGGAAGGAACTTCCTTGTCGATTTCGTGTCAAATGTTAGGGGCGCAGACATACAGTTCCGTTCCCCTATCATACCTTAAAGATAAAGTTGAGTTCTGGTCATGTGATTGCATTATGAAAGAAACGGTGTGGAATCTATCAGAAAAGGTTGATCATCTAGTATATAGTAATTTTGGGGGTATTGCAAGCTTCTGGAATCATCAAAATGATAAGAAATTTGGCCAAATCTTGGCAAAGTTACAAGCACTGTACACAGAATGATGTATATGGGACTACACGAGCACATGGCGAAAAAAACCTACCCCCCGATTTTTACGTATTTTATGTCATATTTAGAATATTAAGGCATTCGAAGAGCCATGCTTTTCAGGGAACATGTTTAATCTGATGTTCTTCCACCCTTGCATAATAACAATGATAACGCTCACAAATTATTTTTTACCTCTTCCCAGAACTCAACCTTCTCTTTAAGCAGACTAGCGACAACCAAGAACTTCGCAATGGTAACACATTGATGAATTTTGAGCTTTTATTTTAAAAGCAATACTCACTTCTCTCATGTGTTACGAGATACAAGAAAAAAAAAGTTAGGCACGCCACCCTTCAATACATGTCAGTATACAAATAAATCCACGGTTATTATGAACAAACCTTAAAAGAGAGGTAACAAAGATGATTGCATGTACATGCATTACAAACAAGAAAAATCCCCTAGCTTACTGTAAAACCAGCAATGTCTGTGACACAAAACTTTTGTGCAGTGCAAATAACAGCCTCAAAGTGTCACTATATTTCCAATAACCTCAAGTAAATTATGGCCAAAAATATACTTTGCATTAAAAAAATTGTTATATAATAAGAATATTAATCTACATCTGCACAGTTCAAGTCAAGTTGATGCAGTTAATAATGATTGAGCATCCCATTCGGCTTTTCATATTTCATAAGTCATTCGTAAAGCCATGCGTAACTTTACAAACAGCTTTATGAAACACCCCCACAGATTTCATTAATTTGCGGCATAAAAATATTTATGCAAAATAATTGTGTTGTTACACTTTTATGAAAGACTTTTTGGATTTTGCCAAATTTGATTTAAAGGGACTTGGTAACATTGTTCAGATGAGAGATAGTGGTGCTAAGGTAGTGACTTCAATGCTAGATGTACAATTACAGATAATTTGAAAGTTTGAGTGAAAACGGACCATTATTCATGGTACAAATTGGGAAAAACTGATCTGATCGATTCCTTAATTCTCCCAACTATATTATTACAACTTAATTACATTTTAGGTGAATGGAAATCGTCACAAAGCAATAAAATGGCTCTACATTCCATTCCAGACATAATAAGTGTTGACGGATTCTTTATAGCCTGTTTTATGTCTTTTTTTTTCATGGAAAAACGGTTGGGAAAATTCAAAATTGTTTGGGAGAATTTACTGTTAATCAATAGAGGGTGTCATACATCGACTCCGTCAAGGAAAACTATAGATATCTTCGTGGTTTGAGAATTTTCTCAGGATTTTTTGCATGTCAGAGGGTTAGAACAGTAGAAGGAATATAGTAAGTAACATTTTATACAAAAATTAAGCATTTTTTTCATCAACCTTCAACAATGTTACCAAGTCACTTTAACTTGAAACTTTAACTTTAACCGAAAGAATTAAACATTATATAAATTTATCTGGAAAGATATGGATAGAGTTACCAGAAACCAAATGATTCAAGATTATGATTAAGGTGGGGTAAGAATGGTTGATGTTTAAAGTTATATTTATGCACTTAAAGTGACATGGATAAGAAGAATTCTAAGAGCAGATAATGTACAATGGTGTAATGTTTTTGTGACCATAGCCAACACTCCTGACATGTTATATGTTGTGAGTGGTTCCCTAAAACTGTGGAATATATTTCATCCTGATCAAAACAAGATTTTTTTAAATTTATGTTTTAAAAGCTTGGAGCAAGTTTGTGCTTCTCATATACCACAAAATGAATATGATGTAATGACAAATATGTTGTGGTTTGATGATAGAGTTAAAATTGGCGTCTAGTGTATTTTTTCGTTAGTGAAATCATGAATGATTCAGGGGAATTCCACCTTTTCCTCAACAGGTTTAGGGAAAGATTCAATATTCGAACAAGTTTATTTAATACGGTGGAGTAGTGAACGAAGTTAGAAAAGCATTTGGTAGGCTCTTGGAGAATATATCTACTAAAATTACTCAACCCTTCAAACCTTTCCATTTCAATTTTTTTTTAAGAGATAAGAAATGGTCGAGGAATATTTATGATATGCTTGTTTCTGTTTAAAAAATCATAAGGAAATTTACTGACAAATGAAACAATATGTTGAACATTCGATACACTTAAGACATTGGTCGGTAGTGTATAATATCCCATATAAATTTACCACATCTCAGATCATCCAGAGAATGTTAGGCGTTAATCCTTTCCTTTTTTTAAATTAATAAAGTCGATTCAGGTCTCTTCTCCTTCTGTAGACTTGAAGAAGAGACATTAATTCACTTGTTCTGTATATGTCCGATATTTATATTGTTTTGGAACAAAGTAGCTCAATGGAGCTTTCAAATATCCATATACAAATTGATGAGGAGTTGTGTTTATTTGGAGTCAGATCTCTCAAATTTAGTGCTTTGAACACTATCATTTTCATTTCTCGTTTTCACATCTACAAAATGAAAATGAATACTTAACATCCAAATTTTGGTCTTCTCAAAGGAAAGTTTGAGAGGTATTTTTATCAAGAGAGGTTCATCCTTATTAAACAAAAAGTGTGATAAATCAGTGTGATAAATTTGATTAGAAATGAGGATTGTATTTTGATTTTTTTTTTTAATGCAGTAGGCTTTACCTAGTGCTTCTCTAAATTTTGTATAACTTGAAATGTGTATCTTTTCTGTGTAAAACTGATTTATTGACATTGTAAATTGATATGAAACTATTAAACTTCTTCTTTTTTCCCTCTGGAAAAGAAGGAACAAAAACAATTGATTTAACTTATGCTTTTAAAACCCAATGTGTAATAGTAATCACTCATCTTGAATACAATGCTACATTAATCCACTAAAAACACATGCACTTACGACTACATGTTGCTATAGACAGTTAACACATTAGGGATTTTATTCTGACAATCAACTATGAACTACAGTGTAAGTGAAGTATCTCAAAAATTATACTCATCAGAATACGTAAATAAGTGCCTTAAATAACTATGGGGTTGTTAGAAGAAAAAAAAATTCGACATAATACACATCTCAGAATGAATTACATGATACATGTTGCATTATAAATTGATGTATATGTTTATAAACAGAATATTGATGTACACCAATGAAGTTTAAAAAGTATAATACAATACATGTATCTGTATAAGCCCCTAAATGTAAATAAACATGTAATAACACTAATATTCCCTTTAAATGTCGTTTATTTATGCAGCACAATTTCCATTTACATGTTCGAATAATCATGAAAACTTATCTTCAGCAAATTGATTTTTGAAAGATTACAAGCCTATCCTTGAAACATCATCACCATCAATTGGTTTTTATTTATTATGATGTCCTTTAGAACGCTCACTTTATCATAGACGATTTTTGCTGCTACAGCATCTTCAACAGCCAATCCTAGAAGATAAAATAAAGATAAGAACAAGGTCGGTTAAATCTTAGAAAATTATTTTGTCAAGGCCACCAGGGATAGGATTCAAGTGGTTCCAATGTTTTAACTGGGATGCAAAGATCGGCCTACCCTTATTTTTAGGACTCCATCACAATCAATTCGTTTCATTTGTTATGGTTTCACGTCATTTAGGGGGTAAGAGCACTTTTTTTTTTGTCCCGAAAATTTGACCGACCGATATTTCGTTCAGTTGGGGGGGGGGGGATAAGGTCACCTTTTTTGGGTCACCCTTTAGCACAATTTTTTTTTTTGTATCAAAACAAAATGTGTGGGGGTTAGGGGGGGGGGGTTCCCTCCAAAACACACACACACCCCCTGCGTACGCGCCTGACAGCAAGTAATGTTGAAGCAGTCAATATTCACCTTGAGATTTGAAGACCGTAAGCTCATCTCTTTTGGCTTCCTTGGTCCCATTAATCACCTCTCCAATCTCTGCAAACACCGTCACCTTCAAGATAATTAGTGAATAAAGAATGAGACTTTAAAGTTGTATCTTAGCAAAGCACAGTAGTGGCACGTTATGATGCGTTAGGAATGTCAAAGGCATAACGGTTGGTGATATTGGTGAATTTAAACTTGTAATTTCAACAATACCCAACGGCCAGTGCCACTTCCCATACGTTAGCATGATCTCGATAGTAAATGTACACTGTACATGTATTTCTACCACCATGCCACAAATGACGATTTTTCCCAGGTAGTAATACAAACCTAATCAGAGTTTTAATTAAAGACCTATGTTGTCAGTTCATGATGTTTTTTGTATACAACTCACTCCCAGATCCACGTCATCATCTTATAATAAACAAATGATGCATGCGCATGAGTCCATCATAAGATCTTTCTGCGTTCGGGTTGAGGATGTGTGTTTCTATCACACGAAGCCGGTTGGCTGAGTGTGATAAATACACACAGCCCCAACAAGGGCGGATAGATCGTATAATAGCGAGCTTTAGATTCTGACACCGAACGCCCTCGACTACGAGTGACGTCATTTGTATCATTACGTATTAGTCAAAACATATTCTTTCACATGATTGGTAATAAAAGCTTTTTTCATTTTTTTTTGAGAGGGGGGCGTTTCCAAAACTGGCCTATCAAAGTAAGAATTATACTGCATTATGGCAGAGGAGAGATGTATTTTTTTAAATGCTGTTGCATCCCAGAAGTCCACGTTGTACTGCAAAATAGAAAAGCAACATACTTACAATTTATGTGAGCATCCGGTTTCAGCCAGCTAGACTCCAATACAGGAGTTTTAGAAGAAGTGCATGTGACAATAACATCTGCGCCAGTAACTGCCTCCTGAGCTGTTTCACACGCTTTTACATCAAACTTCTGGGCAAAATCCTGGCACTTCTCAGAGGATCTTGTCCAAACTCGTACCTGTATCAAAGAGATCAACGAGATATCATTTGGTAAGCAGTTTACGTCTTTGTGTTCTGAAGAATTCTTTATTGCTAAATTGATATAACATGATCTTGCTTAATTCTTCACACATAAAATGAATATCAAATTACATGTGTGGGTGAACAAATGGCAAATGGGAATAATTAAATGAAGCTGAACACAACAAAAGCCCCTATAAAGAGTGATTATTCATTATAAATGGTTTTTGGATAAGAAATAATTCGCAGCTAGATGGCCAAATTGCAGATTCTTTACAATCATAATAGACAAAAAATGGATACATAAATATCAATAATGCATTGATATCGGTGAAAATGCATCATCTTTTGACAAATGACATAATCAAGGGCATCAATAAAGGTTTATCATATTATAATAAAGATGTTTGAATTGTAGTAGGTCTATACATGCAGGCCTACGTGCATCTTTATCATGATAAATATCAGGATATCAGGCATGGCAACAGGTTGTGACAAATTCCAGCAAATAAGCAATTTCAGTACCGGTACTTTGTTTATCTTCTGTGCTGTATGTGTCATTTAAAACAAACCATCAATATGGAGCGCTAAATATGTAGAGGTTTTGGGTCTTGTGGATACGGCTCCGGACTATGAACTACAAGGTATGGGTTTGAATCCCTACCGCAGCATTAAAATCCTTTAGAAAGACATTAATCTACATTTGCCAGACTTGACCGACGAGGGGTAAATAGGTACCTGCCTACATGGTAGGATTTAGGCTATTCCGTGAATTTACAAAGCGCTATGGTTTTCGGAGGTAGAGCAAGGGTCACAAATATCCAAAGTCCTTATACAGTGCATATAGAGATTTTATATCATCAGGTGATATGCACTATACAAGAATGGCATATGATAAATATTATTATAATTATCATGTCATTTTATTCTGCCATAGGAGTATTTTTGATGGCTTAATGCACCGTCTATGTGGTTGAGACCTGATACAGACCTCCTTAATTGTCGCCATATGCTTCAGGGCATGAAGGTGAGACACGGCCTGGGACCCTGCTCCAAGAATTGCTAACGTCTGCCATCCATCCTTCGCCAGGTACTGGATGGAAAATGGAATTTATTTTACACGTTCAATGTATTGATGATATTGTTTAAATATGACATTAAGTTGATGATTGTCATAACAAAATTACAACAAGAACAATAGAAATATTAATCATCATTATAATAACTATTATAACAATAATAACAAGAAGAAGAAGAAGTAGAAGAATGTTAATAATGATACTACTACTACTACTACTTATAACAATAATAGTATCATAGATGTATGGCACTAAACAAAAATAATCATAGACATTTAAATAAAAAATGACAACATTACAAAAATAAAAAAAAACTAGGACACAATAGACTAAGGAGAAAAAACATAAATAATTTATTTTAAACCTTCGGAAAATCTTTTGTTTAAATCTAATAAGATATAATAACATTTCCTTGTTGTGCATATAATGCATTACCAGGAGGATGAAACCATAAGAAAATGTTAAAAAATAATTGAATTACAACTAAACCCTACGGATATATATAGGGATAAACACATTGAGAATACCATATTGAGTGAAAGATATTGCTGTCTTCAACATGGTAAATTGATTCCTGTTGAGTTCAATATCAGATATAATTTCTTACCTTTGTAGCTACGGCTGATGCTGCTGCGGTTCTCATAGCAGTAATGTGCTCTGCATCCATTACCTAGTAAATAAATAGTGAGGTACGTAGCTTAGCACACACAAAAGCCCGGAACACAAAATGCATTATGATGGAAAAGTATTACTTTTTATAAGGAATATAGGTAGAACCACGTTCTCAGGACGTGGAGCTGTTAAACAACTCTGTGACCTTGATTATGACAGATAACACCAAAAACGTCAATGATTACTAAGATTAAGGATTACATACTCCGGATCCATATTACTTAAAGAAATGCTAATGTTTTGTAAAATGTATTGAGACTTGCTAGTTTTGCATGAAATATGAATAAAAAGAACCAACCAATTAACATGTGATTTAGATATGTCCAGAAAGGGCTTTTAATCCCTGAATCGCACCAACAATTATGGACACATCTTTTGTGCCAATTCATTTCACTCAGCTACCTAATATAATCTTGCCATTCAATTTACAATTCCTGGTCCTAACTGTAAGGGCTGAGATTAGGACTACATGCATGTAGGGTTAGGTTTACCCTAATTCTAGCCCCCTTTACCAATATTATTATGGCACATACAATACTGAAGTATTTATGTCAGGGTAGGTCCAATGGTACATACAGCCAATGGACCAATAGTGCGTACTGGGGAGAAGCAACAGAAATCCAGATGACCAGCTGCATATGGAACCGATGGTTCATAGGAAAAATGGTGACTGTTACCAGTGGTACATTGAGCCAATTAATAGTGCATAGGCCCAATGGTGCATGGGACAAATACTGGGTAGCCATACCAATAGTGGTCTACCGTAGGGGCATGTATCAGTAGTTTCTTATTAAATACATATAAAGAAGATATTAGGCAAGGCCTTTAAAACTCTTTGTTGTTATGATTTATCAGCAGAGCTGACAACAGGCATTACAAACATGGCTGAAGAAGGAGAGAAACACAGAAAACAATTTAGCACAATATTCCCCCCCCCCTTTTCTTTTCCATGCTCGAATGGAATAGGCCATGCTCATAGCTAGTTGAGAGATATAGTTACGTCACAGGAAGTTTTCCCCGATCGGTCAGTCACTACACAGAGCTCCAAAGAGTTCCCTCCCATGGGAAGGAACTGTTTGGATCCCCGTAATATGACCTATGACCCTGCATGATAAAAAGTGTATGTGCAATGCAAAACTCTCTCTCTCTCTATACACTCTGGACATGTTTCATGTCGAGGTGCAAGGAATCATTCCGGACTTTTCGATTTGCACGACGAGAACGTGAACTGCAACGTATGACATCCTTTTAAATGTCCCATTTGCAGGCCAACAGTCACTAAATAGTGTCTGACAGTGAAGTCTAGCAAGTAAACGGGTTTCCTTGCATAATTTGAATATTAGGACACTGCTAACGTTTAAATTTCACAGATAGGACATGACATACTCATAATTCCTGCACAGTTCTACAAAATTTGATGTTGGCTGCAAAAGGGACATAGTACCTTTAAGGCACTGCCATTGCCTTAAAAGGACGTCACACGTGACTGCCAGTGCCTTAAAAGGAAGTCACACGTCAACGTCCACGCAAATCGAAAAGTCCCTTTTATCAAGGTCGTTACTTACGGCTTTGGATTCTCCGGTCCGGGCATCATGCAGAATAATCGTTCCGAGAATTAAGGGGAGGTTGTGCTGAGGATTGTCTACGTAACGATTGATAATCTTTGTTACAACGACATTACCAACAGAACTAAAAGCAGGCATGACCACCACGATACTGAAGAAACAACAAAAACAGCAAAGCAAAGAAAACACGCAAAAATAAGTAAAGGTTGTTGAAATAGGGGGCTTCATGCTCTGTTTATTATTTCAACTACTATACAGTAATAGACTGCGGTGAAGATCAAAATACACAACATCAATTTCCATGAAAATTGTTTAATTTTGGCCAATGTCTTCCATCGTCTTTTTTTATATATCTTATTCTTTAAATTCTACCCTCTTCCTTTTATTGTTTCAATGTTTTTACTATTCGAAGCTCTATTCTGATTTTTTTGTGTGGATAAAACAGACGAAAATCAACCACGAAATTGGAAATCAATAACTTATTCACAAAGAAAATACCGTGCAAATATACCATGCAATAAGCATCTCTTTTTATTTCTATCCCTTTTTCCCCTCTACACGTCTTTTAGGCAGCCTTACTACTCATGTCTGAACTATATCAAAGCGAGTTTCTTTGAATGTATTTTTAAGGATAGTTGTCCGGGGTTAGTTGTCCTAGAGGATGATTGTCGTAGGGGTTAGTTGTCTGGGGGTAGTTGTCCGGATGGTAGTTGTCCGGGGCGTGGTTGTCCTAGAGGGTAGTTGTCAGAGGGTACTGTTGTCCTGGGGTAGTTGTCCTAGGGGATAGTTTACTGGGGGTAGTTGTCCGTGGAGTAGTTGTCCCAGGGGTGGTCGTCCTAGAGGGTGGTTGCCCTAGGGGGTAGTTGTCCTAGGGGGGGTAGTTGACTGGGCGTGGTTATCCGGGGTGGATGTCCAGTGGTAGGTGTCCTAGATGTGTTGATGTTTACTGCCACATGGATTTAGTATACGTGTCATAGTACTTCATTTTCAAAATGTATGAAAGTTTCTTGACAGATCATCTTCATGTTGCAAATTTTCGGATTTTATACTTGCAGCATGTACCGTATGTCGGCATAGATGTAATAATACAATGGAGTGGGTTATGTTGGGTACTGAAACTCATTGTGATAATACAGTTAGTGACCACGAACTGCATATTGATGGTTATACTAAAGGAAAGATAGAAGTAGGCATGGCGGGGTGTAATGATTTATGTGAAGAACACCCTCAACTTTCAACATGTGAAAGATCTTGGGTTTAACTTAGAAACTATTTGGATAAAAACCAATGTACGGAACGTGAAATAATGTTTAGTTTGTGTCATGCACCGTCCGCCGAACTCATCAGTAGATTATTTTGATTTAATGTCTGCTTTGATGAGTAAGGCTCTTGATTTTGATTGTGAACCGATTGTATTGGGGGACTTCAACTGTGACCTACTTTCGGATAATGTCGATTCGTCGTTACCTGCAGGGATCACTTTTGTCCCTGTTATTAAGCTTCCTTCTTGTGTGCTGGCGCGTAGGGGGGGGGGTAGGGGGTTTAAGGGACCCCCCCCTCAAAAAACTGAACGAAATATCTGTTGGCATAATTTTCCAATTTCTGGGACGACAGAAAAAAATGTGCCCCATGCAATATATTGTTCAACCGTCTGGTCATCTAAATCTAAATAAAAACTACAAAATATCAAATACACTACACAAGCGAGCAGCATATATTGTTAGTGGATATACATGGAAAACTTCATCGGGAAACAGTTTCTCGAATACTAGCCTGGCCTACTCTGAAATAATTGTTTAAAAAGTCAATATTATGCATTGTGTATAAATGTGTAAATGGGATAGCACCATCCCAGTTATGTAGTAAATTTGTTCTTAAAGGTAATACAAAGTTTTGGGAAATTTTGAAAATTGGGTGGATAGTGATTATTTACAATTTTGATATATTTGGATGCCCCTGTGGATGTATCATAAGCACTAGAAAATTTAGCCCCTAAAACACTTCTGCTTTCGAGAAAAATTGAATATAAAAATTTACCGGTGCTCCCGGTAAATTTTGATAAATTTCAAATAGCGCCTACGGCCGTACAATGGTAGCTGCGACCATGAAAATCTCAGAATATATAGTTGTGATATAAAATTTCCAAATGGGAATAACTAATCGGTCGATTTTAGTCAAGAAACATTGTTTTATAGCTTAATGAATATCTTGACCTTGAGAGGGAGCTATACAACATAAAAGATTATTATTTACAATTTCATAACTTTAGACTCGATTTCAACCGCGACAACGGCCACTGAATAATTTAGGATCGCATATGCTTCCAATATGTTCATTTGAAACAAATTCATGACCCCATACCAAAACTTTGTATTACCTTTAATAGGGACGTGAACGTCCACTGATCATGCGTGTCTATGGCAAGCCGTTTTAACATTTATTCCTATTTCTTGAAATCAAGAATTACCATTGCTTTACAACAGAAAATTAATGTTGGGATTGATTTTAATGGTATTTTTATTTTGTAAAAAGGTGGTAAACAGGTAGTGTAGCTGTACCTGAGTGCATGTGAAGTAGGCGTGAGTGTGATGATGATGTGTGTGTGGAAATTTGTGCGTGTGTGTGTGTGTGTGTTAACTTACGTTACCCCTGTCATTTCTTTATATAATATTGTTCATCATGACTGTTGTGAACCAGCCTATTTTAATATTTGTATCATTCTTTTGTAATGACTATGTATAACTGAACATGTTACTCTTTTTACAGATGCTAAATAAATAAATAAATAAATTAATTAATTAATACATAAATTGATAAATTAATAAATTAATAAATTAATGAATAAATAAATTAATTAATAAATAAATAAATGTATGTGTAATTCCTAGCCTTCTGGATCAAAATTTAATTTAATAACATCACTTAAAGGAGACACTGTTCTGCTATGGGTAAACACGACGTAGTGTACACATGAATAGGCTATTTTTTGAAATGTAATAAGTGCCTCGTTTTTTTTACAATTTATTCATTCATCTGTTACAGATAACTTTATTTCAAAAAAATGCAAATTGCATACATTAATTGCTACTAGTCCAGACAAACATTATGGCTTCCCCAACCTAACAACACAGATACAATGTGCATTCTGGCTATTGAAATAAAATCATTTGTAAGAGGTGAATGAAATAATTTCTAACGAGGCACTTAAAGACCATATCCGAACTGGAAAAAAATAAAAAGATAAATCGAATATCAACGAAAAGCTAATAAGCCATAGATTAAAATAATATCAGTTATATGCCATTTAAGTGTCTGTCAGAGGAGTATGAGCTCTCTGAAATCTCAAAATCTAAAGCTTTGAAAATAGGAAGTTGTCGACCTACAAACTTGCTATCGACTTGATGACATCATTTTAATGTGTGGAGTACGCATATTCACATGACTTTGCATCGATTAAGCACGGCTCATCGCCTCAGCTATAAAGTTAAACCGTTCGGGTCCACGTGTTATGTCGTCACTTTAACTTCGGCAAATTTGTCCCCTGTTGACCCGTAATTTGGAGGGGTGCTGAAAATGAGGTATTAATTTGCCTGTGTGCAATAATGAAAGGGTAAATACTTTGTATTCCTTTATATTTTTATTCTACATACATACAGTGTTTACATTTTTATCAAATTGTTTTTTCATCGGATTTGGTCTTTACGGATTTAACATTTAATTATATTACATTATAAAAATGGTCTACTCCATGCATCTTACCCATTATGCTCTTCAATTTTCATCAGGGTTCTCTGTGGATATATTCCTCCTCCCCCTCCTTCTTTGTTCCTTCTAGAAAAGTTCCCAAGACCTTGTTCCACGGCGGGTATGAGATCCTTGTACATCAAGTTTTCGACGACTTCTGCGGGGCTGATCAAACGTGGTTGGGTTGATGTATGGGCCATTTTGTACGTAACTTGGAATTCAGAATGTATTAGATAAACGTATATTTGATGCATATGAATTATCTATGTGTAGAGGGAGAATTGGAAGCAGAAAAAAATCAATGTGATTTGAAATCTTTTACTGTTTTTTGTGTACCATAAATTGTAAGTAAATAATGGTCGTATAATTTCCTTATTACTCACCAAAATTTGGGAATGAGCAAATATCGACCTGTTTTTTTTTTAATTGGTTTTTCCAGAAGTATAAACGGCAGTCCAAAAATGATTTTTTTTTTCTTTAACATGGTCTATGTGAAAAGGAGTTATCTCTTAATGATAAGATGAGTTCAGGTCATGCGATTGCATTGTGAAAGAAAAGGTGTTGAATGGTTCAGAAAAAGTTGATCATGTAGCACATAAGTATTGGTGAGTACTGCAAGGTTCTGGAGTCATCAAAATCATAATGAATTTGGCCCAGTCTTGGTAAAGTAACAATTAAGCACTGTACACAGAAAGATGTACATGGGACTACACAAATGGTGTCGGGGCTATATACCTTGATTCTGATATTTCTATGCTCATTACTCAGCCAGTATACATTTTCTACCAAAATTGTTTGGCAAATGACATTTATTTGTAATCTTGAACATACAGTGTAACTTTCGTTTGATTCTGTGAGATTTTTTTTTTTTTTTTTTTTTTTTAACCAGAACTCAATCTCTATCTCCCTACCTCTTTATTTTAACGATCGAAAATTTAGCTACATGTATCAGAATGGAAATTGGAATTGGTGAATTATAGAAATTTCCGTCACTTTCTTTGTATTCGTAAAAGACAGGAGCAATGGTATCACGACAATTTAATGTACAGAATCCACCATGCATAATAAACATCGAATTCGTGAATGTATTGACAATTCTTGACGTTGACAAATCCCACAGTTTTGAAGATTAGATGGCAAAACTCCAAATAATTCTATAAAATCTCAGCTAAACCTGCGAAAAGCCATTAATCTATCACTGTACGGAATAAAGCTAATAAAGTCTAAACTATAGCTATATTACATGTGTTATATGTAGCCAGTATAATTTCTTAAGAACAAAGTGTTATACAAATTTGTTTGAGGAGGTCAAGACAGAATTTAACGTGGAGTGTTTGTGAGATTATAAAGAGAGAGGTCTAAAGATGATTTGTATTACATCAATTTTGCAAGCTCAGAAAATTAAAAGAAAACCAAGGCTTTTTACTTCAAGCTCTACAGGTTAGAAATCAATATGTTTACAATTATTGTCACCAGTTGGTGGGGAATATCTTTTCAACTGTAATTTTGATGTGAAATGTTTGAATATTGTAGGATCCCAATGGTATGGGAAAGTTTAAGAAACATGGTGATTTTTTAATCGGAAAACACTAGTGCCAACCAAAATATTTTGAATAATAAATGTATCACATGAGACGGAAAATCTTTATTCAATTAAGAAATAAAAGAAAAATCATTTCTTAAAATTGCGTTTATGTTAGATGAATTTAGACGTCTCTTACGTTGGAAAGACTGGAAAGGAAAAAAATAAAATTCACTGAGTGTTTTGCATTGTTAAATTGTTATCAACAAATACCAGGTGCTCGAAAGCATCTCTTATTGAATCAAAATCACCATTCTGTTTTACAGATCAAAAACAATTTCCTTCTACTTTCTGTGATTCATAATTAAACGAAATCGTAAATTTAACAACGAAGCAAGTTTACCATATTCTGTAAGATTAAACAACCCAGAAATGTACTCGTCTTAACCAACAGTTCAATATGCTAAAGCAACAGGGCTTTAATTCTTTCACTTTCCTAGCAAGAGTTACTGTTGACTCCAGACTTCACATTACGCACTGTAACATTTTGAACAAATTAGTACCAACTAATGAATAGCTAGCACGTATAAGGAAGACAAATAATCCCCTTTTTATTTGGAATTGCTGAACATAAAATTTGAAGGCCGAAGTCATATCGAACTTAGTCCCCCAACATAGCGATGAGATATTGAAGGTTAATGAAGACATCTACCGAGATGTCTTCATGAAATGTAAGACGAGACAACAAACGAAATTTGATAAACTCACACAGCCAAAGTCGAGCAGGACGGTGCCCTCATTAGCGAATGAGGAGAAGTGGGTTATTAACCTATCTTCTAGAACGATCACTTCTTCGGAAGAAGAGATTCTTAAGAAAGGCCTCGGCTTTGACGTCTCCCCTAGACGGATTCCAGCTACCGAAATAATTGCGAAAGTTGAGACAGCGGTCAAGTATCTTGATGCGGAGTCGGCCGACGCCGCCCGCAGAGATGTAGACAATATCCTAAAAAAAGCACGCCCCTCTAAACACAACATTTCGAAAGAAATGCACACCGCTCTCAAAACTTTGAAGGCTGATGATAGTATTACTATTCTTCCAGCCGATAAAGGTCGTGCCACAATCATTCTAGACACCACAATATACCATGAGAAATTGACCGACTTATTGGAGTCTGGTCCGTATCGTGTATTAAAGAAAGATCCCACAGATCGCTTGGCTCGCAAGCTTACCAACACCTTGCTGAACCTAAAGAAAGACAATGTGATGGATGAACCGACCTATCGTAGACTGAAACCCACACAAAAGCAACCTCCTAGAATATACGGGTTACCCAAGATACACAAACTCACAGTACCATTACGACCTATAGTGTCATGCATAGGCTCCTTTGCCTATAACCTCTCAAAGTACCTAGCTGAAATTCTTTCTCCGCTCACCGGTTTGACTGAATATACGATTCCCAATTCGAGTGGTTTTGCAGAGTTCATAGCAGAGCAAACCTTCAGAACTCAAGAACGCATGGTTTCGTTTGACGTAGTTTCACTCTTCACCAATGTACCGATTGAGGGCGCATGCAATGCTACATTGCAACGCTTACAATCAGACAGCAATTTGTCTACCCGTACCGCACTCTCACCGGAACAACTCACTCAACTCCTCGAGTTTGTTCTACGATCCACATATTTTCTGTATAAAGGTTCATACTATGAACAGACAGAAGGGGCAGCCATGGGCAGTCCAGTCTCGGCTGTCGTGGCCAACCTATTATGGAGAGTTTCGAAGAAGAAGCGCTGGACACATGTCCCCTCTCTTGCATACCTCGTGTTTGGAAGAGATACGTAGATGACACCTTCATCATAGTTCCCATCTCTGAAACAGATAAGCTGCTTAAACACATGAATAGCCTTGAACCAACCATCCAGTTCACATCATAGACACGACAACCATGGGCTCTCCACCTCAGTCTATAGGAAGCCTACCCACACAGACCAGTACATAGCGTTTGACTCTCACCATCCCATATCGGTGAAGAGAGGTCTAGTGAAATGTCTATTTGACAGAGCTTCACGCATTGTGACAAGTCCACAACAGCCATGCAAAGAACGGACCCGTGTTCGCAGCGCCCTGAGTCTCAACGGTAATACCCACGCCGTTTTATACACAATACCAAGAATAGATCGTCGGAACCCAGGGATCAGAAGGTATACAAGACTTTTACAGTGTTGCCGTACATTGATGGGGTCTCCCAACAACTCAAGCGCCGCCTAGAGAGCCATTGCATTCGAACGGCTTTCAGATCAGATACCACCCTACGTCAACAACTTACACGCCCCAAGGATCCAAT
The DNA here is from genome assembly GCA_035222895.1 of Strongylocentrotus droebachiensis. Taxonomy (NCBI): domain Eukaryota; kingdom Metazoa; phylum Echinodermata; class Echinoidea; order Camarodonta; family Strongylocentrotidae; genus Strongylocentrotus; species Strongylocentrotus droebachiensis. Next base: position 30,178 of record JAVYIG010001532.1, on the reverse strand, counting down.
TCCTCCATATAGACGGGACGGCATTGTGTACAACATCCCTTGTAAAGGATGTGATAGATCCTACATCGGTGAAACTGCCCGTCCGATAAAAGAAAGAATCACTGAGCATAAGAGGGACGTCAGACTCCGTCGAACTGACAACTCAGCCGTAGCCGAACATGCTTGGGATAACCAGCATCAACCAGACTGGGACGGGGTTCAGTGCCTTTCCCAGGAAAGGCATTGGTATACACGGAGGGTGAAAGAAGCTATCAATATCCGTCTCAATCCTAATAATTTCAACAGAGACAACGGGATCGATATCCCCGAATTTTGGATGCGGACGATACGCCGCCATGACACTCGCCGTCCTGCCAGCCAACACCGGTCGATTCCATTCAGCAGACGGTCCGATCCAGCGGCCCGTTGATTGGCTGAGTACCGTATGCGTCGGCCAATAGGCCTGGTGCATTAGCCGAACCAGCGGCCGAATCCAGCGGCCTGTTGATTGGTCGATCACCGTGTGCGTCGACCAATAGACATTGTGCGTTATTGTTCCAATTATCGATCGAATTATGGACCGCTCCGCACGGTCCTCCCGTAGAGTATAAAAGACCCTTGCTTACAGTAGTTTTTATCACCTGACGAAGTATCGCAGTAGCATACGAAACGTCGTGATCTTTTAGATTCCTTATTGACCACATTGCGAGACAAACGAATATCACTAGCGATATTATTTTCGATACTATATCCGCAATGAGTAATATATTTAGCATAAAATTTACTTTGCAAACAAAATATTTTGCGACGTGAATATCAAGAGTTCAATCCCAAAATGAAATATTGTAAATATTATATTTCGCCGAACAATTCTACTGGCAAGATATCACTAGGTTTATACAAAATCTTGTATGGTGTAAAAAAAAAATTCCGCTCAAAGACTATAAAGAAATACGGGTTTCCATTTTCATGTTGTGTCTTGTGTTGTCTTAATATGTTTTGTCATTATATTATTAATGTAATATTATGTATTGAGTTGAAATGAATTACACCGTCGCTTTAAAGTTATATTTATAGATATTTACATCAGCATTACTGTTAATTTTCAACAAAACAAATATAACACATACTTTGTACTTTTTCAATCTGTGTTGATTTTCTGACAAAAATGCAACTAACTAAATACAGAAGAAGTAATATTACAGGCGATATGATCCGCGTTCTCAATGACGTATTGAGATATTGTGGAATAATTGCACAATGCATATCGTACTGCTTTTACAAAATATCCAACATGTGATAGGTATTGTATCAATAGCATTGAGTCGTAATTATATGTGTACACAAGGGTGTTAAATGTGGCCAATTTGACGTAAATCTAATATTTTTGTTTAGATATTGGTACACGTTTTAAATGTCGTACCCTTCAAAATACTGACATAAATACTGTTTGATAATATACATATCAATAACAATCTTTTGTTATTTATTGTTATAGATTCCTTGCTTATTCACAATCATCAAAGTACAATTATAAGTATGTTTTTAGAAAAGGCCAAGCTTTATGATGACGTAAGCCACATACGTATCTATTCTTTCTGCAGCAACCAGGCAAGTAGCCAATTTGAAGTTCATGTACAGGAATAAGGATATTTGTATTGGAAAAAACAAATTCCTTGGTTTGCTAATGTAATAATATATATTTTGTTGGTCTTAAATTATGATAATGCTTATTGTTGCTATTCAAGTGGAAAGTATATAATTGTGAAATGGCCTACACATGTATTGATAAATGGTACTAGTCTTGAAAACAGAAATAAATTAAATATTATATTAAGTCTCAATAATCTCTGATTGACTTAGCCCTCCGCAGGGCCTAGGGAGCATGAGGAATATTTGCGTGTGTCTAAAGATGTGGCAGTATATTTTGTCAGAGAGAGAAATTGACCACATACAACATCTCGTTTCAACATTCAACCATGTAACGTCGTAACCTGTTCATTATTAAAGACTACCTACTATAGTATACGCAGTAATTAATTTTTTTTCCATGTTGCCGGAAGTTAGTCTAATTTTCTCAGACATCAAATTGTATCGTGGGGCGAACAGAATAAAATAATGTGAAATTGTAGGCGCATCTATACTATTATCACCCGTTTTATATCGTATATTTTTTATTTGATTTGATTTCTGCATTTTTTCCAAATAAAATATAACTGAATAACAAAGAACATAATACACATGTAAGGTATAATACAACATAAACAAACAATGATTTCTTAATGTCAAAATGTTTTTTGTACATAATATATGTACATATAATAACGAAAACTTATTATTTCCATAACATATTATCATAAATGTAAAGTATTATCCGAACTATTCTGTTGGAAAAGTGCAGGAGACCGCAATCATAAGCAAAGCTTAACATTTTATTTATTTGGTCGCTTTATTTGTTCAGCATAAATTTTAGTTTCGACCATTCATCTAAAACACAGCCACATAGTACATGGGTATTGACGGTTTCAACACTGCTAAAATAAACTAAGGAACAGTTCCAAAGTCTTACGTTACCATAAACTTTTTTTTTTAATAGGATAATTTGGGCCTATTATTATACCGGTCAATTTTTATGTTTTTCTAAGACTGTTGTTCTAAATTGCTATACTCTTAATCAGAATAGACGTTGGATCGGAATATAACATTATTAAAGTTTATGATGGAGAGAAATGACGATGAAATTATAGGAAATAATGTTTGCGTCAAGCTTGTGAAAAGACTATTGCAGTCTAAATATACACGCCAATAAAAACTATAAAACAACAACATTATGTGATCTTTCTGATGGACATCACGGAAGTTCCGTGATTGACACACGAGCAACGAGGGAAGGGGGGGGGGGGCGGGGGGTATTGAGCACTACTTTTTTGTTTAAAATCAACACCCCCACCCCCCCTTTTTTTTGTGCCCAGGGGAGGACGCCCGTCTTCATTTTGATTTGAAAGCAGGTTTTTGGCCAGGTGAGGGACCCCCTCCTCCCCCCCCCCCCCCCCCACCCTAAGATATGCCACTGGGGATAGCCGTAGGGTCGACGGTCAGTTGGAGTCGAGATGAGAGTCAGATCATGAGACACACTTGATCAGCTTAATGTCACAAATAGCGGTCTGCGTGTGCTTAGAACTAGACTAGTCTATTACTATTAGTTCATCGTCGATCCGTCGCCCATGCCCTCCTCATACAGAGACAGACCACGCCACAGAAGCCGCTAAAATGGTGTTTTCGAGATGTTTTAAGGTAAGGTTTGTTTTGGTTTTTCCTTAATTGTCAATAAGAGTAGTAGATTATATAGACCCCTCTTATCATAGCTTCATTACTTATTTGAAACCGCAGTATCCAGACTAGGTCTAGAGCTACATGTACATTGTAGGCCTAGATTCTACATGTACATGTAGGTATGGTACCGCGGGGAAAGCCCAAAATCACCACCATTGGTTGAATGAATTGAGCCCGGCTGCGCCCGCCAGGCCTAAGAAGATGAGACTATAACTTTGTTAGTCAGTTAATTAATGCATTTTAGTACAAGTACTCGTCAATCGATGAGTGCGAACCTAGCCTGCATGTTCCTGATGTTGGACCGAAAGCCTTGCCTTTGCTTTGCCTTCGGTCTCTGAAAAGTCTGATATCAATCAATGGTTATGGTTGTTCTGCTAGATAGTAGGTAGAAGTCTATAGACTACTACTAGGCCTAGCCCTAGGCTTAGCTACATGTAGCCTATACTATAGATCTAGATCTAAACATGATAAATAACTACGTCAGGCTCCTCCATATTCACTGACTGCCTCAATACAGAGCTGACTGAGTGTGGCTGTGGGGAGGTTATCGGGGCTATCAACTTGGGGAACTGCTTCAAGGGAGATATTTATGCAATTTTTTGTTGCTCAACAGGGAAGGGTAATAAGTTCCCACCCCCCCCCCCCCCCCCCCGAGTACGCTGGTTTATTTTACACGTCTGGCGTGAGGTTTTTTCATAAACCAGGAGCTTGCGGGAGAGCAGGAGGAAGGGCGTGGTGGCGGAGTCTCCCGCTACGAGCTGGTGGGACGGCGGGAGAAGGAGTGTGGTGACATAAGACTCCCTCCAAATGCGGGAGGGTTGGCAGCCCTGGGTTATGCAATGCAGTTTGTGTGTGCATGAGCGCCATACCCATCCTGCACAGTTCAGTAGCTTCACAAACTGGAGCTGGACAGATAAGCTGAAAATAAGTCCATAGATGTACACCTCTACAAATGGAAAGAATGCAAACTGCCATTGAAGAACGTGATACTACAAATACACGCAAAATCTTGTCACTCCAAGCAAACGAGCAGGAGAATTACTCACGACGGAACTGAATTCAGTGTACATGTACATGTACATGTAATTGTAAGTGCTAACAATATGGCACAGATGCAATCATCCTCAAAGCAGTCATTGAGACCTTTGGCCTTGGCATCTCTCTCGCCAATAGACAGAAATAACTGTCTGGTATGGGGAATTTCTGTTTTTGGTCAGTCAATGGGGATTTTTTTTTTTTTTTTTTTTTTAATAATAAAAAAAAAAAAAAAAAAAAAAAAAAAATCCAAAAGGGGGGGGTTTTGGGGGGGGTTTATACACATAAAAATACCAAGGGGGGGGGGTTAACCCCCCAAACCCCCCCCCCCCCCCTGCGTACGCGCCTGCACAGACACATTTACGGTTATCCTTGGCATATGCACAATGGAGGGGGTGGGGGGGGGGTCAATTAGAGATTTACTCCATAATTTTTGCCTACTTTCTTTTCATTATCTAGACAAAATGATATAGAAAAAAAAATGATTGAAAACAAAATGAATCTAATTTTCTTATACCGGTACTATGAAAATAACATTAATTGTAGAACATCAAAATAGAAGGACTTACATGTACTTTCAGCTTATCTGATGCTTTTCTTGAAGCTTCTGTGCGAGGTGAGATGGGTGATCACACACAAACTGCATTGCATAGCCTCCCCTCACTAACCCGTACGTATAGAGACAAAATCTTGCCCAATTACAGCTAAATTCAACTTGTATACAAAGTGCATTGGTCTTTGAGTGGAAGAAAACTTACTGGAAAAAATCAATCCAAGAAGACCCTATCAGAAGAAACATGCTGGTCTGCTATCCGCAACAAGATCCCATCCTAAACCACTGGGAGGACACGTTAGGATGAGTTATTGAACTCATCCCCTTAATAAATTATAACAAAAATGTAAAAAAGCTAATCTCATGCAAAGAAGATCTTGATCATTTGCCTGCAATGGATAATTTAGATACATACCCCCAACTACATATTTGGCTGGTACATATCTTGTACAATGAACCATAGTGAACATTTCCCTTGCAGTTTAAAGCCCCTCTAAAGTGTTGGGAGCCCCAAATTTGCCAAAAATTTGATGACAAAATTTCACTTAAATTGTATCATAATGTGAAAGACAAGGATGTCATTTAAAACACATTTCTGCAAGGATTTTCAAAAAATTGTGTTTGAGGATAAATATTGATAAAAAAAAGAATACTTAATTTTGTTTTTTTGAATCTCTTTTTACTGAAATTATCAAATTGGCAAGCTGATAGTAGTTAAATATTCAGAAACCCAAATCAAACATGCAAACATTTACTTATACACTAGATGATTACCGGTATATAAGGATTAATGTTAACATTGACCATATTTATATTTGTACATGTACATGTACATGTATGTATGCCAAATAGTGGTAATGATTTTGTTGGTATGAGTTACTCACATTTTCTATACCAGGGTAACTATTAAACAAGACTGCATCTCTGATTGAACAAATCTTTACTAATATGTAATGATGTACATGTATATGCCAGTATAACTCCTGGTATTCTTTATTGTGATGCAACTGATCACTTCCAATTTTCCAATTAAGTAACCACATAATAACTCCTCCATCTGAGTCCTTCAATACCGTCAAATCAATGATGACACTTAATTGGCCCTAAAGGTTGATGTACTGTACAATGTACAAAAATCTCCTGAAAAGAAAAAGGAATGAACTGAAAATAGCTGTAAAATACAACAACACCATTCTTGTATGACATTTGAGTTACATGTAGTTTGGTTGATAGTTGATACGCAATGAATTCTATGAATGCTTCTGAAGATAATTAAAAAAAAGTAAGAATGTGTAGAAGATATTTGATAAATTATTATGCAGAACCAGACTAAATTATTTTCCAGAATAGTGCTGCGACCGTGTATAGGCACGAAACCACCACTACACAACAGATAAACGAAGAACAAAAAATCATTTGTTTTTCAGGATTATAAGAGTCTGAAGTCAATATTTCACTAAAATGTCTGTCATCAGTCTAAAAATAAAGTTTAAGTTCCACTGCTACTTCCTTGAATAATCATTTCCATACACTGTACAATTTTGATTCAATGCCGTTGAGTCTCTTCTCTTGTCATCATGCAAATAATGCCAATTATTGTGATCTAACTTTCCAGCGAGCGCAATGGTTTTGTGTGCAGTATGGTTACTACACCTGTACAGTTACAACTTTTCCAATGCCATTGAGTCTTTTCTCTTGCCGTCATGGTAATAATAATAGGCAATTTTTGCAAACTCATTGCGGAATTAGAATCTGCGGTTCGTGTGCAAAATCGAGAAGATACTATAGTAACAGTTGGATGACCGCTGAGGCCCTGAAATCTAGAACGGGTTTTGGCCAAATCTACGGGCGTTCTCAATGACGCCCCAAGTGAATCAAGTGCCTCGATACAAACTATTTAATTCACCTGATAATAATAATAGTATTTAAATAGACAGAATCCAATCTGCATACATTAGTTGTTGCCACACTTTTGCAGTTTGCATTCTGACTATTGCGAATCCTAGACAGGTGAATGAAATAATTTGTATTGAGGAACTTCACAATGACGTACAGTATGTATTAAATTTGATTACATTACGAAAATGGCCTGTTCCCTTCAACGCAATACAGTACAGACGGGACTACACGACTAGCACAACTTGTCTCGACCAAGCCACAAAACGGCTTTTTATCAAATTTCAACAATAATTTATCATCAAGTTTTAAAACAATTCATGTTATATCCATATTCATGTTGTTACTGTTCAGAAACAATAATCGGAAGAAACAAAACTCACCGAAGAGTCATTTGTGCCAGGGGCGGATCTAGGGGGGTTAGGAGGTTTAAATCCCCCCTTTGGCTGGCCAAGGTTCTTTCTACCTCCCCCCCCCCCAAAAAAAAAAAAAAAAATATTGGTTGGCACTTTTTTCAAATTGAAAACAAATTTTAGTGCTCCCTACCCCCCACTAAGCGAAATATTGGTCGGCGCGATTTTTCAAATGTCAACCCCGCCCGCCCACGCCATAGAAAAGAAGCTAGATCCGCCCGTTCAAATTCGTCATCCTTCGTTATTAGACGACAAAATTCTCATAACCATCTTTGGTACAAGCTCACTGATTGGCTGTTTATTCACTTGGGGCGTCATTGAGAACGCCCATAGATTTGGCCAAAACCCGTTCTGGATTTCAGTACCTCAGCGATCACCCTGCTGTTACTATAGTAGCTTCTTGATTTTGCACACGAACCGCAGATTCTCTGTCCGCAATTAGCTTGCGAAATACCCCTAATGTTTGTCGAACTGGCAACAACTAATGTATGCAGTTTGTATTCTGTCTATTGAAATACTATTATCCTTATCAGGTGAAAGAAATATTTAGTATCGAGGCACTTCACAAAGACGTTTGCATTAAATTTGGTTACATTACGAAAATTGCCTAATAGCATTGCAAATGCAATACCTCCGTAGAGATGTACGTACGCATTCACCGAAAAGCGAAACCACGTATTGTATTGAGGGCAGTCTGTATGCGACGGCCATAAACCTGAGTGCTCTGCGTCCGCGAAGGTCTGTATGTTGCTGAGCCAAAAAAATCGCTAATATGTCAATCATTGCGGTCTGACTATTCCATGAGCATGATGATTTTGTGTGCAGTACTGTTACTACTGTAACAACTTTACAGAGAAAAATGGTTGTTGTGAATGCGCGCTGGATTGCTGGTCTTAAATGTACTGTACAACATACTGTACATGTACAAATGTACCTAGCTGAAATACTGCTTTTGTTTTTGGTAAATGTCATAATAATAATAATAATAAATGATATTTCTATAGCGCATTATACAAGGTATGTCTCTATGCGCTTTACATTGTATTACAAGCTTAATTAATTACATACATCTACTATTGAACTATTGAACTATAACTGTGTACACGCAAAGATAAACTGGCTGTGTGCACTGAATGGAAATTACACACTAAACTCACAGCACTAAATTCCAGAAACAATTTAATGACAATAAAAGATATTGTATAAATACCGGTAATTGGAATATTATTGAAGACTTGCCTGGTAAAAAGGTTAAAGCCTTTAAACCATCACATGACACTTGATGTTCAAGTTATTCAACACCAAAAGAGTGTTTGAAGTTACAATTTTAATGCTTATTTTGTGACCCTTTTTATCTAATTAGTAAAGATATTAAAGGTAATGAGAGCCATTAGCAAGTATTGATAGTAATAGTTTTTTATGGGAAATGTAACCCTAAAAGTAAGATGCTCTGAAGGAAACAGAAAAAATTTAGAAGCAGGCTGGTGAAAGTTTGAACAAACTCAGACAAGTAATAAGTACATGTAAGGTTTTAATGTTTGAAATTTGTAGTCTGTATATGAATTTCAATTTTTTGAATTGATGATTGGGCATGTATAGTGATGTTATGTTGGACCAATATCATTCAACACTTACACATGTAATATGACTATGATAGAACCTCTTCATTTTTGGAGGACCTATTGAGCTCTCTGAATATATTTTTTAGTACAGCTCTGAGAGAAAAGGGACTGGTATACTGTAAACTTTGTTTTAAAAGTGTGAAACAAATGGAGATTTACAATTATGTCCCAGTAGAATGACTTACAGGGTATTGTACATTGCTGGTTGTGAATGTTAAGTGATTACAACTTTCTAATAATTTTGTTCTTCTTGTTTTAAATCAATTTCTTTGAACTTTCTTATTGTTTTTTTTTAATTTCTTTTAAACTCTCACCAATTTTTTCTCTGATCTTTCTTTATTTATGGATTCAACTTGTTATAAAGGTTGGTATATTATACATGTATGATCCAACAACATTATTGATACTTTGCAGCAGAAGCATGCAGTTGTACACTGAATATAACAACTCTATATTTTGATGTTGTTGCTGATGTGTTGTTCATCAAACAGCCATGAAATTCATCATTATAAACTTCATTCATCATCCAAAAGTCAATATTTAAAAATTGTAATGATGTTCTTAAATATGGAGTGAGTCAAAGTCATTGGCTAGGTCAATTGGTTAACAACAATATGGAATGAATAGTGATTACCTGTATTATTTTCATAACTTCAATTACTGAACAACTCTTAGTAGAACATTTTTTAACACAGTGAGCAAATATTTCACCCAACAGCTAAAAATGTTTTTGTGGTTAATGTTGAATAGAAGTATAACATTTTATCAACCCTAGAGATATTATTGTATTAAAGAACTTTTCAAATGTTGAATAATGAATATAGAGTGTATAAAAATACCAACATTTAGCAATCATACAACAAACATTCTGTGATATGAGTTCAGGCTCAAAACATAACACTATTTGTTAATGTATGGCAACAAAAATGAAGACACCTTATTGTTTATGTCTTGCAGTGTAGGAAATGATGTTATCTCTTATTGTGAAAGCTTTGTCAAAAAGCTGTATTACAGAATTTAAATACATGTAGCTTTGTTTTCAGTAGACAAGAATATCAAAAGACATCAAACTTCAGGACCTTGCCTATTCTGCAATTTTAATTTTAATTTTCCGTCAACATGATTGTATGAATACTTTTAAAAGTTTGTTGTTTGTTAATTCATCATTTGCATAGCATTGCATAACATTCTTTAACCAATGAATTTCTGTTTACATTGGTGCCTAAATTATATGGATTTTGTAACTTTGATATGTGCAGTATACTGCTGAATGGGAAACATGATACATGTAAGTGACAATGTTGCAAACAAAATAGTGACTCTTAATATTAATGTTGATTCTAAAATACATGTACATACATGTACATTAATGAAATTCACAATGAACATGACGGACAAAGAAAGCGGACAAAATATACATTTCCTCATTCTACCCTCAACAATTGATATGGTAGACAAAGGAACATCCTTTCACTGCTATTATGTAAAAATCTGTAGAACAGGTGTCACATGCATCTTGTTCTACACATTTTTAATTAATAGCAGTGAAGGGATGTTCCTTTGTCTACCATATATAGCAATTGTTGAGGGTAGAATGAGGAACTGTATATTTTGTCCGCTTTCTTTGTTCGTCATTTCCATAGTGATTGTAGATTTCTGCACCTAAACAGATGTCTTGTTATCCAAAAGAACTGGTGAAACTATAGCAATTGTTGAGGGTAGAATGAGGAACTGTATATTTTGTCCGCTTTCTTTGTTCGTCATTTCCATAGTGATTGTAGATTTCTGCACCTAAACAGATGTCTTGTTATCCAAAAGAACTGGTGAAACTCTCAAAATGATAACTCTCAATAATAGCACCACAATCAATTGGGTATCATTGCATAGAGAAATAGGTCTTCCTGTATTACAGAATAAAAAAGGATAGTATTATATTCTCATAAGTGATATTAACCAAAACCAACTTTCTAAACAGGGTGGATTGTTTCAGAAATGCATATTTCCTTCAAATATTTAATATCTGTGACATTTACATGCAATCTAAATTTGAAGCTCAATTTACTACCGGGTAGTTTGGTTGAAATTGGTTGCGATTGTCTTTCTTCAAATCACTTTTTAAAGCAAAACAGGTTTTGATCTGAGGTATAATCAGAAAATTAAAACATTTGTATACTAATAAAAAGAAATAGATTAAATTCCTCTCCTGGCAGCTTCAACTCTGAAGTATGGATGAACTATGGCCTGTACCTGCACTAGAAGTGGTCAAAAGCCTACTATTTTGAGTAGTATAAAATTATAATCTTTGGAAAATCCTGTTTCAATTTATTATACAATGTTCAGTGAGCTGTGAGGCTACATTATAGATTTAAGTGGTATCAGTTACGATTTATGGGCCATTCCCTTTCTCCATCTCACTGAACATGTAGATAGTACCAGTATTGTTTTGGGCTATATTTAAAGAAACAAAATCAAATCAGACTACCGGTAGTCATTCTCTTTCCATACAGTGATGAAGTGAGCAATGTGGTTCAAAATTCTGAATACTTTGTTTTGGTAATGTGATCTTCCAATGTCTTCCAGTAATGGTTGTCTTGCTGACCCTGACTTCTAAGCAAATAGCCTTCCTTTTTTTTAAATGGTACATTGTAGCTGCAATAGTTTTGAGAAAAAAATCTTGATATACACCCTGTACATGTATGTACCTGTAGGTGTCACATTAATTCATTTTCTATTTATGTAAATAATAATAAGCATATCAACACCACCCTTATGTAAATAAAAATGTTAACAAAAATTCAGGGCAAAAACTTTTCCTCACAACAACGCAGCCTCTCTAAATCAAATATGTTGGTATGTATTGCATTTGATGTGATACATGTACATGTAGTTTGAATATCATGATGATACTGTAGATGGTTATGAATAGCTATTATGGATCACATTCTTTGCCCCCAAGATATGTGAAATTCACCTACGGTATGTAGAAGATTTAGGATGAAGGGTTCTCAAATGGTATAGTTTGGCATAACCTGTCATTAATTGGAGCTTAACATGATTGTCATAATATTACTGGCCTTGAGGGAGAAACAAGGTAATACACCCTGTATTGCCTTCACTAATTCAGTAAGGGCAATATATAAATGCATATCACTGTATCTCCCAAAAGATTATAATTATTACCTAAAAAGTATTCATTTGTGAATCACGTACGGTCACTATACCCTACTACCGCGCCGCATGATAGTCTGCTCAAACTTTGCAGCGATTTAGCTGTTTGAAAGGTCCCGGATATTTAATGGGGCCAATACGTAATGGGCTCAATGTGGAACACAATCTTTGTACTCAAAGTGAATGGTGAAACCCGAAAGAGAGAAACTATCAGGAAATATTGCCCGCTCAAAACTGTTAGTTTGCGGACCGGGCAAATATGCATTTTAATGCATGGTACCTGTAAAATTACCTGCTACTGTATACATGAAGGTAATAAAGCAAACACAGATCAAATTCACTACTGGTTCCTGTAAAATTTCACCTAGAGAGTACATGTTGTGGATAGACAAACTACCAGCCATACAAGAATGTAGGAAAACCAAATCGAGTAGGAAATTGTTAGTTAAAAATTAAAAAATATTGCTTTGTATAATATATCTTATAATGTGACAGAAAATCGTTTAGAATAGTGCTAGTACTCAGTACACTGCTGAATCATTTTACATAGCAGCTCATGGAACTTAAATCACATTTTAGTCTTTTCAAATCCTCTGTGAAGTCCTTTTGACATTAGCTTCAATGTGGCAATTTTTTGTAGTATTCTGTACATGTACATGTACATTCAATCTTATGGTCATACAGAGATTGAATCACATTGTTATGAAATTTGAATTGTCTCCTATACAGGGTGTACATGTACTGTACATCTTCAACAATATTGACATACACAAGATTTGTGTAATTATCACTGTTTTGTATACTTGAGATGCTTTTCGCAAATATTTATTGGAAGATTTGTATATCCTTTGCTTACATAACATGGATTTCTTTGGCTTTGTCAAAGAAATTTCTAATTGGTGTATCATGTACACATGTAGACATATTGATCTATCACCTACACATACATGTATGTAGTGTACTGGAATATTGTAAGAATATGTACTTCTTTTGATCCTGTAATCTGTATGATATGTTAGATATTTGATATAATTTTATAATTCTTAAAATGCTTATTCATTTTTCAGAGGGGCAGGTAGACACTTGATGACAATCAACGCAAAGGCACAAGGTCACTGTCAAGATAAAGAAGAAATGGCATGTGTACTCCACCGATTGTGAGAAGGGGCTCTTGATTATCCTTTGAAAAAGTGGTAGATCAAGTTGATCCAGTGTAACAGTAGCAGCAAATCTATGAGGTATGTACAATGTAGATGGATTGTAACAAAAAAACTTAGGGGTGTTCAATGATCAAGGTATTTAAGACTCCTACCCCATTTTTTCACCATTTTTTTTTATTGCTGGCTATTAAGTGCTGCATGCATGTACAATGTAGTTTTTCAATTAATGGATGTAAAAATTGATGCTTTTGGATCATAATTGACTAATATGCTCATGTAGTAGACAATTTTCAAAATGTATTCAAATGTATACATACATGTACATGTACGTGTACCTTGCGATGAGCTATTACATGTACATTCACCTGTTTTCTATTATTGTACCTCAATTCCGGTAGTCAGGATGCAAATTGCAAGGATTAGTTGTTGCTACATGTAGGTTGGGTAAACATTATGGCCTGCCTGACCTAAAAACACGTAATGTGTGGTATTGGTATTCTGAAAGTGTTTATTATTGAAATACAATTTTTCAAAGCAGGAGAATGAAATGATTTATTAAGAGGCAGGTAAAGAAGATGTTTTTGCATGAAATATATTTACGGTATGAAAATGACCGATCAAACCAAACTCTTGAGTATATTTGTCTTTACTTAGAATATATATGATAATAACTCAACTTTGTTATTGTTTTGTTCCTGAAAGTCATTTCATTTGATATATGCTGTACTGTGACTTATTCACATAGAAATTGTAGAGCATTGCATATAATACAATTTATAGATCGTTATGTTATAGATAATTATTGGGGAAAAACAATGTGAACCTTTCCATTTGTTAGTATTGGCAATACAGTGTACAGGTACAATATTACAACAATTGTAGAATACTTAATACTAGACAATATTTGTATATTATATGATATGATAGTATGGTATGGTATGATAGGGAAAAAATTCATCTCGGAAGAAATTGTAGACATTTGAATGAATGTACTCCAAGATATATTATTGTTAGCACTGTTCACACTGTTCTTGAGACCAAAAAATAAAATGGAAGCTCTGTTCTTTATTTTTCAAACCAACAGATTTCATAAAGGTTTACAAGGTTTACGCTGGTTCACACACGCACTGAGAGGGACCTGGCAGAGGCTATAGCATGGCCCTTGGTATGATCAGCCTAAGGTTAAGGTTGATTCAAAGAGACATTAAATGGAGATTTTGAATGTTTAATTGTCTCGAGTAAAAAAACAAGTACCCGGTCACTTCTCCTCCACCACCGCCTCCAGCACCGCCCTCACCACCCCGACAGACACCCGTACATTAACCACCGCCACCCGCCGAACCCTCAAAGCAGCCGCCAGCCTCACAGCTACAATGCACAGCAGACGACAACAGACTACAACGCCGCTTACGTCGGGGACACACACAGCGTCTCGCCGACAGCACCCCCCACTCATCGACTCGAAACTCTCCTAAGTCCGCAACCCGGAGCCTCCAGCCCAGGCGGACAGTCAGACGAATTACCAGCCGACCATCCATGCCCACTCCCCGATGACTGAAGCCGACACGGTCTACTACTATTTTTCCCTGACGTCCGCACCCCGGTGACTTAAGCTCACGCATGCCAGCTATTCTCCACTCCTGACGACGGATAGTCAACCTGTTCGAAACGTCGAGCCACTCATCCTCTCCAAGCGCTATAGTTCTCCTGAGAACTATATGCTAAGAAAGATAACAAACAGTCCTTTTCAGGACTACACTCGTCCAAGAAAGATTACCGAGTCAGAGTCCTTTTCAGGACTCCTCAAACCTCTCTCTCTCTCTCACACATGGTGCAACCGCAAACCTACTGTATAAAAAAATATGTGTTCACTAGTGTTGAATTGAAAAAAAGCTCCTGCTGTGGCAATCGAAAAGAGCGCTATATTTTGATTTCTTACAAAGAAGTTTCAGAACCTATGACTATAAAATTTCACACTTTATATCTAAAGGTTTTAATTATTTAAAATAATTTGCAAGTTTCTTGGAGGTTACACAAATTTGAAAAAATGTAATTTGTAAGAGTTTACAGAACTCAATATCACTGTATTTTGATGATATTTAATTTGGGTTTGAATTAGAGCAAACAATTTAAGAGGATACAAGTTAAACAAATAGGGTGTGTAGTTTGATAAATGTGGGATATCCATTTGTTTCATTATACTACAAATTTTTGTGAAAGGTCGATCATCCACTATTGTTAGAGGAAACCTCACAAAACCTCACCCCAAAGAATAAGCGTAGGTATTCTGAAAAGTGAGATGTATTTCTGCCGGCCCTATGATGTACAAAATTCCTTACGAATATGGAAAAGAGCTACCGGTATGTAGGATGCGAAAGTTAATGTGGTAAGATGAGCAAGTGTGCACTTGTAAAAATGACACCTGGCTGGAATGATCCCCAGGGAGTAGAGAATGTGCATACATAGTGTGCGGGTAAGCCTGAATCTGATGACCGGGGTAATAATATACCTGTAAAGCACTTAGAGACATCATACGCTATATAAAAGCGGAATCATTATTATTATTATTATTTTATTTTAGGCCTCAGATGAAGGAAATGGGTGCCGAAAGAGATCCTTTGAGCACCTTATCTCTGCCAAAACTGCATTTATTATTTAGCACTTTATGTAAAGTCCATTAGATAATATTTATTTGATGGTATTATCGTAATGGCATTCAGGAAAAGTCAACTTCAGGTGTACAATCATCTTGCAACTAATAAACCTTATATGTGATTTAAATAGTTTGTAAAATGATTAGAATAATGATAAAAGGATATGAGAATGATTATGGTATACCACTTATAAGCTTATATTACAAGATGATTTTAACATAAAAAATAAACCCAAACAAGCAAAAATATTGAGCATTCAACCATACTATTTTTTAAAGATGTGTATGTACACAAGAACCAAATGAGATCACTTTAAGGCGCCACAGAGCCATATATTACATGTAGTGTCTTATAGCTCATGCAAAAGTTGGTAACCCCCTGCCTAACTATTTGTTCAGGTTTTTCTGATATGTGTTGCCAAATAGCAAGATGATTACCATTCTATACAAGCTCCTTGAAATTATTTCTTGCAAAAGTTGAATACTGTACTAAAACATAAGAGGTGACAATTATTAGTCCCCTGTCATCATCTAAATTCCTATATGGCTTCTTTTCTTTTCTGTAACCATGTAAAATATCACAAACTAGTTATTAAAAGCTACGTAAGTTTTCTGAATTTAAAGGTGACCAAGTGCCTACGGGTACTTCATTCTTATTATTTACTTTGACTGGCCTTATTACCTCTTGTGCTATATTTCAGGTGTGGGCAACACATCTATATTTGTGTGGGCGTATTAAACCTGACTGCAGCTATTGCTCTATGTACATTAAATATGTAACAAATGAAAGCATTGTAAAGTTGTAAACATGTTTACGGCATAGCTTCTGTATGAGGCTATTGATATATCACCTGTGTAAATATATACATTATTTCAATAACATTTGCTATTTTTTGTGGGGATAATAGTGCTATACATTCCATTCAAAATATACAATCAGACCGGTTTTATTGTACATAGGTCATGCTGAAATATA
Organism: Strongylocentrotus droebachiensis; assembly: GCA_035222895.1. NCBI lineage: Eukaryota > Metazoa > Echinodermata > Echinoidea > Camarodonta > Strongylocentrotidae > Strongylocentrotus > Strongylocentrotus droebachiensis. The sequence goes on along the minus strand of JAVYIG010001532.1, from coordinate 13,390 downwards.
ATAGTGTAAATGAAGAAAAATTACCATGTAGTAAATATGATTTCAGGAACACGATGTCGGTTTGCTGCAATTCGAGAATTGCTGTGTTGACAATTGTTCCGGGCTTTAGTTTATCAAAATTGTAGGGTTAGGGTTAAGGTTAGATTAATATTTAAGCAAGATTTAGGGTTAGGTATAGTATTGGTCCAGGATTAAAGTTAGTAATTCATTTAATGTTGGGAACTATTGTGAAGCAATTTTAGTAGGAGCATGTGTCACAAAACTCAACTTTTCCTCACATTTTGTAGGAGGTATTATACTAAAATTATTCATCATGGAATACCCAAACAAAGTCTGTTTTGTATGTGCTTTATTTTTTGTTTGGTGTGCATGTTGATATTTCTGACTGTAGTAGTAGTAATAGTAGTAGTGGTAGTAGTAGAATGGTTTCATTAGTTTTACAAGCTCAGTTTTAAAAAGCCTCTCAACAAAACTTAGAGATATAGACAAGTACAAATAATACACAGTACAATAGATCACAACTTATTACTTATTCCATACTTGCAAACAAATTGATGATAAAAATAGAATAGATTCGTCATTAGTATTATTTTTTATAATTATTGTTAAGTGAGGAATATTCATATTTTAAATAGAAATCGAGACTGATTAATTGAGTGTGTGACAAGTAAATACTGAAGATTTGTTTGATTTTGAACCATATTAAAATGCAAATGTAATGCCTATTCATATTCTATAATGTAATTCATGACAGTCACACACAATATATGAGGATATATCATAGAAACATAATCGAACAATACTGAAAGAGAGAAAGTGTCAGGGAGAGATCAATTTAACCCTAATAAGGCCGGGGAGGGGGGGCCATAATGGCCACGATTTTTCCGATTGCTCGGGAACACATATGGATGGCGCCCCGCCGCTCGCTGACTTTTATCTTTTGAGTCTTGCGCAACTTTCAAAAGAATTTTTTTGAAAATCGGACCTACGGTTACAAGGTCACGTGACCTTTTGTCTTTGCATGTCAGCCCGAAAATCGCTCATTTTCGTGATTTGTGTACAAAACATATGGAAAAGTCATTTTTCTCAAAACAGATCAAACATGGGTTATTGGGTCTTGTTTAAAGGTTATGTGGTTGTTTTGGTAGTCAAAATGGTTGAATTTTAGTAAGAAATGAAATAAAACAACAAAAACAATGAAATACATAAGTTAAAAAAACAGTGAAATACATAAGAAATTATAAAAACAACAGATAACATAAGGAATAAGCTGGCTCTTCCAAATTTTGTTGTTGTATTATTATTCAGAATGGTCTAATGAATATTTGTAGAGAAAAAGAATGCTTGAATATGAATAATATATGATTTGTGGGTAAAAATGTGATTTTATGACTTTATTTGCATAAATTACCATAAATATGCAAATGAGTGAATTTTTCAAAAAATTGAAATTATCATATTATTCTATACACTTCACTTGACATGCGTGCAAATTTTCGCGGCGATCGGCCGCTTCGCGGCCGAGATCTTATAGGGGGGGGCATAATGCCCCCCCCCCCCCCCCCTGGCCCTACTAAGACCTTAAATAGCCCGGCCTGATTAGGGTTAAAGAGAGAGGGTTAAGTTAGAAAAAAAGAAGAAGGAAGAAATGCATAAGAGGAGAGAGAGGGAGGGGGTGGCGTGAGAAGAATGGAACAGATGAACTGTGAAGACATGGAAAAGAAGAATAATGATGAGAGTAAGACGACAGAGGGAAAGCGATTGTGTGTATAAGTCAGTTTGTGGCTCTGTATGTTGTAATGAGGGCATGCGATGATGTAGCATAGCAAAAGCGAGAGTTTGGGGTGTAGGAAGTGAGTTGCAGGGCGTCGGACGGGGCCCGTAGGGTGTCGTATCATCTCCTTTTTACTTTCTCTTCCACTTCTTATCTTCCTTTCTTCCATTTTCTGATTTTTCCCTTTCCCCCGTCTTTTCCCCCTTCAATATTTGGTTAGGCCTCCCATCTTCAACACCAGAGGATGGGGGAGGGAGGGTGTGGGGGTAATCTCGCTATTCATAACGTCGAACTGCATATATAAAACACGAAGGCGGTAACTATTGATAAAAGCATGAGGACCGTTATTCATAATGTGAGATGAGGGTCGCTTTTCATAATTTATATTGGGGGTCACTAGGACCGCTATTCATAAGATAAATTTAGGGTCACTATTTATAATTAATGCAGAATGAGGATCGCTATTCATAATATGAGAAGAGGGTCGATATTCATAATCCGAGAAAAGCGTTGCTTTCCATAATGCCACAGCCATAGGGGTGCTCCCAGTCAACAATTAACTCTCTTGTCATTTTGTTGCTTATTCAATTTTTTTATGAATAGCGACCCCCATTCCGTGTTATGAATAACGACCCTCTTCTCGTATTATGAATAGCGACCCTCATTCCGCATTATAAAAAGCGACCTTCATTCTGTTTTATGAATAGCTACTCTCTTCTCAAATGATAAATAGCGACACTCTTCGATTAAGATTAGCTATCCTTATGAATGATTACCCTTTTCTCAAATTATAAATTGTGGTCCTAATAAATAGCGGTCTTTATGAATAATGGTCCTTATAGCTAGTTGGTCTCGGGGGGGGGGGGGATTGGTGTCCGTTTATGTGTCTTGGATGGGCTTGGATGTGTATTAACGGGGGGGGGGGCACGGTTGGTATGCTTTTTTTGATTAAAAGTTGCAATTAGATTTAATTAAAGATGATAGATTTAATTAAAGATGGTTAAGTTTGATAATCGGGGAAACAAGATCGTTCAATCTTCATTGATTACTATTTGCAAATTAATTCATCCTTGCTGAACCTATTTAAAAACTGAATTTATCAATCATCAGAAACGAGCTGAACGGGTTGAACGTAAAACAAGTTGTAACACTAATTGTAACCTTAACCCTAGTCCTAAACCTAGATATAATCCGTAACCCTAGATCTATCCCGCAACCTTACCCTAGTCCTAACCCTTGTCCTAACCCTAACTCTAAACCCTGAACCTCACCCTAGTAATAACCCTCTCCCTGACCATAACCTCAACCCTAAAATCATTATTATTGATGGTGGATTATTCTGCAGTTAGCCCAAACAGGTGTTTTGCCTGATGTTATAACTAAAATGCTACCCGCCACTTCCTTAATTGTGTCGATCGATCGACTTTACGGCGATCAAATTCAGAAGGGGGGATAATTTGTGTTGTATGCGTGTTACGGGGGGGGGGGGGGGGGGAGCAGTGTGGATATGTTTTTGAATTTTTCATCAACAATTGCATTTTGATTGAAAAATAGTTAATTTTGATAATCAGTGAAAGAAAATTGGATAAAGACGGCAATCCTCAATATATTAATATTTGCAAATTATTTAATCTTAAATTTAACCTGCTTAAAAAAAAGGATTTCTAGGTAATCCAAAATGAGCTGCATGGGTTGAACATAACAACACTAATTGTAACCTCAACCGTAGTCCTAAACCTAACCCTAGTCCAAACTCTTCCCCTAACCCTAGTCATACCCCTAACCCTTGTCTTAACACTTAACCTTACCCCAATCCTAGCTTAACCCTACTTCTAACCCAGCCCCTGTCAATGACCCTAATCCTAACCCTAATTCATTATCATGGATGGTGGATAATTCTGCAGTTAAGCCCTATAGGCCGTTTTAGCTGATGTTATTAATAACAATTAATGAACCCCTGCTCCTTTTGTATATGTCCGATTAGACGACCACCGTTCAAATTTCAAAACAAGAAGAACAAATATTTTCTTTAAATGGAAGATTATCCTGATGAATAATTTGCAGATTAGGCATCATGCAACAAACAAAACTGTTTGAAAAATTCGTTTAAATGAAGTCAATTGATAAGTTTATGACACTAACAAGAAAAAGCGGAAAGTACACTTTTTTTTAAACCATTGGTATAAAAAACGTAAATACACATGCACTTTGAAATATCGAGATAAAGAGTGTTGTTATTATTCAACAATCATGATATGCGACCCATCCCGAAATTTTTCATCTGCAAAACAAAATTAAAGATAAATTTGAAGAAAAAAAAAGGGGTTTGTCTCAGTTACTTCGGATATTTTACTTCCAACTTTACAGCGACAGAATTATGAGACTATGTACCGTTGTTTAAAGTGGAAAAAGCCCTCTATTGACTATTTTGCAATTAACGCAAATAAAGAAATCGAACTACGCAAGTGGCTTATAGTCTCTTTCTTCAGGCTCATTTACTTTATGAAGCGTTATTTGACATATTCATTGTAAAGTGTAGAGACAAATCGGACCACAGCAACATCGACAGCAATGTACCATGTCAAACTTTGATTACCAGATAATCTTGAATAATACAGTGCATATTTGATTTCTGAACTTGGGGAAGAAAAAGAAAAAGAAAATGAAAAAGAAAATGAAAAAGAAGAGAAAGAAGAAGAGAAATGAAAGAACAAGAACAAACAACAACAAAATGAAACGAAGAAGTTTTACAAAGCTGTTTAGTCGCTATAGGCCCTACCCGAATATAGTCAAATTTATCGATTATCGTTATTTGGTGGATAAAAGCACAATTTTTGGTACAGGGCTTCGTTAGGACTTACTAAACGATATTAGGCTAGGAGCCCCCGGCAACAAAATCAATTAAAGGGTGTGGGGGCGGGAGCGTCTTTTTGGAGCCCCCAAATAATTTTACAACATTGATTTGTTGCTGTAAAAATGCCATTTTTGGTACAGGGCTCCCTTAGGACCTTCTGAACTATATTAAGGTAGGATCCCCGGCAAAAATATCATATAAGGGTGTGGGGTGGGGGCGTCGCCTGGAAGCCCCAAAATATTTTATAAGATAATATAACATTGGGTTTTCGTGAAACCCATGGGGCCCCAAATCGCACATATATGAATAATTATGCCGGGGGCTTCTACCCTACCATCATTCAGCACAGGCGCGGATCCAGGGGGAGGGGGGGGGGGGGGGGGGTAGTGAGCACTATTTTTTAAATTTGTTTTGCTCCCAAAAATTCGCCCAGTGTGGGGGGGGGGGTGTCGAAAATTAAAAAAATTTCACCTCAAGGGGGGGGGGGGGGGTCCGGGCTCCCCGGGCCCCACTCCCTGGATCCGCCACTGATTCAGCAGGTCCTAATGAAGCCCTGTACCAAAAATTATGATTGTACTACAAATCTCAATGTTATACTACCTTATGAATTTTATGTGGTCTACGAGGCGACGCCCCCGCCCACACCCTTATATGATATTTTTGCCGAGGCTCCTACCCTACTATCGTTCAGTAGGTCCTAAGGAAGCACTATACCAAAACTGGTGCTTTTGATCTGGCAAGTAACGGTAATTTCACTAAGCCACCTGAATATTAAGCTATTTTTCACAAAATGTCTCGTACATTGATTACTTGAACAACTATGGTGATTATTATTTGGTCATCAATGCCGATCAACTTGGTGTTAAAATGTGACAAACATTTATCTTCATGTGATTTATATGGCCTTGGGAGAGAGAGAGAGAGAGAGAAAGAGAAGAGGGGAGGGGTGATGATGACATTGGTGATGGCAATGATGACTCTGCCTGTTGAATTGCACGACAAGGTTTATTTTTTTCTGTAGTTACATGTACTTATTTCGATTCAGTCATACAAAACATTTGAATTTAAAATGCACAATTAAAAAGTATAAGTTTACTTGTTTTTGATAATGGAAATTGCTTTAAGGAGTGGGATATTATTAGTACATGCTTTAATATTATTGTATAAATATCATTACATCACTATTAATATCACTACTACCATCATCATCACCACTACTACGATCATTATCATCATTATCACCACCATCATTACTACCATCATTATCATCATCACTACTCCCACCATCATCACTAACATCATCATCGTCGTCACTACTACCATCATCATCACCACTACTACCATCATTATCTCCATCATCATCACCACCAACGTCGTCACTATTATCATCATCATCTTCATCTATTCACAGTAAAGTTTTCAATGAATTTGGTGTTGTCTGCCAAAGTTAGCTTACAGTTTAAATTTCTATATTAAATATGCAAATCATGTAAGTTCCACTGCAAACCACCCTTAATGCTGTGGTTCATAATTTGAAGCAGTTGATAATTGTCATAGATATTACAAATTCAAAATTATTCAGTCTAGTCCATTTTCAAGGTGGCATATTTTTACAAGTTTGAACTTTCTTATTGTAATTTTAACACAACTATTGTGAGAACATGAAAACAGGATTTAAAATTCTTGATTTCAACAATTACACCGTAAAACTTTCATTCCATTGAAAACGTTACAACTACATGTACATTTATTTCTAAAAGGGCCCTAATTCACCCAGTCAACCTTTCATTCTTAAGTTACAAAAAAATGCATCCCAAAAAAAATCACATTTACAAGGAGTATGAATAATTCACTTGTTAACTCTATATTTTATATCTCAAACAATATTGTTGACATTTTCGTAGCAAATGTACATTGCAAAAAGGACATGTACACGCATACAGTGTAAGCCCATTGACATAACATGATGGAACTGACAAGGAATATCCATTAGTTCACAGCATATGCTCCGAGGAAAAGTAGAAATATTGAAGAAATACATTGGTAAAAATGTAATGAACTTGATAATAATAACAAATTATGAAATCTTCTAAGTTATTCCATAATACACATATATACATTTAATATGTATGTTAATTTCAATTAAACTGTTCGGTAGTTGTGATGTTATGTGGACAACCCTCACATTTGCTTTTATTGACGCAAAATATACATTACAGGATAAGAGATGTGTAATTGCTTTGGAAATACTTTCTTGGCATCTACTAAATTTCCCTTTCCTTGCCGGTTATAGTTTGTTTGTTTTATTTCCGAAAATCATCATAAAAAACAATAACACAATATAACAAAATCAAAGACTTATATAACAATGATAGAATGATAAAACGGTTGGATAGTCCATTTCAGAGCTATTAACCTAATGGCTCTGTTCTTCCATGGAGTCCAATATATATATAATGATACTATAATAAGTAATGATATAACAAAATAGTAAGTCATAATTAAAATATATAAATATAAAAAAAAACATTGTACTTGTACTGAACTTAACTAAATCAAATTAAATTAAATTAAACAAAAAAACACTAACAAAAAGCATTAAAATCTATTCAAATATCCCCTACCATCCCTAATGTAACGAAATACGACCCACCCTTATCACCCACCCAGCTAACAATTAACTTAATTAGTTTTAAAATATTCTACACATTATCTAATTTAGTCTGTTACTAAATTGATTATGTTTATGTTTTGAACAGTACAAAGAAGGATAATTAATCAATCAGCAGTTTTTCTATCTTTGAGTCCTCCAAACTATATTAGCTATAGAAACTACATGTACAAGATTTGATATACCCGAACACATGTTCATTTAGATCATTTGCTGACATTTAACAAAAAAGATCCATTACTAATTTCATCTGGGGACAAAATAGTATCTCATTTGAAAACTTACATTTTAGTTGATACGTATTGAGAATATATGTAACAATCTTGAAGTACTTTTCCCTTCACCTCAATCTTACATTATTCTTTACACTACCGTTTTGGAAAATTATGACATTTTTGTTGTTGTAATGAACAAAGTATTATGCTGAATCACAAATATGCAATTATTACAGCTTTGGTACCAAGAAAGAATCATATGCAACAAACACACTCACACTTTTTCCTTCTGAATATACAATGAGGTATAACATACCTTTTAGATTCAATGGCGATTTAATGAATTCATTGTGAGCATGCTGTAAATATATTCTTACTTGACCAACTACATGTATACCTGCATGTATCATAATGCAAATGCATTTTTCTGAAATATTCAAAATGAAAGAGCACTGTTTATGTACTGTTAAGCCAGGATGTGAAAATAATTGCACAGGAAATGACAAAAATGGTTGATGATACTTTTTTTTGTTTGGTAACATGCATTACAAAGACATTAATGTATGGAAATTAATAAGTATAATGTCCGTGCATGTCAGTTGAAGGAGTGTTCTAAAATTCCCTTTTTTAGGAAACTTGCAACTTTAATTTTAAGACTACAACAAATTTAAAGCGTTTTGCTGCTTTTTCTCATCAATTGATGTACCTAGTAACATGCTATTAAAGTAAATCAATGCGGTTGTAGTGAAGAGAAAAGAATTGCACTAACTCGTACATGGATCCTGACAAGATTCAGATAGTTAGACAGTGAAATTATTATGACTTACATTTTGATTTTCAAATGACAGTGTTTCTCCCTTTTACTTTTTAATGTTTGATGAAATTAATAACAAGCGTACTGAACTGAAATATTGCCAATTAAAAAGCATTGTTTATGTGCTACAGTATAAAGCAACATTCCTAATTTTGAAGGAAAGGATAAATGATCCAATATAATGCCTAACTATCTGATTCTTAGCTTCCTTCACCTTCACCTTCACCTATCCCACAGTCTGGCTGACCCTTGGGGCACCACTGAAGATTTATACATCCAGCTTCCTCCACTCCTCCTGGTTCTTGGCTTTACGAAGTATGATGTTTCAGTCAAGGTCACTTGTTAATGTTGTCTTCCCATCGTTTCCTCTGCCTGCCTTTTCGTCTCCCTCCTTGTACTGTTCCATGTAGAATAGTCTTGGCCAGTCCAAATGATCATGTGACATACCCATACCAGTTTACTTTGCATCTTTTCACTGAAGTCAGGAGGTCTTCATACGGCCCTATGGTGTTTCAAATTCTGATTTTCACTACCTCATTGGTTATGTGATCTCTATACCAGATACTGAGGAGTTTGCGGAAACATTTCATCTCCAGTGCCTGTATCCTTCTTTTAATGTCTGCTGTCATGGTCCATGTTTCACATGCATACACAAATATGGACATATGGACAAGATCCTATAACCGATTTTGAATGGGTGGTATTCGTTTTCGACTGAAACGCTGCACATGTGTGTTACTTCAAGCCTGCATAGAAAAAGAAGAAAATGATAGCGTGAATGGTAAAAATACAACAATCGCGTAAACAAATCAAATTGATTCTCTCAGGGTTTTACAAAAGGTCTCTAATAAAAAATTTACAATTAAAGTGGGATAGACTTCTTTTTGAAATTCATGTATGCTCCAAAGCCTTTCTTTTAGGAATGAATGAATGCATCTTATTAAGAACACAAACTGATTATTATCGAACATGTCATTATCAAGTCTCTAGATATCATATATTCTTCATATACTGTACATTTATCTATAGAGAAAATGATTGGAAATTCAATTTCAAATATATATCTAAAGGCTATCCTCCTACATACGTGGAAAAGGTTCTCTCATACTGTAACCACTTTGACATATAATCTATTAAGAGGTAATGACCACATCATCTTGAAAAGCCTTGTGAGGCATTTTTTCTATCTAGTATCTACACATATAAGTTATTAAAAAAAACATGAATGGTGCCACTTGTTGATTTCCCCTTTCTGTAAAGGAGGTTTAATTGAAAATTATATAGGTTAATAGAACCATGATCATAGATTTCATCATTTGCAGGATATCTTCCTGAATTTGATAAAGTTTATGGCTGAGTGTATATTACATGTAGGTACATAATAATTACAATACTGTTTCATCAGGGTTAGCATTAAAACAGTTATAAATCAAATCATGAAACCATGAAAATATGAACTTGCAAAGATACTTCAATGCATTACAATTAATCTATAACTATTTAATTATATTGCGAAAGTGTATTGGAAAAAGAGGGAATGTTCACTACACACACTGACAAAACTTGGTTATCAAAGGGGAAGTCTACCTTGATATAATGATGGTTCTGAGAAAAGCAGAAAAACTACAGACAAAAAACTGAATGACCAAAACAACATGTCTGCAACTACCTAAAGAGAAAGGAAAAAATATCAACAACAGGCAATTTCGGAAAGAGTTCCATACATATAACCCCACTAAAATCGATGTACAGCTGTATAGCCTACCCTCACCCTCATCCTAATCCTAACCCAGCATACCCATATTTTTTCCTTCAATTTTAGTGGTGGTTACATGTACATATGGAACTATTGTCGCAATTTTGATGGCCTTGCAGGGTACATCTTCTGAAACTTGCAAACATTACAAAGATGTATTTACAAAGATGTATTATATAGAATCAGAACATGATTTTCTATGGGATGTACAACAAAAGGTTATTGAAATTGCCAGAGTTGATTTGAAAGTTGTTGGAATGGTGTTAAATGCAAATTAGCATCTTGTGAATGGTGTAGACTTTATTTATTGACATTCCTCTTGCAATTTCTTTTTAAGGCTACAAACATTACTGTTATGATAATTGTAGATCTATCACATAAAAGATGACAAGTGACATTTGAAATTAGATTTGGCTTCCTACATAATTAATCATAAAATGTCTCAAATTTATTTGCTTTGTGTTTCTGCTACGTGTATACATGGTGATGGTCTTTCTCTTGCTCCCTTATTACTCTGCAAGGAAAGACCCAGTATTTAACAGCTCATTGCAAAAACTATATTGTGTCTTGAGTGAAGCCTAAACTGGTTCCTGCTGCTTAGCCTTGGCTGCATTCTCCTTATAGTCTCCTAGCTCAGATCCTCTCCTCCACACTTCATTTCATTATCGCAATTTGTTCTTATATCTTATGGGTTACCGGTACATATCCCTAATCTATGTGAATCATGCATTATGTTGCTGACTGAAGAAAGCAATTTCTAAATTTGCAACTTAAAAGATCGAAGCATACGTCAAAGGGCTGGCTCAAAGAATACATAGAAGCCAGAAAAACAGGAAGGGGGTGGGGGGGGGGGGGGGATTGGACTCAAATTCATAAGATTTCACAAGAGGACTTTATGAAAGCAGGTCATTTTATACAATAAATAAATATAGTTGTACTTTGAATCATCTTCACATGAAAAGGACTTACAGGTAAGTAAATATTTTTAAGATATTGTTACATGTACCTGCTACTGGCTTTACTGCTACCTGGAGCTAACCCTCGTTGCTGAGAAATAGCCTTGACGTATACTGTTTGGTTGAACGGAAATTCCATTTCAGCTGTATACTACTGCAAATGTCTGTCAGTTTGCTCCAAAGAAGACTGTAGTTTGGGTAAGAGCAATAGTTACAATTATAAGTATACACATGTAAAGTTGCATTTATACAGAACTATTACAGTGACATAATAACAATATTGCAACTTCCTGCGATCAAAAAGGGGAAGAGAGAGGTAGCTAGAGTGATTGAAAGTAAGAAAGGGGAAAAAAGAGGGGAAAAGAGGGGAAAAGAGGGATAAAAGGTAGAAGAGAGAGAGAGAGAGAGAGGATATAATTGAATCAGGAGCTGCCAAGACATATACATTTCTACTCATATGAATCTGCATAACAATATACAATACAAAAACTAGATGTAGGTATTGTTAATACATGTTCATGTAGATCTGCTGAAATGGATGATATAAAATCAATGTTTGGTAGTTGTTGTTTAACTTAAAATAAATATTTGAAGAGCTGCATGAATAAGTATATTATTTTCTTTCAAATCAATGATGGTATTGTTTCCAAGAAATAAGAGTGACTTAAATTGAAAGTTTGTTGTAAAATGTAGAAGCCACAGTATTCTTGTGCACTGTGCCTGCCCCTCTCGATATGACACGTTTACACCACATAAATGAATACAGTCACAGGTCTTGTACCGTATACGGGCACTTTAATCATGCTTCCTTTATTGCCATCATTCCTTGAAGAAAGTTTACAGGCTTACAATCTTACTCTTGAATATCGAATAAGCCGTTAACTTGATAGATGACGCCGATTTAGCTGATTTAGCCATCAACTTGGAAGTACAAAGTCGCTTTACATGTTGCCGTAAGAACTATCAAACAAAGCCAAAGAAAAGTATATCAATTGATGCCATGTTAACCTTTCAACTTTGGTATTTAAGTGTCTAACTTGACCTTAACATTCTGGCCCAAACCATGCAAATGTGCGGAAATAACATCGCACGCTTAATAATAAATGACAAGCAATTAACTATTGCAAGCAAGTACTCATCTTAGACCCCTGTTACACATGCGTCGGCTTTTAAAGCGGGCCCCGGAGGCGGCCTCACACCTGCAATTTGAAGCCGCCTCGAGATCATCAAACCCCCGTTACAAATGATCTCGGGCCCGCAATTTTGCGTCTACACATAGGCCGGCCTCACGTCGCCTTTTCACGAGCTGACATTGGGGCGGACTCCAGAAAGACAGAAAGAGAAAGTGATAGAATGATAAAAACTAAGAATAACATAAGAGATGGTGATAGAAGGAAGAAACAAAGAATAACATGAGGAAAGAGAGAAAGAGAGAGTGATGGAATGAATACAACAAAGAATAACACAAGGAAAGACAGAAAGAGAAAGTGTGATAAAAACAAAGGATAACATAGGAGAAGATGAAAGAAGGAAGAAACAAAGAATAACATAAGGAAAGACAGAAAGAGAAGGTTATAGAAGGAAGAAACAAAGGATAACATAAGGAAAGACAGAAAGAGAGGATTTTAGAAGGAAGAAACAAAGAATAACATAAGGAAAGACAGAAAGAGAAAGCGATATAATGATAAAAACAAAGAATAGTATAAGGAAAAACAGAAAGAGAAAGTCGATAGAATGATTAAAACAAAGAATAACATAAGAGAAGGTGAAAGAAGGAAGAATCAAAGAATAACATAAGGAAAGATAGAAAGAGAAAATGATAGAATGATAGAAACAAAGAATAACTTAAGAGAAGGTGATAGAAGGAAGAAACAAAGAATAACATGAGGAAAGAGAGAAAGAGAGAGTGATAGAATGATAAAAACAAAGAATAACATAAGAGAAGATGAAAGAAGGAAGAATCAAATAATAACATAAGGAAAGACAGAAAGAGAAAGCGATAGAATGATAAAAACAAAGAATAACATAAGGAAAGACAGAAAAAGAAAAGGATCAATGATAAAAACATTTCACATAAGAAAAGACAGAAAGAGAAAGTGATAGAATGATAAAATCAAAGAATAACATAAGGAAAGACAGAAAGACGGAGTGATAGAATGATAAAAACAAAGAATAACATAAGGAAAGAGAGAAAGAGAGAGTGATAGAATGATAAAAACAAAGAATAACATAAAAGAAGGTGGCAAGCGCGCCCGATGAATTATGTTGATAATGATGACAGGTTACGTCACTTCCGCTTATAAGCCGGCCCCGAGTCCACTTTGGTGTTACACATACTGATTGCGGGACT